>CAJQZJ010033544.1:1536556-1627294 GCA_907164525.1 Lophiomys imhausi | reverse complement strand
ATATATATATATATATATATATATATATATATATATATATATATATAGTACAATGCACATATTCAATTTAAAGGAAGTGACTCATATAGAGAAATGAGTAAAATACACCCTCAATTTTCAGAGATGGTCATATTGTTAAGTTGTATGTTAAAATGAAAGAGATAATTGAAAAGCTGGTAATACTTTTAAGCTCCTTGTACTTTTTATAACAAAAGTTGTAGCTTCTTAAGTTGGTCCCATCATGCTACTGGACTGGTGCTTCAGTGGACTGAATGAATGAGTTATTAGTAAGATACTTTTTTATAGATCCCAGTTCAGTTTAGAATTGCATATCAGACTAAAGTCTAACAAATAAATTATCCCAGTCTCAGTAAGTTTATTAAGATAGTCTCAAATAATTATAGTTCCCAGTCATCTGGCTAAAGCAAAGATGAAATACCCCCTGGAGAAATGTAACAAAAGTTTTTCACTGCAAGTGAAGATTGTCAGGCATATGAGGAGATAAGTCAATCTGACAGAAAACAAGCTGAAATCTCATGTCAAATAAAAAAACTAAAAATAAAACATCTCTAAATATTTGAATTATAGAAGAGATTTTGAGTGAACATGTTTGTTTTATTTCAAGATGTTGAAAATATGGGCAGAGAAGCAACAAATATATAAATTATACTACTGATTTATGAAATGGCCAGCAATAAATTTTAGTGTTGAAAATTATATTTCATTACTTCTCTTTAAAATGTTATTAAATGCATCTACATTAAAAATAAAATGACTTTTCATCAAAATATGTGAAGTGAAGCATGCAAACTGCACAGTAGATTGGCCTTATTTGTATTTTGACTTTATAAAGAATTCCTAGGAATCAATGAAGAAAGGATTCATTAGACTCTGAACAGAATACTTGGGAATGGTTTCAAGAAACATGGCATCCAACTAGCCAATGGACACTAGTGAAAGTGTTCAGCTTCATAATTATGGAATTACAATTGAGCACCTTGATGGGATGCAATAATATACTTTAATACTACCATTGAACATTAAAGCAAACAAAGATTGGACAGTAAAGACTTGGTAAGATTGTAAAATAAAACAAGACTGCTGGTAGGAGTGTATAGATTTTAAAAATATTTAAAAGGACTCTAGACAACATTAGCAGTAATAATGCAAACTTACAGATTCTGTATGCCTCAGTGTTCTTTTCTTGCATCTATACCTAACAATGATGTGTATAAATGCATAACAGTAAACAGGTACAGAATGCTTATGGAAATATAATATATAAAATACAGATATTTGCAATAACATAAATGTTCATGAGCAAGACAAATGGAATGAATGATATGCTGTTATAGGGAACCTAGGAGAAAACTTTCCAAGATGTCTGGATGAATCACACAGTCTTTATTATTTAGTACCACCAGCAGGACTGTCCCAGTGGGAAGGGGCCTCAGCCTCCAGTTTGTTCAGGTTTTAAAAGGCAAGGACTGTCAGGGAAATATGATTCCAACAAAACGCAACTATGCTAGTACAGCAAGCTCTGACAACTCCACTACAGCTGAAACACATGAGAACGATGACAAATCTATATTCTGGAAAGTGATAGAGTCCTTTCAAGAAGAATTTAAATCTCTGAAGGAATTCAAAGATTCCACAATTTTACAAGCGAATGCAATGGAGAAGAACATTAGAGATATCCAAGCCAAAGTGGCTCAACTTGAACAGGAAAGAGACAAGGCAACAAACAAATTGGAGCAGGAAATGTGTAAAATGAATAAAATGTTTCAAGACTTGAAATTGGAAGTAAAAGCAATAAAGAAAACACAGACAGAGATAAGAGTGGAACTGGAGAATCAAGGGAGAGAACAGGAAATACAGACATGAGTATCAAAAATAAGATACAAGAGATGGAAGACAGGTATGAAAGATTTGATGGAAGAAATCAGTACAACAATCAAAGAAAATGAGAAATCTAAAAAAGCTCTCACCCATAAGATCCAAGAAATCAAGGACTCAATGAAAAGACGGAACCTAATAATTATAGGCATAGAGGAAAGAGAAGACTCCAGACTCCAAGGTCCAGGAAACATCTTTAACGAAATCATAGAAGAAAACTTCCCAAACCTAAAGAAAGAGATGCCAATAAAAATCCAAGAGGCTTACAGAACACCAAACAGATTAGATCAGAAAAGAAACTCCTCTCATCACATAATAATTGAAACTCCAAATGTACAGAACAAAGAAAGAATATTAAAAGCTGTAAGAGAAAAAGGTCAAGTCACATACAATGGCAGACGAATCAGAATTACACCTGACTTCTCCTCAGAAACTTTAAAAGCTAGCAGGGCCTGGACAGATGTCCTACAAGCCCTGAGAGAACATAGGTGCTATGTTCTAGTATAGGTGCTATACTATACCCAACCAAAGTCTCTATCAACATAGATGGAGAAAAAAAGATATTCCATGACAAAATCAAATTTAAACAATATCTAACTACAAACCCAGCCCTACAGAAGATCCTAGAAGGAAAACTCCAACCCAGAGAAGATAACTACACCCAAGAAAACAGAGGAAATAGAAAACTCCACAGCAACTAAACCAAAAGAAACACAGAACGACCACCTACACCAAAATAATAGGAAATAACAACCTTTGGTCATTAATATCCATCCATATTGGACTCAACTCCCCAATAAAAAGACACAGGCTTACAGATTGGATCTGTAAACAAGATCCAACAATTTTCTGTATACAAGAAACACATCTCAGTAAAAAAGATAGTTGCTCCCTCAGAGTAAAGGGCTGGGAAAGGTTTTTCAAGCAAATGGACCCAGGAAGCAAGCTGTAGTAGCCATCTTAATATCAGACAAAATCGACTTTCAACTGAAGTTAACCAAAAAAGATAGAGAAGGGCATTCTATGATCATTAAAGGAAATATTCATCAACAAGATATCTCAATATTGAATATCTATGCCCCAAATACAAAGGCACCTACATTTGTAAAAGAAACTCTTCTAAAGCTTAAATCACATATTGATCCCCACTCATTAATAGTGTGAGACTTCAACATCCCACTCACAACAATGGAAAGATCATCAAGACAGAAGCCAAACAGAGCAATAATGAGTTGAACAGAGATCATGAACCAAATGGACCTAACAGATATCTACAGAAAGTTTCACCCAAAACAAAAGAATACTCCTTCTTCTCAGCACCACACAGAACCTTCTCCAAAATTGACCATATAGTCGGACACAAAGTAAGCCTCAACAGATACAATAAAATTTAAATAACCCCTTGTGTATTATCAGACCACAATGGAATAATCTCGACTTCAAAAAAAGAAAAAAACCCAGAAAGCCTACACACACATGGAAATTGAACAACTCTTTACAGGATGGCTACTGGCTCAGGGAAGAAATAAAGAAATCAAAATCTTCTTAAAATCCAATGAAAATGAAGGCACAACATACCCAAACCTATGGGACACAATGAAAGCTGTGCTATGAGGAAAGTTCATAGCACTAAGCACCTTCAATAATAAAACTGTGACAGCTTATATTAGCTAATTAACAGCTGAACTGGAGACCCAGAAATGGACCCACACATATATGGCCACCTAATTTTTGACAAAGAAGCCACAACCGCACAATGGAAAAAGGACAGCATCTTCAACAAATGGTGCTGGTCCAACTGGATGTGCACTTGTAAAAGAATGAAATTAGAACCATACTTATCACCTTGTACAAAATGTAAGTCCAAGTGGATCAAAGACCTTAACATAAGGCTGGTCAAACTAAATCTACTAGAAGAAAAAGTGGGAAAAACCCTTGAACTCATTGACACAGGTGACAACTTCCTGAACAGAACACCAACAGCTCAGGACCTGAGACCAACAATCAATACATGGGACCTCATGAAACTGAAGAGCTTCTCTAAGGCAAAAGACACTCTCTTTCGAACAAAATGGCAGCCCTACAGACTGGGAGAAAATCTTCACCAATCCCACATCTGACAGAGGGCTGATATCTAAAATCTACAAAGAACTCAAGAAATTAAATGCCAAGAAACAAAATAATCCAATCAAAAAAACGGGGGACGGAGCTAAATAGAGAATTCACAAAGGAGGAACCCCTTATGGCCAAGAGACACTTGAAGAAATGCTCAACATCCTAAATCATCGGAGAAATGCAACTCAAGACGACTCTGAGATTCCATCTCACACCTGTCAGAATGGCTCAGATCAAAAGCTCAAATGAAAGCACATGCTGGCGAGGGTGTGGAGAAAGGGAACCCTCCTCCATTGCTGGTTGGAGTGCAGGCTTGTGCAACCACTATTGAGGTCAGTATGGCGATATCTTAGAAAACTTGGAATAGCTTTGCCTCATGACCCAGCCATACAACTTCTGGGTATATACATAAATGACTCCTCATGGAATCATAAGGAAGTTTCCTCATCTATGTTCATAGCAGCCTTATTTGTAATAGCTAGAAACTGGAAACAACCCAGGGGCCCTCAACCAAAGAATGGATTAAAAAAACTGTGGTACATCTACATAATGGAATATTACTCAGCCATTAGAAACAACGAAATTATGCAATTTTCAGCCAAATGTATGGAACTAGAGAAGCTGATCCTGAGTAAGCTTATCCATACTCAGAAGGATGTACATGGCATCTATTCACTTATCGTCGGATTTTAGCTATATTGTACAGGATATCTATACTACAACCAATGTACCAAAGGGTACATGGACATAGACTTTTGGTTGTTTGTTTGTTTGTTTTTTAGTTTTATCTCCCTAGCAATGAGACACTTTTCACTGGTGGTACTGCCTTGTAGGCCCCCAGTGTATTAGGAGGTTCTTGGCCCTCATATGACTTCTGAACTGGGGCAAGGGACTGTTATGTAGGGACACTCCACTCCAGAGTAGTGGGATGGAAGGGTCAGGGGGTAGAGGGTGGGAGGGCGGGGTTGAGAAGGGGGGAAAGAGGACAATATGATGGAGATGTAACCTGAAGCAACAAGTAAATAAATAAGTAAGTAAGTAAATAAATATATATATATATAACCCTTGAACTGGATGAATTGGAAAAAAAATAAGCAAAAACTCCCAAGAGGAGCATATGGCAGGAAACATCAAACTTAGAAACAAATAGATCGATACAAAGAATCAATGAAACCAAGAGTTGGTTCTTTGCGAAATCAACAAGATAGACAAACCCTTAGCCAAATTAACTAAAAGACAGAGGGAAAAAACACAAATCAACAAAATCAGAAATGAAAAGGGAGAAATAACAACAGATATTGAGGAAATTCAGAGAATCTTTAGGTCCTACTTTAAAAATCTATACTCCAACAAATTTGAGAACCTAAGCGAAATGGACAATTTTCTTGATAGATTCCACCTTCTGAAGCTAAATAAAGATCAGCTTAACAGATTAAACAGCCAGATAACCCCTAAGGAAATAGAAACAAGTCATTAAAAATCTCCCAACCAAAAAAAGCCCAGGGCCAGATGGTTTCACCACAGAATTCTACCAGACCTGCAAAGAAGAGCTAATACCAATACTTTTCAAACTCTTCCACAAAACAGAATCAGAAAGAATACTGCCAAACTCATTCTATAAGGCCACAATCACCCTGATTCCAAAGCCACACAAAGACCTATCAAAGAAAGAGAACCTCAGACCAATCTCCCTCATGAACATAGACACAAAAATACTTAATAAAATACTGGCAAACCAAATCCAAGAACATATCAAAGTATCATACACCATAGTCAAGTAGGCTTCATTCCAGGAATGCAGGGATGGTTCAACATGTGAAAATCCATCAATGTAATTCACCATATAAACATGTTGAAAGAAAATACCACATGATAATCTTGTTAGAGGCTGAAAAGGCATTTGAAAAAAATCCAACACCCCTTCATTCTAAAAGTCCTGGAGACAGCGTGCATACAAGGACCATACCTAGAAATAATAAAGTCTATGTACAACAAGCCAGTAGCCAACATCAAATGAAATGGAGAGAAACTTGAAGCATTTCCTCTAACCTCAGGAACAAGGCAAGGATGCCCACTTTTGCCATATTTTTTCAACAGAGTACTTGAAGTTCTTGCTAGAGCAATAAGACAACTAAAAGAGATCAAGGGGATACAAATTGGAAATGAAGAATTCAATTTATCCCTATTTGCAGACGATATGATAGTATACATAAGCAACCCCAAAAATTCCACCAGAAAACTCTTACATCTGATAAACACCTTCAGCAAGGTGGCTGATACAATATTAATTCAAAAAAATCAGAAGCCCTTAATTATTCTACAAATAAATGGGCTGAGAAAGAAATTAGGTAAGCAACACCCTTCACAATAGCCACAAAAAATAGAAAATACCTGGGGGTAACTCTAACCAAGCAAGTGAAAGACCTGTATGACAAGAACTTCAAGTCCTTGAAGAAAGAAACTGAAGAGGCCATCAGAAGATGGAAAAATTTCCCATGCTCATGGATAGGTAGGATCAACATAATAAAAATGGCCATCCTACAAAAAGCAATATACAGGTTTAAAATAATTCCTATAAAAATATCAACACAATTCTTTATAGATGTGGAAAAAGCAATTCTCAACTTCATATGGAATAGTGAAAAACCCAGAATAGCTAAGCCACACAAAGACTCAACAAAGAAAGAGAATTTAAGTCCAATTTCCCTCCTGAACATAGAAACTAAAATACTCAACAAAATACTGCAAACCGAATCCAAAAACATGTCAAAAGTATCATACACCATGATCAAGTAGGCTTCATCCCAGGATGTAGGGCTGGTTCAACATACAAAAATCCATTAATGTAATCGATCATATGTACAAGCAAAAAGAAAAAAAAGACACATGATCATCTCATTAGATGCAGAAAAAGCATTTGACAAAATAAAAAACCCCTTCATGATAAAATTCTTGGAGAGAAGTGGCATACAAGGACCATACCAAGAAATAATAAAGCAATAAATACAGCAAACAAGTATCTAACATAAAATTAAATGGAGTGAAACTTAGAAGGGAAGGATGCCCACTCTCCCTAAACCTCTTCAACATAGTAATGGAAGTTCTAGCCAGAGCAATAAGACAACTAAAGATCAAGGGGATGCAAATTGGAAAGGAAGAAGTAAAATTATTCCCAGTCAAGACGATATACTATATGCAAGTGACCCCAAAAATTCCACCAGAGAACTCCTACAATTGATAGACTCATTCAGCAAGTTGGATGGATACAAAATTAACTCAAAACAATCTGTAGCCCTTCTTTATACAAAAGATAAATGGGCTGAGAAGGAAGTTATGGAACCAACACACTTCACATTAGCCAAAAATAATATAAAATAGCTGGAGGTAACTCTAACCAAGTAAGTGAAAGACCTGTAGGACAAGATCTTAAGTCTTTGAAGAAAGAAATTGAAGAAGATATCAGAAGATAGAAAGATCTCCCATGCTCACGGATAGGTAGGATCAACATAATAAAAATGGCCATCCTACAAAAAGTAATATACAGATTCAATGCAATTCCTGTCAAAATACCAACACAATTCTTACAGACCTCAAAAGAATAACTCTCCACTTCATATGGAAAAACAAAAAACCCAGAATAGCTAAATCAATCCTGTACAATAAAACAACATCTGGAGGTATCACCCTCCCTGATTTCAAGCTATACTAGAGAGCAATAGTAATAAAGGCAGTGTGGTACTGGTATATAATCAGACCAGTTGATCAATGGAATTGAATTGAAGACCCAGAAACAAACCATACACCTATGGTCACTTAATTTTTGACAAAGCTGTCAAAACCATACAATGGAAAAAGGACAGCGTCTTCAAAAAATGTGCTGGTCTAACTGGATGTCAATATGCAAAAGATTGCAAATAGACTCATGTTTATCACCTTGCACAAAACTTAAGTCCAAGTGGATCAAAGACCTTAACATAAGACCAGACACACTAAATCTAATAGAAGAGAAAGTGGGAAAAAGCCTGGAACTTATAGGTGACAACTTCCCGAACAGAACACCAATTCCTAGATCCTAAGACCAACAATCTAATCATTGGGAATCCATGAACCTGAAAATCTTCTGTAAGGCAAAGGACACTGTCATTAAAACAAACTGACAGCCTACAGGTTTGGAAAAGATCTTCACCAACCCCACATCTGACAGAGGGCTAATATCCAAAAATTATAAAGAACTCAAGAAATTAAACACCAGCAAACCAAGTAACCCACTCAAAAAAATGGGAACAGATTTAAACAGAAAATTCACAAATGTGGAATCTAAAATGGCCAAGAGACAATTGAAGAAATGCTCAACATCCTTAATGGTCAAAGAAATGCAACTCAAGATGACTCTGAGATTCCATGTCAGTCCTGTCAGAATGGCTAAGATCAAAAACTCAAATGACAGTATTTGCTGGCTTGGCTGCTGATAAAGGGGAACACTCTCACATTGTGGGTGGGAGTGCAAACTTGTACAACCACTATGGAAATCAATATGGCGATATCTTAGAAAATTTGGAATAGATCTACCTTAAGACCCAGCCATACCACTCCTGGGCATATATCCAAGAGATTCCTCACCAATCCACAGGGACATCTCCTCAGCTATGTTCATAGTAGCTTTATTTGTAATAGAAACTGGAAACAACCCAGATGCCCTTCAACCAAAGAATGGATAAAAAAATCTGGGGTATATTTATACAATGAAATACTGCTCAGCTATCAGAAACAAGGAAATCATGCAATTTGCAAGCAAATGGATAGAACTAGAAAAGCTCATCATGAGTGAGCTAACTCAGACTCAGAAAGATACACATGGCATATAAAATCCACTTATAACTGGATTTTAGCCACTATAGTATAAGATAACCATTCTACAAGCAATAGACCCATAAGAGCAGGAACAGTGACTTTGTTACCTATCAGTGAGACACCCCACCCTAGTGGAACTCCCATATATGCCTCCTGTGAAAGAGGGAGCTCTTAGACCTCAAGTGACTAATGAAGTAAGGGGGGCTGATACACAGAGACATCCCACACCATAGGGATGGGATGGGTGGGAGAGGGGGTAGCAGGTGGGATGCTGGGGCCGAGAGGTGATGGAGGGAGGAAGTGGCAATAGAGATGTAATGAAGTAATATATAAATATTTTAAAAAATAACAAAACTATGGTCATTTCAAAAATTTCATTCATTTTATGCACACTGGAATTTTTTTTAGCATGTCCTATTAAAATCGACATTTATATACTTGTAAAAAAACAAGAAACAGGCTTCTAAGGGATAATAATTGGATAAAATAAGACAAAACAACAAACACATTGTAATAAGACAAAACAACAAACAGAAAGAAAAAAAAGGCCAAGAAAAGACATATGAAACAGATTGACACAAAGTCTCTTTTGCACTCTCAGGAATGTCAGAAAATACAAAACCAAAAGCCATGATATAATCACAGAGAATATGCAGGGTAAAAAGTAAAAATTAAATAAGATGCTAAAAATTAAAAAGATAGAAATAAATAAAGAAAGAATAAAAGAAAGAAAGGAAGTAATGAGGAAAGAAAGGAAGAAAGAAAGAGCCCTAACACAACATTATGACACAATCTCCAAAAGTGTCCTTGAGTTCATGTTCTGTTAGCCATCTACTGCTGGGCATGCAGCTTACCCCTAAGTATAGTTTGATTCCCCAGTGAACATCCATTGGAGAATGTAAATTTTCTTTTGCAAGTGATTATCAGTTGAAGATAACTTCTGATGAAGCATGGGTCCTCTTCTCCTTTAAGCTCTAGGACCCTGTCTGGTCCAGACCCATGCAGTCCTGTTGCATGCTGCCTCAGTTTCTGAGTTCATAAATTCATTTATCCTTTTGTGTTTAGAAGGCCTTGTTTCCTTGGTGCCCTTCATTCCCTCTGGCTCTTACCCTCTTTTACCTCAGGGAACAACACAGAATTCCCTGAGTCCTGAGGGGAGGGACAAGAGACATCAACATAATAAATAAAGGCAGTTTATAGCAAGTCCATAGCCAAAATTAACTTAAATAGTTAAAACACAAAGAAATTCTACTAAAATCAGGGACAAGATTTTCCATTCTCTATATACCTACTTAATATATTACTTGATGTCTTAGAGCAGTAACACAACTGAAAGATATCAAGGGGCTACAAATTGGAAAGAAGAAAGTGAAAGTGTCTTTATTTGCAGATGATATGATAGTGCACACAAGTGACCCTAAAAGTTTTACTGGGAAACTCGAATAACTGATAAATACTTTCAGCAATAGGTAATGTTAATTAATGGAGGTTTGACAGAGACTAATACAGACTCCATGATTCTACATAAAAAGAATGAAATGAAAACTGCACAGTAATATTTACAGTTGCACTTTTAGAAGAAAAAGCTATAAAGAAAGTACAGGTATAATGAAAGTTACATTTAGAGGAAAGAGTAAAAACTTTAGGTGTCCTTTGGCCTGAGTTAGTATTTGCATTTCAATGCTTTATCAGTTCTACATATGTCTTATTTACCTATATTTATGTGATATTTCATAATAAAACTATTTTCACAATAGTTCCACATGCAACTTTTTAATGAAAAATAATCATGAGATCAGTCTTTGGCTATATTTGTGTATTCACTGTGGTTATTTCATTATTTTTAGATAAAGTTTAGTTGTATATTAAGCCTTTTCTTAAGGATTAATTATAAGTGACATAATAATTTACTTATATTATACTGTTATATTGACTACTGTAAAAGAATAAGAAAATCAGCATAAGTGTAGGCTTACCACCATTTACAATTAAAAGACAGAACTATAAATATGTCTATTTATGTGTAATCATATTCAGTTTTGTAAATATTTATTTTATGTGTATATATGTGCACAATTTGTGTTCAATACCTGAGATGGTAAGAAGTGTGTGTCAAATCATCTGGAACTGAAGAATATCAATTCTTGTGAGCCCACGAAAGTTGCTAGGAACCTAAGCCAGGTAAAGGTAACCAGCAAATGTAGCCACTGAGAATCAGTGCAGCAATTTATGCATAGCTGTGTTCAATTTTAAAGTTCCTTTTAATGTATGGCTGGCTATCACTGTGTGTCCTTTGGGTTAGAGAAAGAATGGATATGGGATTTGATTTTAAAAGTCTATTTCCTTTCTAATCAAATATTAATGCATATAATTCTATATTTTATGCTGATTTTAGATGCATTTCATGAATATAATAGATTTATTATAATGAGTTCTGCATAGAATGGGTTGCATGTGCAGAAAGGTCAGCTGTGTGTTATTATGACTATTGCTGAAGGCAAAAGCACAGATTAATGAATAATATGCAAAAATTGTAAGTTAATGAGTGTTTTAAACACATCATTCCTTGTAAGTTATAAATACCACAGGTATACAACCATATCAGGGTCTGAGAGTATTATTGTCTGATCATGTTTTTTATCTTGTTCTCTCTATCATTTGCCTGATTTAAACCAGTTCTACAAATGGCTCCTTCAAGAAGCAAGAACCCTGAAAGTCTTATAAATGTTGTGTTAAAGGTACAGTAAAATTGTACTGCTCTCTTTTGGAAGTCAAAATTAGTTTGAAGTGTTGATTTTTTTTTTTTTTTTGCTTAAAAGAGGAATTAATTTTTTTAAACTTTTGGCATACTTACTTTAATTGTAATTGCGTTTGCATGTGTGGACACTGAGTGTGAAAGTTAAGAGCATAGATCTTTGGGCAACTCCTCTCAGAGGTGTTTTGTTCTGCTCCTTGTAAGTCTATGAATTATCTGATGTGGATACATGCAGCAGAATTACCCTCCATTGAATTGTCATCATAGAGCAAAAGCATGTCAGTCTGCACTTGCCTTCAGTGTGTCCTTACAAATGGCTTTACTACAGTTAGTTACTCTCTTTCTACAAGGAAAAAATGGATAGAAAAATGAAGTCATGATAATCTAAAACTGTCATAACCATTGAATGTAGTGTTGGCCATTTTTAAAAGAAAAAAACCAAAAAGTAAGTTTTGCATTTGTTTAAAATATTTGGATAAAAGGAGGTGAAATAAAATCTTACATTTAATTTAGTTGTTTGTTTGTTTGTTTGTTTTTTGAGAAAAGATCTCAATCTTTAGGATCAGTGGCTTGGAATTTACTATGTAGCCCAGGTAGTGTCAAACTGAAAGCAACCTTTTTGCCTTAGTTTCTCAAATTCTGGAATTATAGGTGTGAGCCACCATCTCTTACTGTAGTTGAATAATTTATGTTCCTAAAAGTTAGCATTTGACTAATAATTGTTTTTAATTATTACACGAACCTTTTCTGTCCAAATATCTGGGAACCATTGATTCACAAACTGGGAAGAATATTATAAATGAGTAAAAGGTCAAATTACAAGGGTCGGCTAAGGAAGAACAGATCCAGAATATATTCATGAATATCCACGAAGTTTAAAAACAAGTGTATAATTTATAGTAGCCCTGAGGCAGCAATAACTAATCCACTGAAAATTTGCCCATTTTATGCATCTGTTTTGCCTGTTTTACTACTTTGCTTTTCATAAAAAACACATTTATTTCAGCAACTGTCATTTCTCCTGGCATTTATGTGATCTCTGAGCTATGTGAGAAAATACACATATTTCTGCTTTACAATTTTTATTGAAAAATGATTTCTTTAAAAAATTTATATCATTTTGCTTCATACTAGAATCATTTTCATTCTTCTTTCCCACCCCACCAGTGACTTCAGAAAAATCAACATTGTAGTTTATTTAGTTTAGCATCTGCTTTAAATCTTTTCCAATTGTGGATTGAATGACATTTTATTATTAACTATAAAGGTGCACAAGTGCAAGCTTTCAGAACACAGGTCACACCAAAAATCTTTCAGTGAGAATAACCCTGTAAATTACCTTTAAATGACATTCCCCTCATGAGTGCTCCACATGATTCACAGCTGGAACCTAATCAGCTCTCATATTGTTCCAAGAAATCAGTCGAGTGGTGTGAACAAATGATTATTATCAGCTATATGGTGGAAGTGTAAACACGAGCAGAGTAAATGAAGGCAGGTGGCCTTAGAGTCGTCCTATTTCAAAACAGAACCAGAGCAAGGGTCCTATCTCAAGACCAAATCTTTATTGAATGAAGCATTAGACAGTAGTGCAGATGGGTGGTAGTGTGGATGTCTCTTGTTTGGGTTGCTTGGCTTTAGTTCCAGAATCTTTTTTAAAAATTTATTTATTATTGCTTCAGGTTACATCTCCATCATAGTGTCCTCTTTCCGCCCTTCCCAGTCCTGCCCTCCCACCCTCTACCCCCTAACCCTTCCATCCCACTCCTCTGGAGTGGAGTGTCCTTACATATTGGATAATTAATAGTTTTGTCTTCAGGTTGTAAAGCTTTTATTCTAATACAGGCTAATGAGACAATGTGCTCCAGACAACACCTAAATCCTGAGCTTAGATTTGCATTCAACTGAGAACTATATGTTAATAAGGTTCAGAACATTAAAAATATATTATTAAATAGTGTGGAATTACAGTAAAGTTGTACAGATAATAGAGTTACAGACACAGTTTCCCCTTTTAATCATACCTTACATCAGCATGGCACATTTGTCTTTAAAAATTAACCTATATTTGGACATCACTAAGTCAAAATACTTTCTACTGTCTATGATTCTATCAAGTACATCATATTATATTTTGTCAGCATGTCTCCTGAGGCTTCACTTGAGCTGAACAGTTCTCAGATTTTCTAGATTTGGTAGCCTTGATAGTTTGAACAGTGCTGGTCAGATATTTTGTGGATTGTCTCATGGTTCAAATTTGTCTGATTATTATTATTATTAATTATTATTATAGTTATTCTTGGGCTGTGTGTTTGGGGATCACAGACAATCACAGAGGTTCAGTACCCTTTACATTATGTCACAGCAAAGGTACAGATCACCACAAGATTTATGACTGCTGATACTGACCTTTCTGTCAGACTGAGGTAGTGTTTTTCAAGCTTCTCCGCTGTAGCACAGCTTCGCCTACTTCCACATAATTGAGAAAAATAACACTGTGTACTACAAACTTAAGACTTGGAGAAATTTCACCTATCCTCTTAGTAGTGGTGTCCTTATGTAAACTGTATGCCAATCTTTTCAAGGGATAATTGTCTATTTTTCATATATATATAATTAATTAATTGATATACATATGCATATATTTATAGTTATATATTTAACACCTTGCCTTACCATCTGTTGCTGGTTTGTTTGATTTCTTGGAATGTTCCAGCTTTTGCCATTGTAAGTCTTTTAGATAAGCTGTTTGACTCTGACAAATACAATTACTCATTTGGTCATCACTTCTGTCCTTTCTTACATGACAAGGCATTCCATGTTCATGTGTATGTTGCTCTCCAAGCCGGAGAATCAGCCACTTCTTCAACCAGATCTAGTTCCTTTAGTTGAGGAATTAGATTTAAAGGATTGCACACTGATGCATTCCTTTATTGAGATGGGATTATTCCTATTATCTCTCAGCTAACAGAGCATACAGTAATCTATATGTTAATATCTACATATATTTTGACAGTATGGACCTATATCTATATTATAGCAAACATGATTTAGTATCTAATTTTAATCTGTCAACATACAGCTCCTTCTGTCTTTCACTTTTCTCTAAACGTGAACTCTGACAATAAGAAACAAGCTTGTATTATACATGATTCATTTGGAAACTTGCTTATTTCCTGATAAAATATATTTAGGAGTATCAATTATTAATTTTATCTTTGTGGGAAACCACTTTTAATCAACTGGAGTACAGTGCTTATGTCCAGTTATTTTTGACTTCCTTTTATGGAATTCATGCATTTCCAAGAACACTCAGTTCACCAACCCCTTTCAGTTGGCTTGTTTCTTAGAGTTTTATTAGGATTAGATTTTTTTTCGTCACAGTTAATATTTATCCTGAACACCTCAAATTCCTATCAATTTATCTTTAAGTTTAACTCTTTGTCCTGGAATATTCAGTAGCTTAAAAATTCATCATATCCATCACGAAGTTTAAGATAAATTCATTTAACCATATCTTCCTCTGAAAATCCCATTTCACTTTCAGCTCTCTAGATTGTACTATATCTGAAACTTTTATAACTGGTGATATATTGTCTTCACAGATTGTTTTTAAAAATTATTTTTCAAAATATCACATAAATAGAGTCACAGAGTGTACAGCTCATTTAGATGTGCTTGGTTTTAAAAATGAGATCAAGACTTACCTATGGCTTTCGTGGGTTTATATATCTATTGTTCTGTCTATCAGTAACATTCTATTAAACTAGAATAAATTTATTAATTTACTAATTAATATATCTTACTTATATCTGAGCTTTGATGACTATAAAAAAAGCTATTGCAAACAGTTACAGACATATTTGTGTGTTTGTGTGGGTATGAAGCTTTAATTTGCTTGGGCAAATACCATGCTTAAAGTGTTATTGTTAAATCATATACTAGTATTGGCTTTAGTTTTATAAGATGTTGAAAAATTGCCCTCTATAATATCCCTTTTTGTATTGTTACTGGCAATGTATGAGTTCTGGTTTCTCTGAAATCACAACACCAATTTCTATGTTCTTTTTGTGTTTTGGTGAATGTAGCAGGTATGTTGTTTTATCTCATGATGTTTGTAGTTAGTGATAAGAAACACTATGAACAATTATTTGTTATCTTTGCTATCTATGTTACTACATCTTCTGTTATTGAGATCTGTATCCTGAGCTATCAATTGATGTTTGATTTGTCAGTTAGTGCCAAACTGGACTGATTAGTATTGTCTTAAATTAGCCTTCAAAGTAATGCTCAGTCACTGAACAGTGTGAATCCTCTTCTTTCCTACTTCAAACAGGATGGTACACTGCTTAATGTGCTTCAACATATGACTTTTTAAATATGTTTATTTGTTTTTATTTGTGAATGTGTCTGTGTGAATGTATGCTCTATGTGTTCATGTGTGCAATAACGCCAGAGAGGATGTCATATCTCCTGGAGCTGGACTCTAATAGTTGTGAGTTGCAAGACTTGGGTTCTAGGAACTGAACTCTAGTCCTATTTAAGAGGTGCAAGTGTTCTTAACTGCTTAACCATCTCTCCAGACTCTATATGTCTATGTTTAAAGTTCACAATGCTATGAAAACAGCATTAAGTGGAAACCATACTTTGAATTTTAATTTTTGTTTTCGTGTTTTCAAGACAAGGTTTCATCTGTGTAACATTGACTGTCCTGGAACTCACTCTGTAGACCAGGCAGTCCTTGATCTCTGTGGAGATCTGCCTGTCTTTGTTTCCTGAGTGCTGTAATTAAAGGTGTGTACCACCACTCCTGGCAATTACAGACAGCAATTAACTGCCATGTGGTGCTGGGATTTGAACCCTTAATGCCTTTCAACTAAGGCACTGGAAGAGCAGTCAGTGCACTTAACTGCTGAGCCATCTCTTCAGCCCCCTGAATTTTAATTTTATCTTTTTCCAGATAGTGTTACTTTCTGTACTCTCCATTGTAGACAGTGGCAGTGAATTTTGGGTCCCAAGAAACCTATGATAAAGAAGGTAAATAACCAATGATTTACCAGATATTTGAATCTAAGCTGTGATGTATGGTAGGCTACATGTACTAGATATATTTTAAATCATCATATTTTGAAGTTTTGACTAATTTAATTTAGCAGAATTACATAGTGACAGAGATACATCTGTGTTCTTTATACTCTATGTCTTCTCAATTTTGTATACACTTTAGATTGAATTTCCAGCCACAAAATGGATTGATGGACTCTTGATTCATATGGGATTAAAGACTCTACAGATTTAGTTGAAAGGCATTAAATTCTATTTTTAAAATAAATTTATTTACTTGTTGCTTCAGGTTACATTTCCATCATATTGTCCTCTTTTCCCCCTTCCCAGCCCTGCCCTCCCACCCTCTAACTCCTAACCCTTCCATCCCATTCCTCTGAGTGGAGTGTCCCTACAAAGCAGTCTCCCACCCCAGTTCAGACGTCATATAAGGGCCAAGAGCCTCCTCATACACTGGGGCCTACAAGGCAGTAACACCAGTGAAAAGTGTCTCATTTCCAGGGAGAGAAAACTAAAACAAGCAAACAAACAAAAATTCTATGTCCATGTTCCCTTTGGTGCATTGGTTGTAGTATAGATATCCTGTACTATATAGCTAAAATCTGACTATAACTGAATAGATGCCATGTGCATTCTTCTGAGTTTGGGTTAGCTCACTCAGAATGAGCTTCTCAAGTTCCATACATTTGGCTGAAAATTGCATAATTTCATTGTTTCTGATAACTGAGTAATATTCCCTTGTGTAGAGGTACCACAGTTTTTTAATCCATTCTTCTGTTGAGGGACATTTGAGTTGTTTCCAGTTTCTAGCTATTACAAATAAGGCTGCTATTAACATAGATGAGGAAACTTTCTTATGATTTGATGAGGAGTCATTTGGATGTATACCCAGAAGTGGTATGACTGGGTCCTGAGGCAAAGCTATTCCAAGTTTTCTAAGATATCACCAGACTGACCTCTATAATGGTTGCACGATCCTGCACTCCCACCAGAAGTGGAGGAGGGTCCCCATTTCTCCACACCCTTGCCAGCATGTGTTGTCATTTGAGCTTTTGATCTTAGCCATTCTGACAGGTGTGAGATGGAATCCTAGAGTCATCTTGAGTTGCATTTCTCTGATGATTAAGGATGTTGAGCATTTCTTCAAGTGTCTCTCATCCATTAGGGATTCCTCCTTTGTGAATTCTCTATTTAGCTCTGTCCCCCATTTTTTGATTGGATTATTTGGTTTTTTGAACTTTAATTCTTGAGTTTTTTGTAAATTTTGGATATTAGCCCTCTGTCAGATGTGGGGTTGGTGAAGATATTTTTCCCAATCTGTAGGTTGCCATTTTGTTTGAATGACAATGTCTTTTGCCTTGCAGAAGCTTTTCAGTTTCATGAGGTCCCATTTATTGATTGTTGGTCTTAGGTCCTGAGCTGTTGGTGTTCTCTTCAGGAAGTTGTGATCTGTGCCAATGAGTTTGAAGGTTTTTCCCAGTTTTTCTTCTAGTAGATTTAGTGTGTCTGGCCTTATGTTAAGGTCTTTGATCCACTTGGACTTAAGTTTTGTACAACCTGATAAGTATGGGTCTAAATACTTTCTTTTATAAGTGGACAACCAGTTGGACCAGTACATTTTGAGGTTGTGGCTTCATTGTCAAAATGTAGGTGACCATAGATGTGTGGGTCCATTTCTGGGTCTTCAATTTGATTCCATTGATCTCCTAGTCTGTTTTTATACCAGGACCATGCTGTTTTTACTTCTATTGCTCTGTAGTACAGCTTGAAATCTGGGGTGATAATACCTCCAGATGTTTTTTTATTGAACAGGATTGATTTAGCTATTCCGGGATTTTATTGTTCCATATGAAATTGAGAATAGCTGTTTCCAGGTCTATAAAGAGTTGTGTTGGTATTTTGATAGGAATTGCATTGAATCTATATATTGTTTTTGGTAGGATGGCCATTTTTATTATGTTGATCCTACCTATCCATGAGCATGGGAGATCTTTCCATCTTCTAAAGGTCTCTTCAATTTCTTTCTTCAAGGGCTTGAAGTTCTTGTTATACAGGCCCTTAACTTGCTTGGTTAGAGTTACCCCCAGGTATTATATATGGTTTGTGGCTATTGTGAAGGGAGTTGTTTTCCTTCTTTCTTTCTCACCCCATTTGTTTGTTGTACAAAGAAGGGCTTCTGATTTTTTTGAATTAATTTTGTATCCACCAACCTTCTGAAGGTGTTTATCAACTGTAAGAGTTCTCTGGTGGAATTTTTAGGGTCGCTTATGTATACTACCATATCATCTGCAAATAGCGATAATTTGACTTCTTTGTTTCCAATTTGTATTCCCTTGATCTCCTTTAGTTGTCTTATTGCTCTAGCAAGAACTTCAAGTAATATATTGAAGATATATGGTGAAAGTGGGCATCCTTGTCTTGTCCCTGAGTTTAGAGGAAATGCTTCAAGTTTCTCTCCATTTAATTTGATGTTGGCCACTGGCTTGCTGTATATTGCCTTTATTATTTCTTGGTATGGTCCTTGTATGCTTGTTCTCTCCAGAACTTTTAGCATGAAGGGGTGTTGGATTTTGTCAAATGTTTTTCCACATCTAGCGAGATTATCATGTGTTTTTTTTTTTCATCTTGTTTATATGGTGAATTAAGTTGATAGACTTTCATATGTTGAAGCATCCCTGCATTCCTGGGATGAAGCCTACTTGATCATGGTGTATGATACTTTTGATGTGTTCTTAAATTCGGTTTGCTAGTATTTTATTAAGTATTTTTGCATCTATGTTCATGAGGGAGATTGGTCTGAAATTCTCTTTCTTTGTTGGGTCTTTGTGTGGTTTATGAATCAGGGTGACTGGGGCCTCATAGAATGAGTTTCACAGTGTTCTTTCTGATTCTATTTGGTGAAAGAGTTTGAAGAGTATTGGTGTTAGCTCTTCTTTGAATGTCTGGTAGAATTCTGTGCTGAAACCATCTAGCCCTGGGCTTATTTTGGTTGGGAGATTTCTAATGACTCTTTCTATTTCCTTAGGGGTTATATGGCTGCTTATCTGTTAACCTGATCTTGATTTACCTCAGAAGGTGGAATCTGTCAAGAAAATTGTCCATTTCGCTTAAGTTTTGATATTTGGTGGACTATAGATTTTTAAAGTAGGACCTAAATATTCTCTGTATTTCCTCAATGTCTGTTGTTATTTCTCCCTTTTCATTTTTGATTTTATTGATTTGGGTTTTTTCCCTCTGCCTTTTAGTTAATTTTGCTAAGGGTTTGTCTATTTTGTTGATTTTCTCAAAGAACCAACTCTTGGTTTCATTGATTCTCTGTATCATTCTTTTTGTTTCTAAGTTGTTGATTTCAGCCCTAAGTTTGATGATTTTCTGCCTTCTGCTCCTCTTGGGAGTGTTTGTTCTTTTTTTTTCCAATTCACCCAGTTTAGCTGTTAATTTACTAATATGAACTGTCACAATTTTCTTTTTGAAGGCACTTAGTACTATGAACTTTCCTCGTAGCACAGCTTTCATTGTATCCCATAGGTTTGGGTATGTTGTGCCTTCATTTTCATTGGATTTTAAGAAGACTTCGATTTCTTTATTTCTTCCCTGACCCAGTAGTTATCCAGTAAAGAGTTGTTCAATTTCCATGTTTGTGTAGCATTTCTGTTGTTTTTGTTGTTGTTGTTGTTGAAGTCCAGCTTTATTCCATGGTGGTCTGATAATATACAAGAGGTTATTTCAAATTTCTTGTATCTGTTGAGGCTTGCTTTGTGTCCAACTATATGGTTGATTTTGGAGAAGGTTCCATGCAGTGCTGAGAAGAAGGTGTATTCTTTTGTGTTTGGGTGAAACGTCCTGTAGATATCTGTTAGGTATTTTGGTTCATGAGCTCTCTTAGCCTCATTATTTCTCTGTTTGGCTTCTGTCTTGATGATCTGTCCTTTGTTGTGAGAGGGATGTTCAAGTCTCCCACTACTAAAGTGTTGAGATCAATGTGAGATTTAAGTTTTAGAAGAGTTTCTTTTACAAATGTAGGTGCCTTTGTATTTGGGGCATAGATATTCAATATTGAGATATCCTGTTGATGAATATTTCCTTTAATGGATATGTAATGCCCTTCTTTGTCTTTTTTTATTAACTTCAGTTGGAAGTCTATTTTGTTGTATATGAGGATGGCTACACCAGCTTGCTTTCTGGGTCCATTTGCTTGGAAAATCTTTTCCCAGCCTTTACTCTGAGATAGTGTCTATCTTTGTTAGTGAGAAGATATGTTTCTTGTATGCAGCAAAATGATGGGCCTTGTTTATTAATCCAATCTATAAATCTGTGTCTTTTTAATGGGGAGTTGAGTCCATTGATGTTGGTGGATATTAGTGACCAGGGGTTGTTATTTCCCATTATTTTGGTATAGGTGGTCGTCCTGTGTTTCTTTTGGTTTAGTTGCTTTGGAGGTTTCTATTTCCTCTGTTTTCTTGGGTGTAGTTATCTTCTCTGGGCTGGAATTTTCCTTCTAGGATCTTCTGTAGGGCTGGGTTTGAGGGTAGATATTGTTTAAATTTGATTTTGTCATGGAATATCTTGTTTTCTCCGTCTATGTTGATAGAGAGTTTTGATGGGTATAGTAGTCTGACTGGGCATCTATGTTCTCTCAGGGCTCGTAGGACATCTGGCAAAGGCCTTCTAGCTTTTAAAGTTTCTGAGGATAAGTCAGGTGTAATTCTGATGGGTCTGCCCTTATATGTTACTTGACCTTTTTGTCTTACAGCTTTTAATATTCTTTCTTTGTTCTGTACATTTGGAGTTTCTATTATTATGTGGCAAGAGGAGTTTCTTTTCTGATCTAATCTGTTTGGTGTTCTGTAAGCCTTTTGGATTTTTATTGGCATCTCTTTCTTTAGGTTTGGAGAGTTTTCTTCTATGATTTTGTTGAAGATATTCCTGGACCTTGGAGTTGGGAGTGTTCTCTTTCCTCTATTCCTGTAATTTTTAGGTTCCATTTTTCATTGTGTCCTTGATTTCTTGGATGTTATGGGTGAGAGATTTTTTAGCCTTCTCATTTTCTTTGGATTTTGTAGTGATTTCTTCCATCGAATCTTCCATGCCTGAGATCCTGTCTTCCATCTCTTGTATCCTATTTTTGATACTCATGTCTGTAGTTCCTGTTCTCTTTCCTTGATTCTCCACTTCCACTCTTAACTCTGACTGTGTTTTCTTTATTGTTTCTATTTCCATTTTCAGCTTTGAATGATTTTATTCATTTTGTACATTTCCTGCTCTAATTTGCTTGTCTTTGCCTGGAAATCTTTCATTGCCCTGTCTTTTTCCTGTTCAAGTTGAGCCACTTTGGCTTGGAGCTCTCTAATGGTATTATCCATTGCTTTTGTTCATGAAATTGTGAATTTTTTGAATTCCTTCATAGATTTTAATTCTTCTTGAAAGGGTTCTATCACTTTCCATAATGTAGAATTGTCATCATTTTCATGTGTTTCCACTATGGTGAAGTGGTCAAAGCTTGCTGTACTAGCATAGTTGTGTTTTGTTGGAGTCATATCTCCCTGACTTCTGTTGTTTCTGTTTTTTTTTTCCTCTGACCTTTAGCCATTTGGTTGTACTTAGCTTTTTGTTGCTGGTGCCTTCTGGGTTTGGTTCCAAGGGGGGGGGGGTGCTTTGGTGTAGCAGTCGTATCACTTGGCGATCTGTCGCTTTCCACTGGCTGGATGGGGCCTTGTGTGGAGGTTCTCAGTGTGTCTTTCAGAGCTCACCCCTTCCTGTTTTGTTTCAATTGGGGACTCAGGTTAGGGGATGTGGTGGGATGTGTTCCTGTAGGTTCCTGGTATCCAACTGGTCTTCATACAGATGATAGTGCAGGTTGGTAGGCCCCAGACTTTTGGGTGGGGTTGTAGCTTCCCTGCAGCTTACCTGTCAGGACCATGTTTGTGATTCTCTCCAGCTGTTCTCAGGGTCAATGTGCATCTAATAGCCAGAAGCCCTGTGAGATGGTGCAGCCCACTCCCAGGCAAGGAGGAATGGCCCAGGATTGTTTCACTGCTCCCAAGTCAGAGCTCTCTATGTTGAACACTGGGGCTCTGCTGGTATGTTCCTGTGTGCCCAAGCACAGATTCTGTGAGTTCTGGAGGTTCCAATTTTGGGGGCTGAGGCCACTCGCTGGAGTCTTGAAAGGACCTGACTCCATGCCCTTAAGGTAAGTCCCTCAGCAGTTTCCCCCAGGCCAAAACTTCACTGTTCCAGAGGTGGGACTAAATATGCTTAAGCTCTGGTTTTCTGCCGGAAGAGCCAGAACTAGCACAGGTGTCTGGTATTAATCCCACAATTTGCCCAGGGCTTATACCCTGTGGAGAACAGATCTGCCTTCCAAACTGGCTGCCAGCCTTTCTACCCCTCTCACAGTTCCACCTATTTCTGTATGGAGCTGGTTTTGGAGATTGCCAATTGGGGTGACTGTTTTCCAAGTTCTGATATGCTGCATCTCTGCCTGAAGTGCATCCCGCTTCTCAGAGTAGCTGCAGTGATTTTTCCCTGTGTCCATAAATTTAATGGAGGGGGCCTGTGTGTATGCCCAACACCCCTCTGGTGAAGCACAAATTTGCTTGAGCTTTCCAAAATGCAGCTGTGGACCCACCCAGGCCAACACATTCTGGACCCACTGGGCTGTTCCGCTGCCGACTGGACCTGCATGCTGCTGCGCTGCCCTGCTGCTGTGCTGTGGCTCTGCTAAGAGTCTATTCTGCTCCCTTGGGCTCGTGACCCTTCGCTAAACAGCTGGGATGCCTGCGTGGAATCTGGAGGCCCAGGAGGCTTGTGAGTAACCCTGTCTGGAGTTTGGATCTGCGTGCTGAGTAATTGAGTAACTCTTACCCTGAGGCTCTCCTGGTGAGGATCCCAATTCCCGGATTCAGAAGCTTCCACCGGTCTGTTTTGCTGAGAATCCAAGAGAAGGGAGGAGAGTCTTGCCCAGGGACTTTTAATAATCCCTGAGTAGCTGGGTGAAACCCAGTGTGTTCGAGTCACTCATAATGTTGCTCAGCATCTTATAACTCTGTAGCTTTATGAATGTTTTCCCCACATTCAAAATGTGTCAGCTTGGGCTGCCGCCATCTTGGATCCAGCATTAAATTCTTTAAAAATATTGAGTATTTCAAACCATAAATATACATATTCTTTTCTTTTGCTTAGATCTGTGAATTCTTACATCAGTATTATTTAGTCTCCTCCAAGTATTTGGGACATAATTTGTTAGATGTATGCTCAGTATTTCATTTTATTTATCCTATTATGAATAATGCTATTATCACAGGTTTGATTAAAACAATTCTTATTTGATGCTATGGAGAAAAAGAAGTTTTGTATATTACCCATGCATCCTGCCCACCCTACTTTACTAACTTACTAACTCCATTAGTTCCTTAGTTAATTCTTTGGGATTTGTTATCTAACAACCACACCATTTACAAATAAGGCTAGCATTTTTGCTTTCCTGTGTGTATAACTTCATTCTACTATCAAAGAGAAAACATATAGTTCCTTTTATCATGAAAGATATGTTAGTTCAAGATATTCTGCCATTTTTTTGGTTTCTGCACTAGAATTAATATTTATTTTTTCTTTTCTTACACAAAACATCCCACTCTCAGCCTCCCTCCAGGAGAACACGGCCAATGGAACCAATTAAATGGGGCTCATAGATGCATCCAGTGGCAACCACCTAACCTGCATGACTCTGCCCTCTTCTCCTCCCAGTCTACTGCTCCTACCTTTCCTTTCAAAAAACAGCAGGCCTCCCAGTGATATCAACCAAATGCAGCATAATAAAATGCAACAAAACTAGACATAAACTATGCATGAATTCCAAGGCTGGACAAAGAAACCCAGTAGGAGAAAAAAGGTCTCTTAAGCAGACGAAAGAGTCAGAGACACCCTGACTCTGTCTGTTAGGAGTCTCACAAAACCCCAAGCTAAACAACACAGCATGTATGCAGAGGGTTTACTGCAGTCCTGTGTAGACTCTGCTTCAGTTTCTGTGAGCACCTATGAATGTATTTAGTTGATTCTGTTGGCTGTGTGATCTCCTGGTATCCTAAACCCCTATGACTCTTACAGTTTTTCCTCCCCCTCTACTGTGGGGCTCCCCCGAGCTGAGAGGGACTCAGTGGAGATCTCCAGTTTGAGCTCTCTCTGCCTGATGTTTATCTGTGTGTCTCTGTACTGTCTGTTTCCATAAGCTTCTGGAGGAAGCCTCTCTGATGATGAATAGGCTAGGCACTGATCCTAGGAATAGAGCAGAGTATCATTAGGAATAATTTCATTGACTTTTTTTTGGTCAGTTATGTTAGGTTCTATCCTAAGTCTTTGATTGGTGCAGTTTCCTGTTCCTGACCATCTAGGTAATGTGGGGCAGGAATTCCCTCTGTGGCTTAGGCCTCAAGTCAGACCAGTCATTGGTTGACTATTCACACATTCTCTGAGCCACTATTGCCCAAATGCACTTTAAAGGCAGGACAGGTTAGGTTGTGGGTCATAGGTTTTGTGGCAGAGTTGGTGTCTTATCTCACCAATGGGAGCCTGGTCTGGTTATAAAAGATGGCTGTGAAATCTCCATATCCCTCATAACTAGGAATCCTCCATAGAGTCACACTTACAGATCCCAGGGAATTTTCACTGCACTAGATTTCTGTGTTGCCCCTAAATATCCACTTATTCCAGGGGTCTCTTCCTTCCCCAATTGATACCTCCTGTTCCAATCACCTGCTCTGAGTCCACCTACAGAATCTATTAGCTGTTATGTAATGGATAATGAAACTACAATCCATAGACACAGAGAAGTTAGATAAAGAAGACGAGCTCAGGACACATGGATCAATAGAATAGATTCTGATATATTCCTTTTTAATGTTTATTTATTACTTCAATTTACACTTCCACCACAGTCCCCTCCTTCCCCCCTCCCAGGCCCACTCTTCCACCCTCCTACCCTCTCCCCCTTCTCCCACTTAACCTACTCCTCCAGTGTGGGGTGCCCTACATATCAACCTCCTTCAGCTCAGCAGTCATATGAAGGCTAAGAGCTTCCTCTTGCCCTGGGGGCTACATGGAAGCTTCACCATGGCAAAGTGTCCCACTAACAAGTAACAGAGTCTGTGTTCCTGTTCCTTTTGGTCTGTTGGTTGTAGGATAGTTATCCTGTACTATATGGCTAAAATCCAGTTATAACTGAATAGATGCCATGACATCTTTTGGGGTCTGGGTTAGCTCACACAAGATGAGCTTTTCTAGTTCCATCAATTTGCATCAAATTGCATGATTTCCTTGTTTCTGATGGCTGAGTAGCATTCCATTGTGTAAATGTACCACAGCTTTTGTATCCATTCGTCAGCTGAGGGACATCTGGGTTGTTTCCAGTTTCCAGCTATTACAAATATTGCTGCTATGAACATAGATGAGGAGATGCCCTTGTGGTTTCGTGAGGAATTGTTTGGTATGGCTGGGTCTTGAGGTAGAGCTATTCCAAGTTTTCTAAGATATCACCAGACTGACCTCCATAGAGAACTGGAAGTTGTCATGAGATAGCATGGACTAAAAGCACATGGCTGTCAGCATCTTGCTTTAAGTACCAGCCCGAATGGAACAGAAACAGGTATTATGGGGTTTTCAGCAAAGAAGATAGATAAGACAACTTAGAGGGTTGATTATCTGCCCAGCTGTAGTGCTCTAAAGTATATATTAAATTTAGCAGGTCTCTGTGTCTTTTATTTAGAAAATAGTGGGTTAAGGAGTAACTGCTGCCATACTAATTTCCAACATTGATTAATATATACAGAGTAATAAATTCCTTTTACATTGAGATGAAAATTTAACCATTTTATTTTTCTTTATACATGAATAGTATTCGACTGTATAGAGCATTCTAAGTCTTATCCTTACATCTACAGATATGTGTAGCTACTGTCTCCCATCAAGGAAGCCTCTCTTCAGTAAATGGAGATCATCACAAGAAACCATGACTGGAAAAGATACAAAGAGAAGCTAATTATGAGGAGCCCAGACCAAATGAATACATCTACATCACAGTTCCTGCATCTATGGCTTAGGGGAACAACAGAGAAGAACAGATAGAAATTTCCTAATGATCAGATACCAGAACATTTGTTGTGAGTCAGCATCTCCTAGATAAGACTACATAAACAAGACTAGAACAATGACAATATGGATGGATATTTTAACATGAAAGGGGTTATTTTCATGGGGTTCTACTCTTAGACAAAGAACAACAAGCAATTAATGATTGCTGGGAGGAGAAAAATTAGCCTCTCCCAGAGATGACCTTCCTTAGTGCTTGTCCAATACAAAGTGATAAACCCTGGGCACACATACACACAAAGAACAGAAACTACCTCAGCAAGTTCTATTTATGGATACGTGTGCATACTTACATACAGGTAAGCTGTAAGGGTAATAATCAAAGAAAGAGAGGTTATCAACTTGAGAGTTGAGAACACATAGGGAAGGTTCAAGAGAACATAACTTAGAGGTGTGGGAGAGATGGAGAAAGTGACGTAATTATATGTCAATTAAAATGTATCAAACAATTCCATCTGCAATCTTACTTTCTATCATAAAATATTCACAGTCTGTTTATATACTTTTGTTCTTGAGAGAGGAGAATTATATTCCTATTGAAGTACCACAAGCAGCCCTCAAAGATTCACTTTGCTATGAAATAGATGACACATTGACTACACCTGCTAAACACTTGCTAATCTTAACCAATTGCAACATCAACTCAAACAGAAAATTCCATTAAATCCTAGGAGCTCAAAAGCCTCACATCTCATCCTCTAGGCAAAATAAATTAGTTATGGGTCTGATTTTCATGGTAGCCTGTCAGAACACAGTCCAAGAATGGAGTCATGCCAGGGAAATTCTGAGTTCTTGTGAGAAAACTCTATGGAAAGAAGACAAGAGTCTTATAACCTCAAGAGTTTTGTGACCTCAAAAACACAGAATTGCTCTTGGAATACGCTTACCTGTCCCTCCCATATGTAGCATATAAGAGTAAATTTGCTTTTGATTATTCAGTACATTTGGCTTTTGCCATTTGTTTATACACCTCTATGAAAAAAAAAAAAAAACATGTGTTTACCATGTGCAGCTTGTCCTTGTGATTGTACACTTTCCTTAGATGATTCTTCTTAACCATCAGAGTATAAATTGTGTGATGTTCTGAATAAAGTTGGGTATTGCAAGAGACTTTAGGCTCATTTTAATGCTCCACTCTCCCAGGTCCCATGTCCAATTAGAGCAGTAAGCATTAGCCCATCTTGCGGTATAATTTATCTGCATCTGTAGACCTCTAAAACTCAAGAAGCATGTTATCTATCCAAAAGTATAAAAGTGAGACAGGTATAGATTTACCAATACACCTGTAATATTAATATGTTAGCACTTGATACTTTCTGAATCCATTCAATCTTTTTCATAAAAGTAAAATACATGTTTGTAGTTGAGCAGTTTATCAACATATTTCACAGGCATAAAAGTTGCAGTTATAATACCCAGTTTTTCCTTTCTGCATCAGATTTGGGTCCGACATCCAATGTGTCTATACTTACACCAATTCTAACACCCAAGTACTGTGTGTCTCTCCACATGTACATAGCTTAAGGATTTACTTCTTTGAACAACATGCTATTTTACAGATATTTCTGTGATAGCTCCTATTTTCTTGTTTTATTCTGATCTTTACAAGGGGTCAATGAGTCACTTAATAAGAACCTTTTGTGTGACTGAATACTATGAACTTAAAAGCCAAAGTATTAGGCAAAAGTTAAAAAGCTACTCTTGTCTTTTTCCTCTAGAAATATTTTCTACACTAGAACTCTTAATTCTATCATCTTTTGTTATACTTCTATCGTAAGAATTTACATTTTGAGTAGTAATTTCCTGTCAGTCTTAGTTATATTCCACCTTACTAAAAGAAGGAGAAAAAAAATAGGCAGTAACTTTCACATTTCATTTAGAAATCTGCTTGTATTTCAATTCTAAATTTTCTGTTTAGATTTTCTTTCTTTTATTCTTTGTTTTTACTTTGTACAATTTTTGAGTCTTTTTCATTTTCCCATTTGATTCAAGCATGCTAAAGCCATTTTTTTCAATCATAATGTCATAATTAAATAATGATCGTTTTAAACTTTCAGATAAATGGCATCTCTGTCACCTTAGTGGAGAAATGTGTGTTGCTTCAGACTCTCTATTGCTTAACATATAAAAGCCTATTTGATACTTTCCTTGTTCTTGATAAAATGAGTGATTTTAAAATTTGAAACCTCGACACAGTATTATCTCATGAGAATCTTGATCATCTTTAATGCCTGTTTTTATAGTTGGTTTTCCTGACTGTTCCTGCTTGATAAAAGTAGTGTGACTTTATTACTCCAGGTGGATGTAGAGATGCTTTTCCTATTTGAATTTTATCTAGACCTAAGGAGGTATGTCACCATTGTTTCTGGGTGGGGTGAGAGTTTTGGCTTTCCACGTGACCTCTGCCTGCACTATGAAGATGGGGAGAGACTCTTACTATGTGGTTGCAATGAAGGTCGTGTTTTGCTGTTTTGTTCTGACAGACCATAGTTTTTTATACATTTATAACATACATTAACTGGAGATATAGAAAGTGGGATTAATAAACAGCACTGATTTATTGACACAGAATAATATTTGCTATTTTAGATAGGGTTACTATTGCTGAGATGGAATACCATGACAAATAACAACTTGGAAGAAGTGTTTTTGGCTTACATATTCTAAAATCACAGTCTACCCAGAGAAGTCAATGCAAGAACCCTAACAGGGCAGGAACCTGGAAGCACCAGCTGCTGCAGATGCCTGTGGGTTGCTCTCATAGCTTATTCAGCCTGATGTCTTACAGAACCCAGGACCACCAGCCAAGGGATGATGCAACCCATAATCACTGGGTCCTCCAGCATCAATCATTCATTAAGGAAATGCCCTACAAACTTGACTACAGCCTGATCTTATGGAGGCATTTTCTCAATGGAGGTTCTCTCCTTTAAGGTGACTCTAGCTTATGTCCCTTTGTTGAGCCGACAAAATAAAAACTAGCTTTCTCATTAGCTGAAGAGAGTATGTGTCTGACATTAGGTATAACCCCTGTAGACAGTGAAGGGTTCAAGAATATAAGAAGTCAAGGTAGTGAACAAATAATATCTGCAGAGGTTGAAAGGAATGTGAAAACCTTCAGTATATAAAACCAAACAATGACATAATTTAATGAAAGTTTTCATTGAAGTGTATTTTTCGAAGAAACATGAAAAAAATTTAAATTAAAACTACCAATGGGCATTTATTTCATTCTTAGTGTCTGAGATATATCAAAAAGGGAATAAAACTTTTTATTTTCCATGGTTTTAAGAGTAATGTTTTGGCTGGACCACTCACTGACATGCTAATGAGACTTCATGACAAAGTTCCAACTCTCAGCATAGAGGTGCCTGCTGGTGCCACCTATGTTGTTTCTGGATAAAAAACATCTATACAACTGTTCTCGTGTTCCTTATTTGCCTTACTTTTGTCCTTTTTAACAAGAAAAACACCAGTGGTCCAAGATGATCTGGGGGAGAAAAATGGAACAGGAAATAATACCTGGATCAAAAACAAATTTAATTAATGAAACCATTAAGCAGGATGTCCATACATTGCCTCTGAGGGTTAGGACAGAATCGAAGACTGTAGACTTGTAAAAGACCCACAAATAAACCTGGGAACTCAGACTGATGTTACCACTACACACAGTGATGGAATGAGCATAAAGATCATATGGAGAGACAAATGCAAGAATCAGAAAATCAAATAAAGAAAAAAGCTTAAAGTAGATTATAATTCAACTTGTAAATTCTTTGCTTTGCTTATTAAAATTAAATGTGATAATCTAAGAAGATGGTTATAATGGTGATGCAAGTTAGTATGAAAGCTAAGTCAGTTATAGAACTTTAAACTCATGGAGATGGTTAGAAGGTAGAAGGTTAAAGTCAGGGGCCAAATATGTATGAACTAGACATTGGGAAGGTATACTGGGCCATTTAACTCTCATAAATATGGCATATTTAATTCTGCTGTCTTGTATAGAATTTACTGTTATAAGAGAAATAACCATTTGTTGGATTGAAAAGGGAAGCTGTTGGGGGGGAAGAGGGTGGAAGGGTGGGACAGGAAGGGGGAATAGGGAAGGGTTTGTGACTGAGATGTAACTTGAAGAAAAAAAATAAAGTACTTATATAAAATTAAAAAAAATTAAATGTGAAAGGTAAACTTTTCTCAGTCTTCAAACTGTCTAAAATCTGTAACTGCAAGACTCTGACTGGGGACAGCTTAAAGCCTCTCCTCCCCAGTTTAGCTAAACTTTGTCTAGCTGGCACTGGATATGTGATCACTGAACTTTAGTCTATAACCATTAAAGAATGTTTTGTTTCATTCCCTTGAATATTTATGCATTAGAAATGCTCTGAAATGCAAATATGAAATGCTGCAATTACTGCTGTAAGAAATATAAATAAACCCTGTGGCCCTGAGAAGCAGATCTGTGATCTGTCTCCCAAGAGTACACATAGACAAAATATCCTCAGAGGCTAAGAAAGAGATTAAAACTACTGTCCGGTGTAATTCCTCCCTGGGTCTCCTGCTACATTCACCTTTTTAGGCCCTGTCCTCATTTGGAGCTGGTCTCCATCAAAGTTTCTGGGTTACAGAAAGTTTGGGGTTACAGTGAAATTATAAAATAATTTTCAGAGAAAAGGGAGAGGTTACAAGGTTGTACTAGAATTAACTATGAGTTATGAAAGGAATGCTCTCCTGGGAAAAGGCAGTCGGGTTGGTAATGGTATCGATTTATAGGTAACTGGATGAGTGTTATGTTTTGCATACGAGTGACCATAGAATCTTTGTGAGGTTTGTTTTTGGTAGTAACTGGAGATATAAAATCTAAATGTGAGTGTAGAGGCCCATGCAAATCATGCCACCATAAAAATACCTTCGCCTGTGCTGCCCATTACAGGTTTGGTCATAATCCTATTCTTTTTTTTTTTTCCTTTATTTTTTATTTCTTCAAGTTACATCTCAATCGCAGTCCCCTCCCTATTCCCTGTAGGGGCTGATAGGTTAATATAAGTTAGATTTAGTGAATACCTAGGTTTCTGATACAGTCTCTTAATTCAGGGCGTGAAGATCAACTGCTGTGAGCAATTAGCTTATCAGCTTATGGATGAAGTCAGGTGAAATGAGGGGAGTCTCTTTGGACTGAAAAACAAGGTAGAAGCCAGGTGAAAGAAGGAAAGACTTTATGACCTGGCATTGCTTTCAACTGCTAAGTGGGCAGAGCCCAAATTAAGCTGAAGCAGGTGGAACAAGTAGTGATCCTATTTAAGGACAAGTGGATGAGCCCAGAGAGCTGCAAGCTAAGCCCCCGATACGAGAGAGCTCCGAGAGTCCTGCTGGAGAAAGTTCTGGTAGACCAATGGCCAGATCTCCCTGAGGCAGAAGGAAGCTGGTGAGCAGAGAAAGCCTCGGCAAGACAGCAAAAGGCCAAGGACTAAACCCTGTGGCTCAGCTTTTGCCTAGAGGGGTTTGACCTGTCCGAACAGTGGCCTGAACGGAACTGTGGCCAGCTTTAAAGACTGAGGCAGAACGGCAGAGTTGCTGATACGAAGGAAGTAAGGTGGCCTACAGACGCTGAGGTCTCCCAGAGAGAAGAAAGCCTCAAGCCTTATTTAAAGTGAGACTTCGATAGCCAATTTACCCTGACGAACCTGCGTCTGAGAGATCCAGAAAAAGGACTGCTAAGTGTGTTAAAGAGTGTACCCCCGAGACTGGTTTCCTGACGACTGAGGACCTGCCCCAGAGACTGTATCATTGTAAAAGGTTATGAAAGTAGTTGTTATGATTATCAATAGGTTTAGTGGATAGGTTAAAGGGGTTGTAGGAATTTATAGGATTAATAGTTAAGAAATTGTTGGTGTTTGTTATAAGTGAATTTAGTAATAAATAAATAAGAGTTAAATAAATAATAACTTAAAAGTTCGGTTACAATTCCCCCTCCAGTCCCACCCTCCCACCTTCAACCCCCCCATCCTCTTCCCTTTTTTTTTTTCTTTTAAGTTTTAGGTATATCTTAATTCCCCCTACTGTTTCTCCTTTCAGTCCAACAAATGGCTCTTTCTCTTATAATAATAAATATAATACAGTACAACAGAGGCAATTAGGCCACAGTTATGAGGGTTATATGGCTTAACATACATTCCCAATGACCAGTCCATATGTATTTGGTACCTGACTTTAACATTCTACTATCTAAACATCTTCATGAGTTTAAAGTTCTATATCTGACTCAACATTCATACTATTTGCAACACAAATTTAAAAGTATCTTCTTAGATGTATAACACTCTCTTGACTCCTAAACAAATCAAAATTTAATTATGAGATTTTATCTATCTTTTCTTCAATCACCTCAGAGACCTGAGAGGGATAAATATATCTGATTTTATAGGAAGTACAGGGTCTGCAGCTTCTCAAACTAATAAATGACATACCAGTGGCTGCCTGAACAGTTCCCATTTTCTCTCCATACATTACAGCATCGCTCTTCAGTCGTTTGGCCCCTCTTCTTTGACAGACATTGATTGTAGAGCAGGGGTTATGAAGGACTTACCTACCCTCTCTTGGCAGAGCTAGGCTGTCGACTTACCTGCTTCCAGGTTTTGTCCTTTTTGGACAGCATTCTGTCTACAGTTGGGGCAAGGGGCTTTTCCTACCAAGAGATAGGCTTGTGACTAATTCAATCATCTCCCACTGGAGATTCTTCGATGCTCATCTTCTACTTGGAGGAGGATAAGGGGTGCTGTCAGGAGTTGATATGTCTTGATATAAAAAAATGTAAATTTAAGAAAACATCTTTGAATGCCATATTCTGCAGATCTCTTGAGGTTTTTGAAGAGGCCCTATCTATCTCTTATGTTAGGGTAAGCAGATATTGCTTGTCTCTTAGCAGGTTTATTTCTGATTAGCTTAGCAAGTAACTATAATAGGCTGTCATAGTACCTAACAGAATGACTGGCTTGCATAACCATTAGTTTGCATTTCTTAATTATCTTAAACAGTTCATGACAGTTAGTAGTAAAAGGCCGAAACATCACATTTCATTTTTTTTCTTTACCTCCTAACCCTTCCATCCCGTTTCTCTGGGGTGGGGTGTCCTTATATAACAGTCCCTCATCTCAGTTGAGAGGTCGTATGAGGGCCAAGAGCCTCTTCATTCATTGGGGATCTATGAAGCAGTGCCATAGGTGAAACGTGTCTTGTTGCCTGGGAGAGAGAACAACTAAACAAATAAATCAATAAGCATACAATAGATAAAAAAGACTAAAGAAAAGAAAAAAATATAACTAATATATAAAAAATAAATAAAAAATAAAAATTAAAAATAAGAAGTTTATGTCCAAGTTCCCTTTGGTGTGTTAGTTGTAGTGTCAATACCTTCTACTATATAACTAAAATCCTACTATAAGTGAATAGATGCCATATGTGTCCTTCTGAGTCTGGGTTAGTTCACTCAGGATGAGCTTTTCTAGTTCCATCCATTTGGCTGCAAATTGCATAATTTCATTGTTTCTAATAGCTGAATAATATTCCATTGTGTAGATGTACCACAGTTTTTTAACCCATTCTTCGGTTGAGGGACATCTGGGTTGTTTCCAGTTTCTAGCTATTACAAATAAGGCTGCTATAAACATAGATGAGGAAACTTCTTTATGATTCCATGAAGAGGCATTTGGGTGTATACCCAGAAGTGGTATGGCTGGGTCCTGAGGCAGAGCTATTCCAAGTTTTCTAAGATATCGCCAGACTGACCTCCATAATGGTTGCAAAAGCCTGCACTCCCACCAGCAATGGAGTAGGGTACCCCTTTCTCCACACCCTCGCCAGCATGTGCTGTCATTTGAGTTTTTGATCCTAGCCATTCTGACAGTTGTGACATGGAATCTCAGAGTCATCTTGAGTTGCATTTCTCTGATGATTAAGGATGTTGAGCATTTCTTCAAGTGTCTCTCAGCCATTAGGGATTCCTCCTTTGTGAATTCTCTATTTAGCTCTGTCCCCCATTTTTTGATTGGATTATTTGGTTTCTTGGCATTTAATTTCTTGAGTTCTTTGTAGATTTTAGACATTAGCCCTCTGTCAGATGTGGGGTTGGTGAAGAATTTCTCCCAGTCTGTAGGCTGCCGTTTTGTTCGAATGACAGTGTCCTTTGCCTTACAGAAGCTTTTCAGTTTCATGAGGTCCCATTTATTGATTGTTGATCTCAAGTCCTGATCTGTTGATGTTCTGCTCAGGAAGTTGTTGCCTGTGCCAATTAGTTCGAGGGTTTCTCCCACTTTATTTTCTAGTAGATTTAGTGTGACCGGCCTTATGTTAAGGTCTTTGATCCACTTGGACTTAAGTTTTCTACAAGGTGATAAGTATGAGTCTAGCTTCATTCTTTTACAAATGGACATCCAGTTGGACCAGCACCATTTGTTGAAGATGCTGTCCTTCTTCCATTGTGCCGTTTTGGCTTCTTTGTCAAAAATTAGGTGGCCATAAGTGTGTGTGTCTATTTCTGGATCTTCAATTCGATTCCATTGATCTGCTGGTCTGTTTCTATACCAATACCATGATGTTTTTACAACTATTGCTCTGTAGTACAGCTTGAAATCTGGGATGGTGATACCTCCAGATGTTTTTTTATTGTACAGGATTGATTTAGCTATTCTGTGCTTTTTGTTGTTCCATATGAAATTGAGACTAGCTCTTTCCAAGTCTATAAAAAATGTATTGGTGTTTTGATAGGAATTGCATTGAATCTATATATTGCTTTTGGTAGGATGGCCATTTTTATTATGTTGATCCTACCTATCCATGAGCATGGGAGATCTTTCCATCTTCTAAAGGCCTCTTCCATTTCTTTCTTCAAGGGCTTGAAGTTCTTGTTGTACAGGTCCTTTACTTGCTTGGTTAGAGTTACCCCCAGGTATTTTATATTGCTTGTGGCTATTGTGAAGAGGGTCTTTCTCAGCCCATTTGTTTGTTGTATAAAAATGGCTTCTGATTTTTTTGAATTAATTTTGTATCCAGCCACTTTGCTGAAGGTGTTTATCAGCTGTAAGAGTTCTCTGGTGGAATTTTTGGCATCGCTTATGTATGCTATCATATCATCTGCAAATAGGGATAATTTGACTTCTTCGTTGCCAATGTTTATCCCCTGATGTCCTTTAGTTGTCTTATTGCTCTAGCAAGAACTTCAAGTACTATATTGAAGAGATATGGTGAAAGTGGACATCCTTGTCTTGTCCCTGAGTTTAGAAGAAATGCTTCAAGTTTCTCACCATTTACTTTGATGTTGGCCACTGGCCTGCTGTATATTGCCTTTATTATTTCTAGGTACGGCCCTTGTATGCCCGCTCTCTCCAGAACTTTTAGCATGAAGGGGTGTTGGATTTTGTCAGATGATTTTCTGCATCTAGCGAGATTATCATGTGGTTTTTTTCTTTCATCTTGTTTATATGGTGAATGACGTTGATAGATTTTCGTATGTTGAACCATCCCTGCATCCCTGGGATGAAGCCTACTTGATCATGGTGTTTGATACTTTTGATGTGTTCTTGAAATCGGTTTGCTAGTATTTTATTAAGTATTTTTGCATCTATGTTCATGAGGGAGATTGGTGTGAAGTTCTCTTTCTTTGTTGGGTCTTTGTGTGGTTTAGGAATCAGGGTGATTGTGGCCTCATAGAATGAGTTTGGCAATGTTCTTTCAGATTCTAATTTGTGAAAGTGTTTGAAAAGTATTGGTGTTAGCTCCTCTATGAAGGTCCGGTAGAATTCCGTGCTAAAGCCATCTGGCCCTGGGCTTTTTTTGGTTGGGAGATTTTTAATGACTGTTTCTATTTCCTTAGGGGTTATAGGGCTGTTTAATCTGTTTATCTGATCTTGATTTCGCTTCGGTAGTTGGAATCTATCAAGAAAATTGTCCATTTCACTTAAGTTTTCAAATTTGGTGGAGTATAGATTTTTAAAGTAGGATCAAATATTCTCTGGATTTCCTCAATGTCTGTTGTTATTTCTCCCTTTTCATTTCTGATTTTGTTGATTTGGGCTTTCTCCCTCTGTCTTTTAGTTAATTTGGCTAAGGGTCTTTCTATTTTGTTGATTTTCTCGAAGAACCAACTCTTGGTTTCATTGATTCTTTGTATAGTTCTTTGTTTCTAAGTTGTTTATTTCAGCCCTAAGTTTGATGATCTCCTGCCTTCTTCTCCTCTTGGGAGTGTTTGCTTCTTTTTTTTTCCAATTCACCCAGTTTAGCTGTTAATTCGCTAATATGAGCTGTCACAATTTTCTTTTTGAAGGCACTTACTGCTGTGAACTTTCCACGTAGCACAGCTTTCATTGTGTCCCATAGGTTTGGGTATGTTGTGTCTTCATTTTCGTTGGATTTTAAGAAGTCTTTGATTTCCTTCTTCATTTCTTCCCTGACCCAGTGGTCCTCTAGTAAAGAGTTGTTCAATTTCCATGTGAGTGTAGACTTTCTGTTGATTCTTTTGCTATTGAGGTCCAGCTTTATTCCATGGTGGTCTGATAAGATACAAGGGGTTATTTCAATTTTCTTGTATCTGTTGAGGCTATCTTTGTGTCCAACTATATGGTCGATTTTGGAGAAGGTTCCGTGAGGTGCTGAGAAGGTGTATTCTTTTGTGTTTGGGTGAAACGTTCTGTAGATATCTGTTAGGTCCATTTGGTTAATGATCTCGGTTAGACTCATTATTTCTCTGTTTGGCTTCTGTCTTGATGATCTGTCCATAGTTGTGAGTGGGGTGTTGAAGTCTCCCACTATTAAAGTGTTTGGATCGATGTGCGATTTAAGTTTTAGAAGTGTTTCTTTTATAAATGTAGGTGCCTTTGTATTTGGGGCATAGATGTTCAATATTGAGATGACCTCTTGGTGTATATTTCCTTTTATGAGTATGTATTGCCCTTCTCTGTCTTTTTTTATTAACTTCAATTGGAAGTCTATTTTGTTTGATATTAGGGTGGCTACTCCAGCTTGTTTCCTGGGTCCATTTGCTTGGAAGACCTTTTCCCAGCCCTTTACTCTGAGGTAGTGTTTATCTTCAATAGTGAGATGTGTTTCTTGTATACAGCAAAAAGATGGGTCTTGTTTACGGATCCAGTCTGTAAGTCTGTGTCTTTTTATTGGCGAGTTGAGTCCATTGATGTTGATGGATATTAGTGACCAGGGGTTGTTATTTCCCATTATTTTGGTTTAGCTGGCTGTCTTGTGTTTCTCTTTTGTTTAGTTGCTGTGGAGGTTTCTATTTCCTCTGTTTTCTTGGGTGTAGTTATCTTCTCTGGGCTGGAATTTTCCTTCTAGGATCTTCTGTAGGGCTGGGTTTGTGAGGAAATATTGTTTGAATTTGATTTTGTCATGGAATATCTTGTTTTCTTCTTCTATGTTGATAGAGAGTTTTTCTGGGTATAGTAGTCTGGCTGGGCACCTCTGTTCTCTCAGGACTTGTAGGACATCCGTCCAGGCCCTTCTATCTTTTAAAGTTTCTGAGGAGAAGTCAGGTGTGATTCTGATGGGTCTGCCATTGTATGTGACTTGGCTCTTTTCTCCTACCGCTTTTAATATCCTTTCTTTGTTCTCTACATTTGGAGTTTCTATTATTATGTGGCCAGAGGAGTTTCTTTTCTGATCTAATCTGTTTGGTGTTCTGTAAGCCTCTTGGATTTTTACTGGCATCTCTTTCTTTAGGTTTGGGAAGTTTTCTTCTATGATTTTGTTGAAGATATTTCCTGGACCATGGAGTCAGAAGTCTTCTCTTTCCTCTATGCCTATAATTCTTAGGTTCCGTCTTTTCATTGAGTCCTTGATTTCTTGGATGTTGTGGGTGAGAGATTTTTTAGCCTTCTCATTTTCTTTGGATGTTGTACTGATTTCTTCCATCGAATCTTCCATGCCTGAGATCCTGTCTTCCATCTCTTGCATCCTATTGTTGATACTCGCATTCGTAGTTCCTGTTCTCTTCCCTTGGTTCTCCACTTCCTCTTTTAACTCTGTGTTTTCTTTATTGTTTCTATTTCTATTTTCATGTCTTGTATGGAATTGTTCATTTTGTACATTTCCTTCTCCAGTTTGCTTGTTTTTGTCTGGAGATCTTTCATTGCTTTATCCTTTTCCTTTTCGAGCTGGGTCACCTTGGCTTGGAGCTCTTTAATTATGTTATTCGTTGTTTTGACTTATAGAATTGTGGCTTCTTTGAATTCCTTCATAGTTTTAAGTTCTTCTTGAAGGGACTTTATCACTTTCCATAATGTAGAATTGTCATCATTTTCATGTGTTTCAGTTGTGGTGATGTGGTTCGGGCTGGACGGGATAGAGTTGCTTTTTTTTGTTGGAGACATTTCGCTCTGTTTTTTTTTTTTTTTTTTTTTTTTTTTTTGCTGTCTTCTGGACTTGGGTCCAAAGCGGGCACTTTGGTGTGGGATTCGAGTTGCCTTACTCCCCCCCATAAGGAGAGTCATTCAGTCCTGTCTCCCAGGTGGGGACCTAATTAATTCAGGTGGCGGAACTGTGCACTAGTAAGCTCTGATTCCCCGCCGGAAGGGCCCTTACTTGTACAAAAGTTCAATATAGGACAGTTTCAACTATCTCACAGTTTGCCTGGGGTTGGTTCCTGTAGGGGGTAAATCTGCAGTTCAGCTCCAATAGCCTTTCCACTCTGGAGGCTTGGAAGCTGGCCTGTGACGTCACAGGCTGGGATCTGAGGGTGCTTTGCAGTGGAGCTACTTCACTTCCAAGAGTCACAACCTTTCCCAGATAATTGGATTGTCTGTGTGAGACCTGGGAGTTTCCAGCAGGGTGGGGATTATCTCTGCATGGTTTCTGAATTTGCAGGCTGGGTATTAGGTTGGAACTTACCGGGGATTTCTCCTTTTGGGGGGATGGGTTATCCTGATTCCCGGGTCCAGAGGCTTCCTAGCGTGTCCGAGAGTTGGAAGGGGCATCCTGCTCAGGCATCTTCCGTGGTCCCTGTGTAGCTGGGTGAGATTTAGAAGAGGTCATGCCCTTTGTACAGAGTCCTGCAACAGTTGCCGCCATGTGACTGTTGACCCCGAAATCAAAATACCTCCACGCCGGCCACTGCCATCTTGGATCCCCTATAATCCTATTCTTGACCAATTGATGCCCTTAAAAAATCTGTGAAACTGGGATTTGAACTGTAATTCAGACAGTTATAATGAGAGCTTTGGTTTGATTTTACACAGCTTGAGCTCTATGGATAATGGGAAAAAGATTCTCTCCAGGACACACTTAGAAACTTTTAGAATATTTTATGCACATCGGGAGCTGGTCAATCTTCTCTCTGAGTTGATTCTTGTTGTTCATCATATTCTGAGATGCTAGAAGTTCTTTAATTTTATCATGGAACTCATTATTTTCTTTGTCAATTTATCCAGAGGTATGAGGAGCAATAAAAACCAGCATCATCATTTTTATTTTTCCACTAATTGTCAAAAGTTTTACAAAACTCACCAAATATGTTGGCCTCACAATTGCTGAATCATGATAATCAAATTAATTTATCTACTTAAGCTTATAAAATATTTTCATACCATGAACTGTCAGTAATCTCTGAGTTTCCAGGAAAGAATTTAGTAAGTAGAGAGGCTTCAGTAACTGTAGGTGTTGGCAAATTGGAAAACCTATTCCAAACACTTAAAAATTTCAATGATATATTCCTGTTGCTCTAGAACCATTACTGGCACCAAAATCTATATCATTCAGCTGGGTGTCTCAGCTGGTCTTCAGTATATACTAGAATCCCAAAGAAGTATGTTCCAATGCAGTAATGAACTTGCCAGCAAAAGGTGTAGAGAGCTGCGACGTGCCGCGCCTTAAAAATGGCGCTGGTCTCCGCCTTCCACCAGCCCGACGGTGAGCGCTCTCGATGGTAAACAAGTCCATATTTGGCTAAGACCGCTGATGTGGCTTTACTTGATTGGCTATACGTGGGCCTCTAAGATAGCACCATGTGGCTTTACTTGATTGGCTATACGTGGGCCTCTAAGATAGCACCATGTGGCTTTACTTGATTGGCTGTTCATTTAGTATTTAGCCTGTGGGTTGGGTCTGCCCGGCACCTTTTCGGAAGACTGTTTTCAAGGGACCTGAATAAACTGCAGGAGAAGAGCTTTTGTGAGTTGCGTCATTTCTTGCTGGTCGAGAGGGACGCGACAAAAAGGGAGACCAAGCAGGCCAAGGAAAAACTTCCTTTCCCACCTCTTTTATACAGGTTGGTAGGAGCATCTGTGGGCCACATTAAAGGAGTATCTTCTCACTTCAAAAGGTCCAGAATTAAATGTGGATCTTCCCACTTCAAATGATTTAATTAAGAAAAAAAAAAATACCGTACCTAGCCATTTGAGCTTTAATTAATTCCAGGTGTAGTCAAGTTGACAACCAAGAATAGCTATGACAGACCTTGTAGCTGAATGCACACACACTTGGATCATCGAGCAAGGAGAAATCAAGTTAGTATTGACCAGAAAGCTTCCTTTATGTTTACTCGCTTTCATAGTACTAGAGAGTGTTTTTCAAGCGCATGGAGGGGGGGGGGAACAATCATTAAAGGACTTGTCCAACTGTCAATCCCATGAATTTTAATAAGAGAAGGAATGGTAATATTTTCTCATGAGAATGACCAACTACTTTCTGATTGAATTTGAAACCTGCTACACAGGAGGAAACACACACCTGGTCTTTTAAATATAGCCAAGAACCCATGATTGGGATGTTTTCATGAGTGACAGTGGTGAACTTATTATTTTTAAGTTCCTAAATTGACATAGCATTTAACTGCTTCTACATTTTTATCTTTATACCCATAGATTATTACTATTCTTAGAACTTATGAGAGAAGTTTCTTGTTTCAATGGTTGGAAGTTAATGTGAAACTTACAACTTGTAGGTCATGTTTCAGTAAAGATTAGGATAGAATTTATCATTATGTAATTCTAAGGATTCTTTAAAATATCTCAAAGATTTAACATTTTATAAGAGAAAATAGCCAACAAAATATAGTCAGTGTATAGAGAGTTATCAATCAATAAATGGACAAAGTAAACTTGCCTATTAAACTTAAAATCATTTGTAGTTTTTTTAGAATCTGATATAGTATTGAGGTGAGATTTTAAATTCAACAGTCCTAATAAATGTCAATATGATGCCAATATCAATGATTTTAGAAGCAAACTTTGAGTTTGGGACCAAGAGTAGAGATGCTGTGGAACTGGAAAATAAAAGAGACTCACTATGCAAGACAAAATATAAATGTAAATCTTGTAGTCATTACTCTACCACTATTTTTCAATAGTTTGGTTAGGTCTTTGATAGTGTTCGGTCTACCCTATCTTGACAGACTAATTACATAAGGTGACAGAGGGATGAGAACATAGATGAAAGCAGTTTGGGAGTTTCATTACATACAACATTATGAAGGACACAACACTATTTTTCTGCCTTTTCAGTGCTGCCAGGTTGTTTGCAGTACCTTAACATTTCTCTAGTGTGGCAATCCATCCTGATGCACTTGCCTCTCCATCTTAACTATATATGACCATGCTGCATATTTGAAGAAAACTCATTTGACACTAGAGAAAGCATTTAATTTGGCAAATCCTTATGAATTTTTAGTGACATGTCTCTAATCCTTTGAAGACATTTGGCTTTGCGAAGCAGGATTGCTTATCTCTGCTGGTGCATGATTATTTGAACATGGCTAACTTTCCTAATCTCCATAAGCAATTTCATAGACCACCTCCTATATAAATGGCAGGTACAATATTTCTTCTTATGTTCTATGCGTATAATGTCACAAGTGATTAAAAAATCATTGTTATTTTTACTTTCTTATATTAATAGTATGGTGAAAGTTAATGCTTTATAATCGTTCTCTTCATACATATAATGTAGGCTTAACAAAGTTTTTAAAAAGCCATATTCATTTCTTTGTGAAAATTACATATATTCTTGTACTTTATTCCAAATTTTCCCAGAATACATTTTCATGTAGAAAAGAGTTTTTCATCACTCATCTCTTTTATTATTGTTTTAATGTTTCATATCTCTCTCTCTCTCTCTCTCTGTATGTGTGTGTCTCCTCTCTCTGTGTGTGTGTGTGTGTGTGTGTGTGTGTGCCTGTGCATGTGTGCTATTTGTGATCATGTGGATGTATGCATATGCGCATGCATGTGTTCAGGTGCATGCTGAGTCCATGCATGCAGCAGTCAGAGGTGGGCATATAGTGTATCATTTCAGCATTTTGCATGTTATTACTTGAGACAAAGTCTGTCTCTGAAGTGCACTGAAAGCTAAGCTGACTGCTCCTTTATGTTCTTCAGAAAGGTTTTCTCTCTACCCTCTGAGAGATGGCTTTGCTTTTCTGGTGACAATATTCCAACTGTTTATGTGTGTAGTTTCACCAAACCTTTCAAGTAAGTATTTCTCATTATTTTTAATTTTGTTCCATTTTTAAGAACGTCATTATATAGTATTTAGTTGGAAGTAGTTAAGTTTATTCCAAGTCTCCTAGACAGAACTCTATCTTAGAAAAGCTAAGAGAGGAAAATAAAGCTGATGTTTTTTTGTTTTGTTTTGTTTTTTGCCATGCATGACTTATTGAATATAGAGAATGTGTACTGTAGGAACCCTGTATGCACATGATGAGCACATAGTTCCTATTTAAATGAAGAGATGGTAGATATGGCTTTTGTAATCATCACTGTGCAATATTATCTTAAATAAGTTAATTTATCTTAAACTATACACTTCTGCAATTCATTTATTGTTACTCATGGTCCTATAAGGGAAGTTATTAACAAATCCTTTTACTTGAAAGTGACTTAGTTTGAAAGCATATGCCATACAAAAATGTTCATAACATCCTAGGCAATTGTCTTTAACAAAAAACCATGGGATTCTCTCTAAAGATTCCTAATTTATGTAGTTAAACAACTTAGCTAATATATTTTTGTAATAACTATTAATTTTTCTTGTTGAATATGGTCTTTATGTATCCTGTCTTATTTTTCTGCTTGGATAATTGCTTGCTTGTTCTCTCCTAACATTTCATCCCTTTCATTTTGCTGAATTGATAGATATGTTTTTTTTAAATGAATGAATATTTTCCAATCACTTAGGTTTCCTAGAAAGGGAAACTGACATAAGACATATGCATCCATTTTACTTAAAGTTCAAGCAAGTCTCTGAACTGGCATCTATAGATTCAGGTTAACATCCTTCTGTTTGCCTGTACCTTGGTTGTCTAGGATCTTACAAATATCCTCAGAGGCACCAGGAAGGCCCCAGTTTGGTGTGAACTGCAAACAGAGAGACAACAGGATGTTGTCTGAAGGTCTGGAAAGCCCAAGGCTATCAGAAAACTTTAAGTCTTTCTGTAGACACCAAATCAACCTCCTTTCTCTAAGTTCCAAGAATACGTTCCCTTTTTTGGTTCATTTCATCTACTCCAACTGATAGAGATTATTAACTTCTAGGATCCACTTTGCATTTAATATCATGGAGTAGCTAAAGCAGATGGGATGGGGTGGGATGGAGTCATTTCCTATTTCTGTCAGGAGGCTGATTGTCTTGATAATCATTTATAAATTTAAATTCTTAGACATACCTTCTTATCTTACAAGAACATTTTTACTTGAAAACTTAGACAGAGTTCCTAGCCAGTTCAAATGGACACAAAGAAACATCCTTGAGCTAACTGACATCTTTCCAGGGTCAACATTTGAAAGTGTAAAGATTGAAACCCGTCCTCACAAACCCACACTAAATGACAGAAAGGTCATTAAAATCTAAAGTCTGAACTGAGATTCAAATGCATATTTTTGTTAGAATAACTCTTCATTCAAAGTTGAAACTAATGTGTTTTTATTACAGAAAATTAAACAACAGACTCAATATTTAGCTCTTCTGTCTTGTCCCTTCCTTGAATGTGGTGAATTCACAGGTTTTAGGCTTTTCTTAAATCTTGTCTTAAGGCTAATGAAAATGTATTTCTGGTTTTTCATGGAGTAGACTGGGAAATATATTGATATTCTAACCACTGGTTATTTTGGACTTTCAGAACACAAATGTACAAAGCAAGTGATTTTTATGTGCTTTTGTGACATTTGTTTCCAGGCAGTTAGGTTAGCTCCTGCTTTCACTTCTTCTCTTGTCACCTGGATGGTCTCCCTTGGCATGATCTGATGACAATTCTGCTGACAGAAGTGGCAATCACAGCACATTCAACGTTCTGTCTCCTGAGACTGCCCAGACCTTTTCCACTTGCTGAATAGGCGCCTTTCAGCATCAAAGGAAGGAGGTGGGTGTTTCTCCCTGTTGAACAAGCTCAATTTCAGGTCTTGTGGGGAGAATTTCACAGCAGGCAAGTGAAGCACTTTTATTGCTTCTATTTTCAGAATCTCTTTTAAAATTACAATAATATACCCATGAAGCATATAAGGAAAGACAATCTTCGTGGAATAAAATGGAGCGTTTATCCTCTATACCAAAAATACAGGTGAAGGAGACACTTTGTTCATAAGGTTCATTTTCCAATTCTAAATTTTATACTTCAAGGGAAGTTTCATTCTTCTGCAATAGACGGAAATGTTTTATAAAATAACTCCATAGATACTAGACTCACACAGGTCTATAGCCCCTTTTGATTCATCACTTTTTGCAACCACATGATGAATTTTTAATTTCTTCAAATACATTTTAAATATATTAGGTAAAGAAATGATTGTGTTCATATTTGATAACATTTCTTATTTGTAAAATCACTATGTACCACCCATTGTTTATCAAGCTTAATAAGGTATCTGAAAAAGGGAAGCTTTATTTTTTTCTAGTTTTTTAAAAATGAGAGTTAAACTATAAGTTAAAATTCTTATAATACATGTATATTTCAAAATTTTTTAAGAAAATTTATGGGTGAAATAATCAATAAGGTACCTACCTAGGTGTTTGGGAGTTGACATGTTTGATTAAAATTAAATTATTTTATACAAAATAAAATATTTCAAGTGGAGCTTAGTGAAAATGGACATATATACATACATACACACATATAAATATATATGTATATATACATATATATGTTCTCTCTGATCAATCTAGGCAAGGGAAAGCAGGTGGCAACTTACTTGGCCTTCTTAGCAAACTGACTAATGAAATAATCTTCACCCTTTTGTTGAAGAATTTGCTAACATTGCAAGGCTTCATAAGTGGGAAGAAATGTCTGTGTTTAATATCCAGTCAATATTCTGTGCTTTGAATAGAGGGACATCAATGTGTTAAATAATTTCATGTATGGGAACTGTAAAACAAATTTATTTTATGTTTAAGTAACTTCTTTTTTATTTGGAATAGTAGCATCATATTAAAAATTGAAAGAGCATAATGGTATGTTAACATAATTGAGTTTTCTTTAAAAGTTGCCAATTTTAGAGAAAATGGGACAAAATATAATATTTTAATAATATTTAATTAGACAGCCAGAGAAAGTTTTTATAATGTGTTATATTTTTGGTATTTATGCAGAATCAAGTCAGAAATAGTTCAATTTTCTGGTGGATTTTTTTAAAGTTTATTTATTACTTCAAGTTACATCTCCATCACAGTCCCCTCCCTCCACCCCTCCCACTCCCACCCTGTCACCCTCTCCTTCTCCCACCTATCCTACTCCTCCCATGTGGGGTGCCCTACATATCAACCCCCTTCAATTCAGCAGTTATATGAGGGCTAAGAGCTTGATCTTGCACTGGGGGCTCACATGGCAGCTCCAATAGGGGAAAAGTGTCCCACTAACAGGTAACAAAGTCTATGATCCTGATCCTTTCAGTCTGTTGGTTGTAGGAGAGTTATCCCGACTATATGACTAAAATCCAGTTACAAGTGAATAGATGCCATGTGCATCTTTCTGGGTCTGGGTTAGCTCACTCAGGATGAGCTTTTCTAGTTTCATTCATTTCAGACCAAATTGGATGATTTCCTTGTTTCTAATGGCTGAATAGTATTCCATTGTGTAAATGTACCACAGCTCTTTTATCCATTTTTTTGGTTGAGGGGCACCTGGGTTGTTTCCAGTTTCTAATTATTACAAATAAAGCTGCTATGAACACAGTTGAGCTGATTTCCTGGTGGTTTGGTGAGGAATCATTTGGATGTATACCCAGAAGTGGTATGGCTGAGTCTTGAGGTAGAACTATTACAAGTTTTCTAAGATATCACCAGTCTGATTTCCACAGTGGTTGTACAAGTTTTCTATCCAACCAGCAATGGAGAAGTGTTCCCTTTTCTCTATAACCTCTGTAGCATGTGCTATCATTTGAATTTTTGATCTTAGCCATTCTGAAAAGTGTGAGATGAACTCTCAGAGCCATCTTGAGTTTCATTTCTCTAATGATTAAGGATATTGAGCCTTTATTCAAGTGTCTCTCAGCCATTAGAGTTTCCTCTGTAGTGAATTCTCAGTTTAGCTCTGTTCCCCATTTTTTGAATGGATTATTTGGTTTCTTGGTGCTTAATTTCTTGAATTCTTTATAAATTTTGGATATTAGCCCTCTGTCAGGTTCAAGCTGGTAAAGATCTTTTCCCAATCTGTAGGTTGCTGTTTTATTCTAATGACAGTGTCCTTTGCCTTACAGAAGCTTTGCAGCTTCATAAGGTCCCATTTATTAATTGTTGGTCTTAGAGTCTGAGTTATTAGGGTTCTGTTCAGGAAGCTGTCACCTGTGCCAATGAGTTCTAGGCTTTTTCCCACTTTGTCTTCTGTTAGATTTAATGTGTTGGGCTTTATGTTAAGGTCTTTGATCCACTTGGACTTAAGTTTTGTGCAAAATAATAAATATGGCTCTATTTGTATTTTTTTTTACATGGTGACAACCAATTAGACCAGCACCATTTGTTGAAAATGCTGTCCTTTTTCCATTGCACCGTTTTGGCTTCTTTGTCAAAAATTAAGTGACCATATTTGTGTGGGCTTATTTCTGGGTCTTCAATTTGATTCCATTGATCAACTAGTCTGTTTCTGTACCAGTACCATGCTATTTTTATTACTATTGCTCTGCAGTACAGCTTGAAATCTGGGATGGTGATACCTCCAGATGTATTTTTATTGTACAGGATTTATTTAGGTATTCTGGGCTTTTTGTTATTCCATATGAAGTGAGAATTGCTCTACAATCAATGTCTGTCAGAGAAACGGGGCCAAACGACTGAAGATCGATGCTGTAATGTTTGGAGAGAAAATGGGAACTGTCCAGGCAGCCACTGGTATGTCATTTCTTAGTTTTGGAAGCTGCAGGCCCTGCACCTCCTATTTAATCAGATATATGTATCCCTCTCAGGTCTCTGAGGTGGTTGAAGAATAGATAGCTAGAGTCTCATAATTAAATTTTGAGTTGTTTAGGAATCAAGAGAGTGTTATGGATCTAAGAAGATGTTTTTAAAATTGTGATGCAAGTTAGTATGAAAGTTGAGTTAGATATAGAACTTTAAACTAATGGAGATGCTTAGATAGTAGAATGTTAAAGTCAGGTACCAAATATATATGGACTGGACATTGGGAATGTACGCCAAGCCATATAACTCTCATAATTGTGGCCTAATTACCTCTGTTGTCTTGTATTGTATTTATTATTATAAGAGAAAGAGCCAATTGTTGGACTGAAAGGGGGAGCTGTTGGGGGGGAATAAGATATACCTTCAACTTAAAAAAACGGGAAGAGGATGGAGGGTTGAGGGTGGGAGGGTGGGACTGGAGGGGGGATTAGGGAGGGGATTGCTATTGAGATATAGCTTGAATAAATAAAAAATAAAGTTAAATAAAGAATTATGTTGGTACTTTGATAGGAATTGCATTAAGTCTGTATATTGTTTTTAGTAGAATGGCCATTTTTATTATGTTGATCCTACCTATCCATGAGCATGGGAGATCTTTCCATCTTCTGATGTCCTCTTCAATTTCTTTCTTGAAGGACTTGAAGTTCTTATCATACATGTCTTTCACTTGCTTGGTTAGAGTTACCCCCCCCCCAGGGATTTTTGGAGCTATTGTAAAGGGTGCTGTTTCCCTAATTTCTTTCCCAGCCCATTTATCTTTCATATAAAGGAGGGCTACTGATTTTTTGAATTAATTTTGTATCCACCAACCTTCTGAAGGTGTTTATCAACTGTAAGAGTTCTCTGGTGGAATTTTTAGGGTCGCTTATGTATACTACCATATCATCTGCAAATAGCGATAATTTGACTTCTTTGTTTCCAATTTGTATCCCCTTGATCTCCTTTAGTTGTCTTATTGCTTTAGCTAGAACTTCAACTATTAGGTTGAAGAGATGTGGGGAGAGTGGGAATCTTTGTCTTGCCCTTGATTTTAGAGGAAGTGTTTTAAGTTTCTCTCCATTTAATTTGATGTTGGCCACTGGCTTGCTGTATATTGCCTTTATTATTTCTAAGTATGGTCCTTGTATACCAGTTCTCTCCAGGACTTTTAGCATGAAGGGGTATTGGGTTTTGTCAAATGCCTTTTCAGCATCTAGCAATATGATCAAGTGGGTTTTTTTCCAGCTTGTTTATATGGTAGATTATCTTAATAGATGTTGAATGTTGAAACACCCCTGCATTCCTGGGATGAAGCCAACTTGATCATGGTGTATGACACTTTTGATGTGTTCTTGGATTCAGTTTGCAAGTATTTTATTGATTATTTTTGTGTTAATATTCATGAAGGAAATTGGTCCGAAATTCTCTTTCAGTGTTGAACCTTTGTGTGGTTTAGGTATCTGGGTGACTGTGGCCCCATAGAATGAGTTTGGCAGTGTTCCTTCTGTTTCTATTTTATGGAAGAGTTTGAAGAGTATTGTTATTAGCTCTTCTTTTTAGGTCTGATAGAGTTCTGTGCTGAAACCATGTGGCCCTGGGCTTTTTTTGAAGACTTTTAATGACTGTTTCTATTTCTTAGGGCTTATAGGAATGTTTCATTTGTTAACCTGATCTTGATTTAGCTTTGGTAGGTGGAATCTATCAATAAAATTGTCCATTTTGCTTAGGTTTTCAGATTTCTAGTGTATGTTTTTAAACCTTAAAAAGATAGTAAAATGAATCTTCAGCTAATTAAGACAGTCATCACAAGTCTTGTTTGATAAAACTAGCATGAGGTAAATATCACAAACTTTTCAACAAATATTCAAAATTTTAACTTAAAAGAACACATGATTATGCCCAAAAGGTACATCACCATATCCAAGGACAGTTGCTCAACTATTTTCATAGTAGCTTTATTCATAATGGTAAGAAACTGGAAACAACCTAGATGTCCCTCAACTGAAGACTGGAGGAAGAAAATGTGGCACAATTACACAATAGAATATTACTCAACTAGTAAACACACTGACATCATGAAATTTGCAGGAAAATGGATGGAACTAGGAAAAAAATCACCCTGAGTGCAGTAACTCAGATATAGAATGACAAACATGGTATGTACTCACTTAGAAGTGAATATTAGAGATAAAGGATAACTATGCTACAGTCCACAGACCCAAAGAAGCTAAGAAATAACTTTTGTTGCTTAAGGGGGGATGTGACTCTCACTGAGAAAGGAAGTAGAACAGATATTGTGAGCATGTGGGGAGTGGAGTGGATGGGGTGGGGATGGAGATGGGAACAGGAGGGACTAGGTGGAGGGAGGACTGAGGGAGAGAGTACTGGAAGACAGAACTGGAAATGGGGTGTGGCATGTGTGGGATGAGCTAGAAACTTAGGGGTATGGAAACTCTATAGTCACCCTAGCTAAGACTCCTAGCAATGGTGATAATGGAACCTGAACTGGCCATCTTCTATAACCAGGCAAGACTTCCAATGGAGGGATTGGCACATTAACCCAGCCACAAAGCCTTCTATGTATATGTATATATATTGCCTACAAGATGTGCAAGAATAAAGATGGAACAGAATTTGAGGAAATGGCCAACCGATGACTGGTCCAGTTTGAGAACATGAGAGGGCGCCCAGCCACGATACTGTTAATGAAATTTTTCTATATTTGTAGAAAAGGGCCTAGCATTACTCTCATCAGAGAGACTTCACCCAACAACTGATGGAAGCAGATGTAGATACCCACAGCCTAACATTAGGCAGAGCTTGGGGAAATCTGCCACAGAGGAAGAGGAAGGATTGAAGGAGTCAAAGAGGTCAGAGACACCACATGAAAACCTATAGAATCAACTAACCTGGACCCACAGGGGTTCAGAGACTGAACTACCAACCAGGGAGCATGCATGGAGCTGACTTAGGTGCTCTGTATATATGTAAGAGTTTTGTGACTTGATCTTCATCTGGGACTCCTAACAGCAGGAGCAGGGGCTGTCTCTGATCCTGTTGCCTGACTTTGTGACCCTTTCCCCTTACTGGGCTGCCTCTTCTAGCCTCAGGAGAAGAAGATTCACCTAGTCTTATTGAAACTTGGTATGCTAAGTCCTGCTACTATCCATGGGAGTTCTATCCTTTTCTGAAAAGAAAGGGAGGATCAGTGAATGATGAGGGGGTAGGAGGAGGACTGGTAGGGGAGGAGGGAGAGGAAGCTGTGATCAGTATGTAAAGGAGAGAGAGAGAGAGAAAGAGAGAGAGAGAGAGAGAGAGAGAGAGAGAGAGAACTCATGCACACAAACATGCATGCATGCTTTTAAGGAAAACTGTTAGACTATCTCATTTCCCAGCTACTGAGTGAATGCAAAACACAAGCAAGAAGGGGGATGTGGTAAACTTTAGGTAAATGAACACCAGGCAGTAGATTGATAAGCCCCAATGCTCCCAGGACCATTACTAAAGTGTGTCATAGTCAGATAATTTTTTATTCTGACATGGTAGTGGAGTATGGCTAAAATCCTTTCTAGGGTTGCTGCGAACAAAGAATTGTGAGTTCAAGGCCAACCTGTGCTAAAAAGATGATGTGATATTTAAATGCACAACTAAATCTTAAATCCTTATTAAACCTGTTCAAACTTTCCTATTAAGGAAGAGGTACATGTTTTTTACCTGAAAAATTATATGTAACACCTTTATTTTTTTTAACTGAGAAATTCTACTATTTAACTTTAATTCTAATTCTAGCTTACCACAGGAATATTTTGTTATTATTAGCTCATATGTATTGAGGAATGGCTGAATTTTACTTTTTAAAAACATCACTGTTTAGGAAATTTACTTGGAGAAATTTTAGATGTTATTGAAAGGTTGTTTAATTTTCTTAAGAATGCTTTTGTTTCTGCTTGCAAACATTTTTCTTCATTCATTCCAGGTGATAAGATTCACTTATGTGTTGCTCCCAGTTGGTATTTAATAGTTAGCTATTTATTATAAGTTCAGTGGCTATTCGTAGCTAATGAATAAATGTAGTTTTAATTGATCAGGAAGCTGCACAGAGAAGTTGCAAGAAGCTATACAGATGTTTTAATAATGTTGTAGTCCCCTATAAAATCAGTATCCCTCAAGTTGTAACTGACCTTGTAGAGTAGATACAATAATCATAATCAGAGTAGGTATTAGAGGTAGGGTCTCCACATTGAGGTGCCTGAGTTAGCATTGGCAGGCACACAGAGAGCTGAGAGAACTATTGGAAATGAGGAAGAAAATATGTTGCCTTGTGTGTATTTATTTCAATATAAAGTATTAGAGGTTAAAATTTCTTAGAATGAGGATTGGCAGTTGTGCTGCCTCATCGTTCGTGGAACAGGCAGTCTCTTCTCTCAGTTGCTTCCAGTCCTTGCCAGGAAAATATTTTTGCTTTACAAAATAAGGACATAACTTGCTACATCTTTTTGTAGTATTTAATCCCAGCTATGTGAACTCATGAGATATCTATATCTATCCATTTTCTTTAATCAGAAAATTAGAGGTAATATTAAAAGCAAATTTCTTATTTTTATTTGCAAATGATAATTCTATATTTGGTAAAATGTAAAGTTTGAGTCTGTACATACCTTATAGAAACATTCAAATAAATAATTATCATTTCATCACTATCTTTTTGACAAGCATATCAAAACCTATTATTTCAAAAATTGTAAAGATTAAAGCATGTATTTAATAACTGTAGTTACTCTGTGGTACAGTACACCACTGAAAGTCCTAATATACTACTTAAAATTGGTATATTTTAATTAACATTTATTCTCTCCCTATTGAATTCCCTTCAGCCTCATAACCACACTCAACTCCACTCTCTTTTTCTATGATATCACCTTCAGATTAGAATTTTTTTCTTCAGTACTGTGGTTTAAACCTTGGGTCTCACACATGTAGGCTCATGTAGGCAAGAATTCTGTGAGCTATGTGTGCAGTCCTTTAAAAATAAGTTAGTTTTTCTTTAAAAATTTTCACACAAAATATTCTTTTCATGTTTTGTCTTTCTCCAACTCCTCCTACATCAGCTCCATCTCCCTACCCTCTCAACTTTGTGTTCTTTCTATCTTATAAAGTAAAAGAAACAAAACACACAAAAATCAAAACAAACCATAAGACAGACAGTACCAAACACACACAGAGAGAAACGTGGAGACCATTTTGTATTGCTCAACTACTCCTGAGTATTAGGGCCCATTCTGAAGTGCAATTGACATACCAAGTATCAGTCCCTTGGAGAAAGCTGATTGTCCTTTATCAGCAGGTATCAATTGCAGACAGCTTTTTGATGAAGATGTAGAAATGTGTTATCCCACTTCTCCATGTTGGGATATTATTTGGTTTAAACTTATATGGTCTTGTGTGTACTGTTATAGTCTTTGAAATTTCACATGAAAATGTAGGTAATATTACAGTTCACCATCAAAGGAAACTAAGGCAGGAATTCTGGACAGGATCTAAACCAGGGAACATGAAGGTATGATTACTGGCTTGCCTTCATGTCTTATCTAACTTCCTTTCCTGTACAACCCAGGTCCACTTGTGCAGGGACAGCAATGTCCACACTAGCTCCCCTCCATCATTTCACAATCAAGAAAATGGCCCATAGACATGCCCACAGGCCAACCTAAGGGAGGAAGTTCCTCCGTTGAGATTCCCTCTTCCCATATGTTTCAAGTTGATTATCTATCACAATTCCTACACCATTTTTTGGGTTAGAATTAGCAACAAACAAATAAACATTTAAATAAAAAAGGTAATTATATAATGCCACAGTAGAAGGTCAGCCAGGGTTCTTGGTGTAATCAAAGCATGATTATTTTTATTTTGAGACAGGGTTATACTACGTTACCAAAGCAAGTGTTGAATTTGTAATTCCCCCTTTCTTTTTTTTATTTTAAATACTTTATTTTTTTTCTTCAAGTTACATCTCAGTAACAAACCCCTCCCTATTCCCCCTTCCTATCCCGCCCTTCCACCCTCTTCCCCCCAGAAGTTTCCCCTTTCAGTCCAACAGATGGTTCCTTCTCTTATAATAGTAAGTATTATACAAAACAACAGATATAAATATGCTACATTTATGAGAGTTAAATGGCCCAGTATACCTTCCCAATGCCTAAGTTTATACATATTTGGCCCCTGCCTTTAACATTCTACTATCTAACCATCTCCATGAGTTTAAAGGTCTATATCTGACTCAACATTCATACTAACTTGCAACACACATTTAAGAGTATCTTCTTAGATCTATAACACCCTCTTGATTCCTAAACAACTCAAAATTTAACTATGAGACTCTAGCTATCTATTCTTCAACCACCTCAGAGACCTGAGAGGGATAAGTATATCTGCTTATGTAGGAAGTGCAGGGCCTGCAGCTTCCAAAACTAAGAAATGACATACCAGTGGCTGCCTGGACAGTTCCCATTTTCTCTCCATACATTCCAGCATCAATCTTCAGCCTTTGGGTCCTGTTTCTCTGACAGACATTTATTGTAGAGCAGGGATTATGAAGGACTTACCTACCCTGTCTTGGCTGAGTTAGGCTGTCGACTTCCCTGCTATAATTCCCCCTTTCATCCTGCTTAAGTAACTGTTATTATAGTCCTATACCACTAGGCTTGGCCACATTAGAGGCTTTAGCCATCACTGCAAGATATGAAAAAGAAATAAAACCAAATTCAAAAATAGTAGATAGAAAGAAATAAGTAAGAGCAGTATAGAGTAATGAAATGGGAAATTTAAAAACCATAAAAGAATCAATCAATCTAAAAAAAAAAGAAATTCAAGTAGAAAGAAAGAAATCTTTAACATAAGAAGACAAAACTAAACTAAACAAATTCCAAAAGAGTAATAATTAATTAGTGAATTTAGCTCAGTCACTGGACACAAGGCAATTCTCCAAAAATCAACTGTGTATTTATATTTCAATAACAGCTAGCAGCATTTGTTTAAAAAGACTATTAACTACAATGTTATAGAGTGCTATTATTTGTTGTCACATAGATACAAACAAAACCCTAGGAAATAATTTTAAAAATATATAATATCTCTCCTACAGTTATGTCCATTAATAATATGTCAATTTTGCCTACAGACACACAACACACACGCACAACCTCAAGAAGAAAAAATAAATGTGTTGATAGTAAAATTTTGACTTCCATAAATTGTTCTATAACTATAATGCAATCCTCAAGAAAAATTTCTCCTAGCCTTTCTTATTAGAAGCCAACAAGTTGTTTTTAAATTTTTACATGACATGCAACTGAGAGAAAATTGCATGATAGAAAAAGAGGTTGAGTCTGCTAACATTCATCTCCTTTGACAAAATGAAGAAAGATTCAGTTTCCTTAAGACAGTTTGAGTGAGCTAACCCAGACTCAGAAGGATACACATGGCATCTATTCACTTATAATCAGATTTTAGCCATATAGTTAGTACAGGATAACTATAATACAACCAATGCACCAAAGGTAACAGGAACATAGACTTTGTTTCCTATCATTGAGACACTTTGCCCTAATGGTGCTGCTTTGTAGGTCTCCAGTGTATGAGGAGGCTCTTGGCCCTCATATGACTGCTGAACTGGGGTGGGGGACTGTTATGTAAGGACACTCCCCTCCAGAGGAGTGGGATGGAAGGGATAGGGGGTAGAGGGTGGGAGGGCGGGACTGGGAGGGCTGGAAAGAGGACACTGTGATGGAGATGTGACCTGAAGTAATAAATAAATATAAAAAAACACAACACCCTCCCCCCAAAAGACAGTTTGTTAAAACTACTGCCCATTCTTATTGACTGTGTCCTGATTGGCATGGCCAGCCACTTCTTGATTGTCTGGAATTTCTTACTTGCTACAGCACTTGATCTAGAGAGGGAGTGGTTGGTTGGGTTATGTGTTTACTAAATGATTATTTCTTAGTGATAACATAATTATACTGTTATCTTATTATTATTATTATATTATTTAAACCTGTGGGTAAAAGAATCTGATGACACTTTTGTGTTTGAACCAATCAATAAGTAGTCAGACTAAACTATTTCAGTATTTCCTATTGATTTATGTCTCTGTCTCCTAAGAGTTGAAGTGGAAATGGATAGCCTTCTGGGTATTCAGGACTTCTGTCATGCTGAAATCTATTTTTTTGTTTTTTGTTTTTGTTTTTGTTTTCTCCTTTTAGCAGGAATGTTTATTCCAGTAAGTTTTTATTTCATCACATTTCTGATCTCAACCTAAAAATCAATCTCTATCAACTATAATTATCAACTATCAACTACAGTGTTATAGAGTGTTATTGCTAATAGTCAAATGAATCCAAGAAAAATTCTAGGAAATAATTTTAGAAATATATAAAACATCTCTCCAGGAGGTATGTCCAATTCTGCTCCTATTCTACTCACTCTAACTTAGGCATTCCTCTCCCATGTCACTTTCTAGTCCTGTTTATTTTCTTCTCATGGATGTTAGTAACATAACCTTCATAATTGTGTTGTAATGGTTGTGTTATAGTAATTTTAAATCTAAAACCTCTGTGCTGTTGAGATAAACAGCAGACAAAAGTAAAACCTGGTATATGAAAAACAGGACAACTAAGACTAAATAGGTTTACCTTGTCCTCAGGTGCCTCACCCATGAACTAATGCATCTCCTGTGGTATTTGTTTTTATCTGTAGGGATTCCTGTCATGGTAAAAGGAGAGAGATCAAGGTACATATATGGAGTGAGTTTTGAACATGTCTGAAAATAGTACACAGAACTCCAGTCTTGTTTCCTCAGACAAATCTTAGTTACATATTTATTTAACTCTAAAGGAGGTGAAGAAATGTAGACACCCCAGATCAGTGTCTCTGCCATAATATCAAAGCAACTTTTTTTTTCTTAAAATCTTTTCATTTTCCTGTAGCTCTAGTTACTTTGGAGCCATGGTCCTTGAGTCACACTCTAAAGCTTATATCATACTCTCCCACAGCCATGCAGAGCCTAGGAATGTTCTTTTAGCTCTGTGATCCATGGATGTTACCTCTTCCTTCTTTTCTTGGTTGTTTTGTAGTTTTCTTCTGGTTTAGCTGTAAATTACTGTTCTGTACAAGTTAATAAATATTTCTTATATAATTAGTTTCTGCACAAAACAATTTTTCAGTTTAAAAATCAATTAACTTTGTTAAGGACCATATACTGCTTCTTCAGTATACATTTCTTAGTTTCAGCAGTGAGATTTTAACATTCAAGAATTGGTCATTAACATTCTCCTAATTGGTTCCTCATTATATGAGTCCTATTTATATGGGTACCCATTTCCTAGGGACTAAAATTAAAACCCCATTAGAGCATTCAATGCCTCTAATAATAAAATCCATGACCTCCTACAGTTTCTCCTTTTCTTTTTGCCCTTCAAGACTCTACATATAGGCTGCTATTTTGAATCCTTGAATATAACATGCAATTTTAGGTTTAGATTCTTCCCTCCTTCTGCCAAAAATAACCTTTTTCCCTCACACCCCTTGAATTTTCCTTCTCTGGCTTCTTGATGTACCTATTCTCCAAGGCACAACTCAAATGTCACCCTCCTTTGGAAATCTTTCCTTCACAATATCCCTAAACTCAATTAATCAAGTACTTTCCCTTTTTTCCTCCCACAAGAAATGTTTATAGGTATTTTTTATTTCAGCCTTCATCAGTGGGCATTTGTATTGTAGTTATATTAATATGCCTCTTTCTATTAAACCAGAATAGGCTCTGAGCCTCTTGATAAGCAGTTATAGTATCTTATAGATCTATGTTCCAGTGTGTACACACCAATCCATACATGTGAGATTGAATTTTAGTAGCCAGAGACCTGCTTATCGATGTTCTATAGAAAAACTAAATGAAGACTTTATGTGTTTCTTCTTGATTGTTAGAGAAGTGCGTTTAGAGATAATTCTCAAGGGGCTAGAGAGATACTTCAGGAGTTAAGAGTGTAGGTTGCTCTTGAAAAGTTCTCAAGTTCAGTTCCTATCACTTCTGGAATTTACCATAAGCTCTAGTCCCATCTCTATGGGATCTAATGCCTGTGGCCTCTGCAGTAGCTTGCACATTGATGCAAATATGTGCACAGAAGCACACCACCACACACATACACACACGATTAAAAAATAATAATATTGGAAAAGAAATAATTTGAGGAAAAATCCAGACCACTCTATAAACAAATACAAGACTAAACACAAAGATGAAAAAATTCAAGATGTTCAGTGTAATTATCGAAGTAAATTTATCAGCACAACACTGATAAACTGTCATAAGTGGAGATGTTTATATGTTAAAATTATGTGATATCCCTCAATATAATTTAATAACAAGACAGGATATGTGTGTGTGTGCTGAAGTATATAAGTGGTATATATCTTAAGAACATATTTTTAAACCTATGAAGAAGGAAGAAAATTCTATCTGGAAGTATAGTAGAAAAGATATGAATTTGTCATTAAATGGCTTTTGTGAAGAAGTTAGGAAAGGCAGTTTATTAGTGACTGACAAGTAATCTGTAAATCAGAGAACTCTTGTGGATGACAGAACTGGTGGTTGTATTTCATAGGAAATTCCTTGTTTACTTTTCCCACACATATTTGACCTTTCCACAAGAAGTCAACTTAGTTAGTCTAGTCCCTGCAGTAGTCAAAGAAGTCTGCCAGCTGTTCAGAACAGGATGGTTTCTACCACCGAGGATATGTTATCTCATGCTTGTGCTGTGTGCCTTGCATGGTCACTTGTACTCTGAGTGGCAGAACCTTGATTCTTACAACTGAGCTACTGTCTTAGTCACTCTCCTTGGCATTGTAGCTTCCTACCATGGCTGAAGGCTTACCTAGAACTTAAACTGTTCTTTGCAAATATGATACTCTCGGTAATGACTGAAGCGCTGGATCCTGGGCACTGAAGCCCTTCTTATGTTAATTCCTATGTAGCATCCTTCAGTAGTAAGTTTGTTGTGTCACACTTAATTTTGCCTCTGTCTGTGCTTCTGTTATAGATGACTTTTTGAATGCCAGATGATTTGGCCACATTAGAGAAACAAAATTTCTTTGCTCATTGAACATTGAATTGACTAGTTCTCTCTGCCAGTTTCTTAATGGAGAAATTCCATAACCAAGTCTCTCTCCCTCTCTCTTATTTTTTTGGCATGCTTTCATAGCATCTTCCAGACTATTTTCTAGTGGAGAGAATCTTAGACATTTTTAAATCCAATTTGGCCTTAGTTACTACAGAACACTGTGATATCTGTTTGTAATGACTAAAGCCCTGTCTGAAAGGTGACATAAATGGTCATTTAAATATTTCTAGAGCAGTGGCCTGTGTTGTCAGTGTTTGCCATCACCTGAAGTTTGTGAGCCTTAGCACAATACATGCACAAATGTTCCCCAACTTCTGCTATTTTCATACAGTAATAAATTTGCTCATGTTTCCGTCAGAATCCATGTATTGTCAAGGTTGCAGTGACTTGATTTTCTCCTCTGAATTCCTTCTTCACAAATTTAAGTAATGGTAGTATTTATGCTACAGATGCAAGGAGAAAGACCTCTGATACAAATCATGCCCAAATTAATTAAGAAATAATTAATTAAAGGAAGCTCTTTTATTCATGTATTTGGGGTGTCTTCCCCTAAATATCGGTTCAAGCGATCAGCATTGGATATGGGTGAGATAAGGGTTTTTATAGTTCAGGACTAGGGTGGTTCCAAATGGGGGATCTGGCAGGCAAATATGTGGGGTCACAGAAGCAGAACATAATCATAACAAGTTGCTCATAACAACCTCATGAAAGAAAGACATGATTTCAATGTGGTCAAAACAAAGCAGTCACAAAAATGGAGTTATAACAGGTTATAATTACTGTTTCCAATAAAATCATGGTTTCCATTTCCTGAAACAGGCAGTACAGAACCATTTGTAGTTACAGTTACAAATGGGACATAACCCAATCCTTGAGAAACTGAGATTTAATCATGTACAGGAACAAACCTAGTTTGTCTTTACTATAAAATGGATTCCAAGCCTGAGATGGAGGCAGGCTGTCTTATCAGTAGACACACAACTGCCAAGGAGGAAATGCCACAGTTTGAGACTAGCCTATGGAATTTTGCCATGGAGTCTCAATTCAAATCCAAAAGTTTGTTTTGTTACGTCAGTTAAGCCATCTACCACTACTTGGGAATTAAGTCTAAGATCCTTTATCTGTAAAATAAAGATGACAGTATGTGCATTTTGCTGGGAGGATTTACAAAACAAATCAAAGGTTTATAGAACTTGACATGTACCAAAGTTTTTGTAAACATTTGTGATAAATCATTTGATATTTGTTAAATAAATAACCAAGACGAACTGAATCATTAGACTGGAAGAATAATTCAAAGCAATTTTGCCTAAAGAATATAGACTTAATAGTGAGACTAATCTGTTTTCATAAACTCTAGGAAGGTACTTTGATTAATACTAGGGGAATGAAGAGGAGTTATCAACAGTCATTTTGTGAATTGATTGTTTCTATTAGCAAGATATAAGAAACATAGCTACATCACTAGAAGTGTAGGAGAAAGGTCCAGAAGAAGATAATACTCTAATGACCATCAATCAAAGAACATCAATTATTCAAGCACCTCTGCCCAAATCTGTCTGATTTCTATAACTTTCTGTGCTGCTATTACTAGTCTCATTCTATAAGCTTAGATGAAAGGTTAATGACCTAAATACCCAGGTGAAATGAGGAAAGAGGGCATGCTGATAATAAATGCAGGCAAGTAGGATCCAGAAAGCTCCTGACAAGAAGGTAACATACCAACCTACATTAGTATTTACAACTTCGAAACTGCAGGGGAACAGATCTGTATATGGAATCTTCCACTCCCAAAGTTCCCTCCTTTGCTGTACGAAATCCAAGCCTGCTTCACCAGTATTCACTTCATGGAAAGACTGCTGAGTTCATTGTCCTGATTAAAGGACAGTCTAGTTCTGTGTTCCAGTCTCCCCAACTATGGGCAACTTTTTCTTTCCCCCCCTTATCTATCTCCTGCCCTTTCCCCTTTATTTAGATCCATAATATCCTATCCAGATCATGGCTGCTCACTCTCTAGGCTTATTAAGGACATAACAGCTAGCTTCCAGTCTTGATCTGAAACCTCTAGGTTTTTTCAAGTCTCATTGTGGGGCTTTATTGTTGTATCATGTACATTCAGATTGGATCTTTATCCTCATCTGCCTCTACCTATTATCTGTCTGTCTGTCTGTCCATTTGTCTATAGGTAGATATATACTGACCCCCAAAGCAGAAGCCTTTTGCCGTTCACCACACAAGTGTATCTAACAGCTAAACACTGAGGTAAGGTCCTGGTTCAATCTACAGTGACTCCCTCCATCCATATCCTGAGTGGACTCTGGGTTTCTGCCTTCAGCTTTCTACCTCTGGTTTTGCCTGTGAACTTGCTGGAATTTTGAGCACTGGGGGTTGTGGTAGAAGTTAGGTCTCTTTAGCAAAATTAGTAGACAGTTTAGATTAGCATCTGGTAGCACATAAGGAGTAACTTGGATTCCCTTACTTGTTGATATGGACAAAGCCAGTTGTGACTGGATGATATATCCTGTTGAAGAGGCATTGTTAAGAAACCTCACAAGCCATGCAGATTATGTCAGTTGTGGACTGTTGGACATCACGAGAAATCTCATGGACCCTCGAGACTGCCAAGTATTGAGAAATAATCTTATATATAAGCCAGAGAATTCTACAAGGTCTGTCTCTTCCTCCTGCCCTTACCTACTGAAAAGTTACATTGAAGAAGCACACAGCAAGGTACACCATTAACAGAATTTGGACTGCTATAGACCAAGGCAAAGGCATTGGATAAACCTTTTGAGAGAGAGTCTTTTAAAGGCATCTGTCTTGGGGCCCTAGAGTTCGGGAAAAGTGAGCAAGGGAAAGCAGAGTTCAGAAATTGCTTGCAGAGGCTTTAGGCTGTGAGGTTTGCTGGGGCCAAAGAAACCATAGAGGTGAGTCATAGCTGATTGAAAAAGCAGTCCTCAGTTTGGCAGTTGGAACACACTGACTTTATAAACTGGTCACAGTTTGGTGGTTGAAATAAATTAGCTTTGTGAACCAGCAAAGTAAGGCCCAACAAACACTAAGCTTTGAAAAGAACTGCTGAGATTGCTGTAAATCAAATTATCCTTCATGGACCTATGCTATGAATATTAATATCCTTTTACGAAAGTTAAAATCGTGTTAGTTAAGTGTTTTTAGATAGGTATTAGAGTGCTATTAGATATTAGGGTATTTTTAGATAGATTATAAATTTTAGATTAGAGGTTTTTGGTTATAAGATTTAGGTATATTATAGATGTTTGTTAAGTACTAATAAATATAAGTGTTTATAAATAAAAATATTCTGTTTCATGGGGTTCTTCTATCTTCTTGCCTTTGAGTTTGCCTGCTGGGTCACTGGAGTTGGTGACAGCGATTCTAGCTCCCTGATACCTAATTTCCTGACCCTTTCTGGTTTTCAGTGAGGAGCCATTATGAGTCTCACCCTTACATTGCCCAACATGGAGTCTGAGATCTCCATTCTTGCATCTACTTGGCTTGTCTTAAAACCTGAATGTGTTACTTCACATGTTGATTGCGGTCTGAACCTAACATGTGTTCAACAATACATTTGATTTTAATGTCTCAGGGACTCAGTTTCACAACACAGAATGGCAAAGGGTCTGAAGCTCCCCCACCTCCAAGTCCCCTTTCATTTCCTCTCTGGAACTTTCTTCGTGCCTTCATTTCTGGATAATAGGTATCATTAGCTCAAACTTTCAATGTCCCAAACTCTGTCTCAGACACTAATCTGGCTGATGAGTGTCCTCCACATAAAGAAGAACAGCTACTTCTGACAGATGTTCATGTGCTATTCAAGCTCAGCAAGACACAGGCTCCAGACATGAGATTTGTTTGGCCCTCCCACTCTAGGCTCAAGCATGTTTCTCTTCAGAATGTCCTCTAAACCACTGTCCTGGTCAGGAAGGCCTACTGACTCTGTGACAGGGAAAAGGAGAACAAAATGGTCTAAGGAATAAAGCCATTATGCCCTTAAGAGCAACTTACTGGAAACTTAATTTATTTCTGATATAAATGAATTAGGCTGGTAATATTCCTTAGTGAAATTTGAGAAGTTATTCTTAAACTGGAAGCACACACACCTTGGGACTTTTACAAGAATCATTATCTCTTTCTCCTTCCCTTGTCTCTTCTGCACCTCTGAGAGAGACATCATGTTGTTATTCTAGATACTGTAACTACCACCTATGGACTCAATTTGAGCCAAGTCCATGAAATTCCTTCCTTTATTTCTTTATTTTGCTATCCTGTGCATACCTGCCTAGATCATAGGTACCATATCTTCCTATATCCATGCTAACCTAACTAGATATAGATAGATTTATGCATATATATGTATATATATATAAACATGTAATATTCTATATTTTATCTGTGAGATGTGTGGATCCTACAGGCACTTGTGCCCTTATGGCAAATGGACTCACTTTACCGAGAAACTGAGTTCAGCAAAAATGGTGACATCCATAAAGCCAGTCTCATTGAGCTCTCATGGGACCACTATACCTTTATAAATTATTGGATTAAAGACATCTGAACTTCAAGGTGTTTGCTTTGTAGTTTCATTTTTTTTTAATTTTTTATTTCTTCAAGTTACATCTCAATCGCAATCCCCTCCCTACTCCCCCCTCCAGTCCCATTCTCCTGCCCTCTTCTGCCTCAACCCACCTATCCCCTTCCTTTTTTTTTAAGTTTAAGGTATATCGTTCCCCCCACCAACAACTCCCCCTTTCAGTCCAACAAATGGCTCTTTCTCTTATAATAATAAATACAATACAAAACAACAGAGGTAATTAGGCCACAATTATGAGAGTTATATGGCTTGGCATACATTCCCAATGTTCAGTCCATATGCATTTGGGACCTGACTTTAACATTCTACTATCTAACCATCTCCATTAGTTTAAAGTTCTATATCTAACTCAGCTTTCATACTAACTTGCATCAAATTTTTAAAAACATCTTCTTAGATCCATAACACCCTCTTGATTCCTAAACAACTCAAAATTTAATTATGAGACTCTAGATATCTATTCTTCAACTACCTCAGAGACCTGAGAGGGATAAATATATCTGATTAAATAGGAGGTGCAGGGTCTGCAGCTTCCAAAACTAAGAAATGACATACCAGTGGCTGCCTGGACAGTTCCCATTTTCTCTCCATACATTACAGCATTGATCTTCAGTCGTTTGGCCCTGTTTCTCTGACAGACATTGATTGTAGAGCAGAAATTAGGAAGGACTTGCCTACCCTGTCTTGGCAGAGCTAGGTTGTCGACTTATCTGCTTCCAAGTTTTGTCCTTTTGGACAGCATTCTGTCTACAGTTGAAGCAAGGGGTTTTTCCTGCCAAGAGATAGGCTTGCCACTAATTCAGTCATCTCCCACTGGAGATTCTTCGATGCTCATCTTCTACTTGGAAGAGAATAGGGGATGCTGTCAGGAGTTGACATGTTTCGATATCAAAAAAAACTAAAGCTAAGAGAACATCTTTGAATGCATATTCTTCAGATCTCTTGAGGTTTTTGAAGAGGCCCTATCTATCTCTTATATTAGGATAAATAAATGTTGCTTGTCTCTTAGCAACTTGATTTCTGATTAGCTTAGAAAATACCTATAGTAGACTGTCATAGCACCTAACAAAATGACAGGCTTGCATGACTATTAGTTTGCATTTCTTTTTTTTTGTTTTTTTTTTTTTTTTGGTTTTTCGAGACAGGGTTTCTCTGTGTAACAGCCCTGGCTGTCCTGGACTCGCTTTGTAGACCAGGCTGGCCTCGAACTCACAGAGATCCGCCTGCCTCTGCCTCCCAAGTGCTGGGATTAAAGGCGTGAGCCACCACGCCTGGCTTAGTTTGCATTTCTTAATTATCCTAAACAGTTTATGACAATTAGTAGCAAAAGGCCAAAACGTCACACACTTCATTTTTTTCTTTATTCCCTGATTCTTCCATCCCTCTTTTCTGGAGTGGAGTGTTCCTATATAACAGTCTCTCATCTCATTTCAGAGGTCATATGAGGACCAAGAGCCTCCTCATACAATGGGGGTCTATGATGCAGTACCACCAGTGAAAAGCGTCTCATTGCCAGGGAGAGAGAACTAAAAAACCAAATAAACAAATAATCAGGAAAACAGATAAAAAAGAATAAAAAATAAAAATAAAAGAATAAAAAAATCTATGTCCATGTTTCCATTGGTGCGTTGGTTATAGTATCGATATCCTTTACTATATAGCTAAAATCCTACTGTAAGTGAATAGATGCCATATTCATCTTTCTGAATCTGAGTTAGCTCACTTAGGATGAGCTTTTCTAGTTCCATACATTTGGCTGCTAATTGCATAATTTCATTGTTCCTGATAGCTGAATAATATTCCATTGTGTAGATGTACCACAGTTTTTTAACCCATTCTTCGGTTGAGGGACATCTGGGTTGTTTCCAGTTTCTAGCTATTACAAATAAGGCTGCTATGAACATAGATGAGGAAACTTCCTTATGATTTCATGAGGAGACCTTTGGGTGTATACCCAGAAAAGGTATGGCTGGGTCCTGAGGCTATTCCAAGTTTTCTAATATATTGCCATACGGAACTCCATAGTGGTTGCACAAGCCTCCATTCCCACCACCAGTGGAGGAGGGTTCCCCTTTTTTCACACCCTCACAAGCATGTGCTGTCATTTGAGCTTTTGATCTTAGCCATTCTGACAGGTGTGAGATGAAATCTCAGTCTCTTGAGTTGCATTTCTCTGATGATTAAGGATGTTGAGCATTTCTTCAAGTGTCTCTCAGTCATTAGGGATTCCTCCTTTGTGAATTCTCTATTTACTCCGTCTCACATTTTTTGATTGGATTATTTGGTTTCTTGGCATTTAACTTCTTGAGTTCTTTGTAGATTTTGGATATTAGCCCTCTGTCAGATGTGGGGTTGGTGAAGATTTTCTCCCAGTCTGTAGGCTGCCATTTTGTTCGAATGACAGTGTCTTTTGCCTTACAGAAGCTTTTCAGTTTCATGAGGTCCCATTTATTGATTTTTGATCTCAGGTCCTGAGCTGTTGGTGTTCTGTTCAGGAAGTTGTCACCTGTGCCAATGAGTTCGAGTGTTTTTCCCACTTTTTCTTCTAGTAGATTTAGTGTGACCGGCCTTATGTTAAGGTCTTTGATCCACTTGGTCTTAAGTTTTGTACAAGGTGATAAGTATGGGTCTAATTTCATTCTTTTACAAGTGGACATCCAGTTGGACAAGCACCATTTGTTGGAGATGCTGTCCTTCTTCCATTGTGCCGTTTTGGCTTCTTTGTCAAAAATTAGGTGGTCATAATTGTGTTGGTCTATTTCTGGATCTTCAATTCGATTCCATTGATCCACTGGTCTGTTTCTATACCAGGACCATGCTGTTTTTATTACTGTTGCTCTGTAGTACAGCTTCAAATCTGGGATGGTGATACCTCCAAATTTTTTTTATTGTAAAGGATTGATTTAGCTATTCTGGGCTTTTTGTTGTTCCATATGAAATTGAGAATAGCTCTTTCCAAGTCTATAAAGAATTGTGTTGGTATTTTGATAGGAATTGCATTGAATCTATATATTGCTTTTGGTAGGATAGCCATTTTTATTATGTTGATCCTACCTATCCATGAGCATGGGAGATCTTTCCATCTTTTAAAGGCTTCTTCCATTTCTTTCTTCAAGGGCTTGAAGTTCTTGTTGTACAGGTCCTTTACTTCCTTGGTTAGAGTTACCCCCAGGTATTTTATGTTGTTTGTGGCTATTGTGAAGGGGGTTGTTTCCCTTATTTCTTTCTCAGCCCATTTGTTTGTTTTATAAAGAAGGAATTCTGATTTTTTGAATTAATTTTGTATCCAGCCACCTTGCTGAAGGTGTTTTTCAGCTGTAAGAGTTCATTGGTGGAATTTTTGGGGTCGCTTATATATACTATCATATCGTCTGCAAATCGGGATAATTTGACTTCTTCGTTTCCAATGTTTATCCTTTTGATCTCCTTTAGTGGTCTTATTGCTCTAGCAAGAACTTCAAGTACTATATTGAAGAGATATGGTGAAAGTGGACATCCTTGTCTTTTTCCTGAGTTTAGAGGAAATGCTTCAAGTTTCTCTCCATTTAATTTGATGTTGGCCACTGGCTTGCTTTATATTACCTTTATTATTTCTAGGTACTGTCCTTGTATGCCCGTTCTCGCCTGAACTTTTAGCATGAAGGGGTGTTGGATTTTGTCAAATCCTTTTTCTGCATCTAGCGAGATTATCATACTTTGTAGTTTTAACGTGTGTGTGTATGTGTTTAATTTTGACAGTTTTTATATGATACAATTACTGAGTTTTAAGGTGGACATGAAAGATTTCCCATTTATGTGTCTTTCCCAGGGATATACTAACAAAAGGGACTTACACTTTGAGATTGACAGTTCCCAACAGAGACTCAAAGGATAAACTGACAAATGTAGGTCATCGTGCTCCCAGTGACGAGCCACTACATCAGACTCCACTAGGTCTTAATGTTTGCTATTTCTTTTTGGTATCTTCTGGCCCATTTTTCTCTGAGGTATATACTTTTCCTCCTCAGTAATCATTTGTTCCAACATGTCTGATTTTTTTCCTGCCTGATCTAACAATATATTGACCAAAGATTTCTATAATCATTTTCTCTTTCACAGTGAAGATTATCAAACACACAGTTCTAGCAAACAATAACATTCAAAACTTTGCTTTATTAAAATATCTTATGATTGATTATGTATATATAGTCTCACTACACATGATTATAGTTTTGCTTCATTTTCACCTCATGTACTTAGTAACTAGTTTACTCATAAGTAAGTACTTGCAAACTAAAGTTCTTAACTTGACCCAACTTCATTTTGTTCATAGTAATACTAAAATTTAAAAAAAAATTAAATAATGATAAAAGACAAAAATGTATTTAACCAATATGATCTTATAAGTAGATGAATAGACTTAGCTAATGGTACTGATTTTTTCATTGAGACAGGTAACATGAGTTTTAAATTTTTAAATATTCTTTTAAGGACAAGGCATACATAATCATAGATTCTGATTAAAATGTTATCTCTTTGATTTTTACCCCAATTCTTGTTCAAAAGCATGGTTCTAGTTGCTTGAGGTATAAAGCAACTCTAAGATGATTGCTCAGGGCACATTTTTTCCTATTGAACAATGGACCTTCCTTTAGATGAGAATAACATATCTCTGTGCTTTGGAATGTAATATACTTTATATATTTGAATATATATATATATATATATAATTTTAAGGATTTTTTACTACTACAGCTGCTTTAAAACAAACAAATGGATAAATGTGTTTTTCAAGATCTTTACTTTAGCCAGACGTTGTAAAAACATTAAACAGATTCTGAACTAGTACCCACCTCTTAGAACACAGGGCTTCTGTTATATCTTATAAGTTAAACACCTACAATCTTTATACCCTGAGCTGTGATGGCCTAAAATATGACAGTGGACCTTGTTAGCATTTAATACTTCTTCACAAAAGATGAACTGACTAACTTAACTAATTTTATCTTAAAAATTTAAGAAGGTCTAAAAAGGTGAAATCTATCCCTGTGAGTTATCAAAAGATCTTGCACATACTGAGAAAGATTTCTCAATGAAGCTGATTTTGGAGCACCACACTGCTACCAGCTTACCCTTACTTTCTCTGTAAGTAAGTTCAACGAACTCATTGCTTCTCCATGTTGAACTTGATTAAATTAAGTTTTGATTAAGATTTTGGACCTTATGAGAATGGGATAGACATTGTTTAGTCTCCCCCTTGTTGGAGGAGGGTCTAATACATTGGTCCTTGCATGCTGATTTCAGTGCTAGAGATCTGGTTATGGCCCTTTCTGAGACACTCTCTGATTGGTTAATAAAAGTCGCTGGTGGACAATTAGCTAGGCAGAAAGAGTATAGGAAGGTGGGTCTTCCTGGGTCCATGAAAAGAATCCTGGGTTTTAAACAGAGGAAGTTCCCTGCCAGATTGCCAGAGCTCACGTCCCCATGTGAGCTCTGTGTCCTAAGAAGGTATAACGTGGTTAGTTGGGATTAGTTAGGTGGTCTGGGATTAATTTAAGTTAGCTAGTTGAGAGTCTGACCTGCTGAGTGATAAGTGTTGAAACATGAAAAAGGTCTTAGTGTGTTTAATTAATGGGAAAAAGGGCCACGGTGGCCCATAGGCCACCATCAACGATATCCAGGACTATGGGCCTCCTGACAAGCCCCTGTGGCTGCCCCTCTAGGCCACCAACAATTCCTCTGGCCTAATATAACAGTTCATTTTTATTAATAAGTATCCAGCAGTTGCCCCACCAGCTACACTGCCATACCACACCACCAAGTGGCCACCAAGCTGCCCACCAGGCCTACAGGCCTCTATGGTGAGTCATGCCTGCCAGGCTTCTGCCAGGCTGCTGATTGCCTGTCAGCCCAATATAATAATTTATAGTTATTAATAAAAACCACTGTTAACATGGTTGCAGTTTCACCTTCTCTTTCAGGGAGAAAATACTCACAGCAGAGTGTAAATTCATTTGTTAATGCTATTATGTCTCATGATAGTAAAACATTAAAAACAATGTTATAAGAATTTAAACATGCTAAGAATTTTAGCAAAGAAGTAGTTGTGTACAAAGTTAAGATGGATAGATGGTTCCACAATGGAAAAAGAAACTAGAAAGTTCATGCAAATTATAAAGGTTTGAGTTAGTTATTTAAGCATCTAAAGGATGAGACTTGATGATCTGTAAGGTATTGAAGTTTCTAAGATCAAATATCAACAATTATAAGAACTGGCTAAAATGTATGTCTAATCAAAGTTTACTTAGAAACATATTGTTATTGAAATATTGTACAGTAGTTTAATGACCTGATTGGTGTAACTTCTGTGTATTTAATGATCATACTTGGGGGCTATTCTTTTTTTAATATTTATTAATTACTTCAGGTTACATATCCATCACAGTGTCCTCTTTCCACCCCTCCCAGTCACACCTTCCCACTCCTACTCCCTAGCCCTTCCATCCTACTCCTCTGGAGTGGAGTGTCCCTACCTACAGTCCCCCACACCAGTTCAGCAGTCATATGAGGGCCAACGCCTCCTCATACACTGGGGGCCTACAAGGAAGAACCACTAGGGCAAAGTGTCTCATTGATAGGAAACAAGGTCTATGTTCCTGTTCTCTTTGGTGCATTGGTTGTAGTATAGTTATCCTGTACTACATGGCTAAAATCCCATTATAGGTGAATAGATGCCATGTACATCTTTCTGAGTCTGGGTTAGCTCACTCAGGATGAGCTTCTCTAGTTCCATCCATTTGGTGGCAAATTGCATGATTTCACTGTTTCTGATGGCTGAGTAGAATCCATTGTGTAGATGTACCACAGTTTTTTAAATTTATTTATTTATTGCTTCAGGTTACATCTACATCATAATGTCCTCTCACCTCTCCCAGTCCTGCCCTCCCACCCTCTACCCCCTAAACCTTCCATGCCACTCCTCTGGAGTCGAGTGTCCCTACATAACAGTCCCCCGCCCCAGTTCAGCTGTCATATGAGGGCCAAGACCTTCCTCATACACTGGGGGCCTACAAGGCAGCACCACTAGGGAAAAGTGTTTTATTGACAGGGAGATAAACAAAAAGTCTATGTCCATGTTCCCTTTGGTGCATTGGTTGTAGTATAGATATCATGTACTATATAGCTAAAATCCGATTATACGTGAATAGATGCCATGTACATTCTTCTGAGTCTGAGTTAGCTCACTCAGGATTAGCTTCTCTAGTTCCATCCATTTGGCTGCAAATTGCATAATTCCATTGTTTCTGATAGCTGAATAGTATTCCATTGTGTAGATGTACACAGTTTTTTAATCCATTTTTCAGTTGAGGGACATCTGGGTTGTTTCCAGTTTCTAGCTATTACAAATAAGGCTGCTATGAACATAGATGAGGAAACTTCCTTGTGATTCGGTGAGGAGTCATTTGAATGTATACACAGAAGTGGTATGGCTGGGTCCCAAGGCAGAGCTATTCCAAGTTTTCAAAGATGTCGCCTACTGACCTCCATAGTGGTTGCACAAGCCTGCACTCCCACCAGCAATGGAGGAGGGTTCCCCTTTCTCCACACCCTTGCCAGCATGTGTGTCAAGTGAGCTTTTAGTCTTAGCCATTCTGACAGGTGTGAGATGGAATCTTAGAGTCATCTTGAGTTGCATTTCTCTGATGGTTAAGGATGCTGAACATTTCTTCAAGGGTCTCTCAGCCTTTAGGAATTCCTCCTTTGTGAATTCTCTGTTTAGCTCTGTTCCCCATTTTTGATTGGATTATTTGGTTTCTTGCCGTTTCGTTTCTTGAGCTCTTTGTAAATTATGGATATCAGCCCTCTGTCAGATGTGGGGTTGGTGAATATTTTTTCCCAATCTGTAGGCTGCTGTTTTGTTTGAATGGCAGTGTCTTTTGCCTTACAGAAGCTTTTCATTTTCATAAGGTCCCATTTATTGATTGTTGGTCTTAGGTCCTGAGCTGTTGGTGTTCTGTTCAGGAAGTTGTCACCTGTCCCAATGAATTCAAGGGTTTTTCCGACTTTCTCTTCTAGTAGATTTAATGTGTCCGGCCTTATGTTAAGGTCTTTGACCCGTTTGGACTTAAGTTTTGTCCAAGGTGATAAGTATGGGTACCAGAGTTTTTTATTCATTATTCGGTTGAGGGACATCTGAGTAGTTTCCAGTTTCTAGCTATTACAAATAAGGCTACTGTGAACATACATGAGGAAACTTCCTTGTGATTTGGTGAGGAATCATTTGGATGTACACCCAGAAGTGGTATTGCTATTCTAATGTGGTCAGAGTGATTAAAGAAAGAATGTTCCTCCTGATGCCCTCCAAGTTCATTGAGGTCCCAAGGTAATGTAAACCATCTCTAGGTACATTCTATAGCTGTGGAAAGTCACTTCTCTCTTGCTCAAGGAGGCCATTGAGAACCCCTGTCAATTATAAATACCTTCCAGTTTAAAAAGAGGAAGATCAATGCCAAGGGGAGAGTTCCCCAGTGTTTCCAAAAGAGGACACACTCGGGTCAACCAAGGCCTTGACTCATCTTCACACAGATGAACAACTGGAAAAAGAAAACCCAGAGGATCTTGAGGTTCCTTGTAAGTCCAAGTGACCCTTGAGGAAAAGATCTTCAATTACCCTTGGCAATACAAAAGCAAAAATTAATTTTGGCTACCTACCTGGTCTTAAACATTCTGCAGCAAAGTATGATGAAGATTGAAATGATAAGTACATTTCTATAACAGAAACTACAGTTACCAGACTTTATACTTAACTAATGTTTTTTACTAATGATTATTCTCCTGATACACATCTTACCCAGATATTGGACAAAACCTTGGCTAAAGTCATGACTGCACTGTCTTATCACAATTGAAAGAAAAACAGACCAATCTTCCTAAATTTTGAGGCCAAATCTAAAATCTGTACTTACCATCTGTGGAACAGTATCTCTTTCTGAAAGAGCACTTTTCAGAGCTGTAATGGGCTCTTCTGCACCCTAACCACCCATGTTCCCTGATTAAAGGAGGTTGCCAGATACTCTATCATTAAACTACAGGTTTGGGAAATTATTCAGGATACCCAGGTGATATCTTTGAGATGTTGCTAGGCAATCCTATAAAAGGACCCTATAGGATTTTATTTCTTTTTTAAATTTTCAATTAGATGCTGACTTTAACTGACTTCTCTTACAAAGCAGGTGCCCTTCCTTGTTCAGGAATCTAATGTAGCAAACAACTGATTACAGTTAATATCTACAGAATGCTGATACAGGTCAGAGTAGGGGTAAGATTATATTTTACATTAACAAGAAAAATTTAATTTAATAATTTTGTTCCTTCTTTCTCATTAAGTTTGTATCTTTTTCTGTTTTTATTTTTATTTTTTGGATTTTCTCTTTTGTTTTACAAGACAGGGTTTCAATGTACATCCGTGGCTGTCTTGGACTCACTTTGTAGATCAGGCTGACCTTGAACTCACAGAGATTTACCTGCTTCTGCCTCCCTAGTGCTTGATTTAAAGGCATATGCTACCATGCCCAGCTAATTTCGCATCTTAATATTTTCCATAAGGCTGTAATAGAGGAGACCCAATGCAAATTTTGAGCTTATGGTTGACAATGAAAAATGCCTCAAGCTCTTATACCAAGCCTTATATCTTATAATAGATGACAGTGAGGACAATAGAAAATGTTAACCCTCAGTTGCCTGTAGGAACTATGTTTAGTGAATCAAAGTATGTATATTTTAACTCCTGATTTTAATCAGTTAGCTGGTTCTGTTTGAGTGCTGTTGCCATCTTGCTACACAGAGTGGGGACATGTACCAGGAACATGAGGTTTGTTTTAAATGTAGATTTCAAGTCACACTTCAGAGCTAAAGATCTTCAAGTAGTTTGTAGGCACATTAAAATTTGAGAATTATTGATCCAAATGATTTTTACGAAAGTGGTTATATTAGCTCATGCCCCAGATACTTTTAAGTATTTAGGAAAATGAGATGGGTTTCTTTAGATTTGAATGTTAAATGTTAGCAAAGTAATTTTTCTTTTTTTTCAAAAATATAAAATCAAATTAATACTGATGATAAAATATTTAAGAAATTTAATACATCATTTCCCCTTTTGTTATGTAATATATAGTAAAAATAAATTTAATGGTTTAGTTGTGCCAAGCTCTTTTCAGTGAGGCATTTTTCCATCTCTTGCATCCTATTGTTGATACTCACATCCGTAGTTCCTGTTCTCTTCCCTTGGTTCTCCACTTCCTCTTTTAACTCTGACTGTGTTTTCTTTATTGTTTCTATTTCTATTTTCATGTCTTGTATGGTATCGTTCGTTTTGTACATTTCCTTCTCCAGAGTACTTGTTTTTGTCTGAGAATCTTTCATTGCTTTGTCTTTTTCCTGTTCAAGCTCTGTCACCTTGGCTTGGAGCTCTTTAATGGTATTGTTCATTGTTTTGGCTTGTAAAATTGTGGCTTCTTTGAATACCTTCATAGATTTAAGTTCTTCTTGAAGGGACTCTATCACTTTCCATAATGCAGAATTGTCATCATTTTCATGTGTGTCTGTTGGTGTGAGGTCATCCGAATTGGATGAGCTAGGATAATTCTGCTTTGTTGGAGTGATATTTCCTTGATTTCTATTTTTTCTTGGACCTTTGGCCATGTGTGTGTGTTTAGCTATCTGTTCTTGACATTTTCTGTGTTTGGATCCACAGGGGATGCTTTGGTGAAGGAGTCGAATTGCTTGGCTATCTGTCCTTGCTTACAGGGTGATCTCAGGGTCACTGTGGTTTTAATAGCCTGAATCCTTGTGAGCTGGTGCAGCCTATTCCCAGGTAGTGAGTAATGGTCCGGGATTGTTACACTGCTCCCAGTTCAGACTTCTCTATTTTGCACACTGAGTGATCAGCCTTCAATAGTTCTAATGGTATGGACCTGTTTGCCCAGGCACAGATTTTGTGGGCTTTGTTTGTCGTCACGGAGGCTGACAGGGCCCGGCTCCACACCTAATGTGTCTGGGTTTACCTGAATGCAGCTATGGTCCCCTGGCTTCTGGTTACCCACTAGGCTTCTCCACCACAGGCCTGGCCGCTTCCCTCCCTATCTGCTCCGCCTTGGGTGGGCGGAGCTTCAGCCCCTCCTGCCTTCTGAACAGGCCTCCCGCCCTAGCTGCTTTGCCGTGGGTGGGTGGAGCTTTGGCCCCTCCCACCAGCGTCCGCTTCCCTCCCCAACTGCTCTGCCCACCCACCTTCCGGTCCAGCTCGAGCGGCTGCGGATCACCTGCTGAGCGCCCTTTTTCTTCGTCTCGAAAATACAAAAAAAACAAAACAAAACAAAACACAAGACTTCAACTATTCTGCAAAATTTCCTAAATAGTTATAAGGTCTTCCTGAGGTGTGGGGAGCCCAATAGGCCAGCGATCTATGGCCAAGTGGACCCTGATTCTGCCTGCTGTAAGTTGAGATCGATCTTACCAAGTGCCTCTCCAAATGGGAGTTCCTGAATCCCGGATTTAGTGGCTTCCGTGTCTGCGAGAGATGGGGGAGAGCATTGCCCTGGGACTTTTGACAGTCTCTTGGGAGCTGTGCATGTTCCCAGAGGGGCCAGACCCTCCGGTTTTTGCACAGTGTCCCACAACTCTGTGTTCTCTATGGCTCTTCTCTCCCACATTCAAAATGCGTCTGTGCAGTTCACCGCCATCTTGGCCCCCCCTTCAGTGAGGCATTTTTCAACCATTCTTCCTGCTGGATAAGTATTGGGTAGATAACATTCCCATCAATGAAAAACAAACATGTGATGAGGGTAATATACTTTTATCACTTCCTTAGAGATAATTTGCTTTATTCTAACATTCCTTTTAAAAGTTTTTTATTTGTTTATCTTATATTTCCATCACCATCGCCCTCCCTTCCCTCCATGCAGTCCCACCCTCCCACCCCTCCTTCATGCTCCCCTCAACCCCATCCACTATCAACCAACTCTGACACATCAAATCACAACAGGACTAAGTGCCTTCTCTTTAATTGAGGCAAGATATGGTAGTTGTGTTCCAGAGGGAGGCAATATCATCTCAGTCTGAGATAGACCCCATTTCAATTGCTAGGAGATTCACTTTATTCCAACATTTTTTCCCCTCTTACTGAACTAGAATAGAGACATGCTGCTAAAGTCAATTTGATCTTGTGCCTCAATGAGAAAGTAAAGAAGCGAAACAGAATTTGAGTTTTTGGATTGCTCCACCAAGCAGTACCTCCTATTAAATTTGAATTATATGAAGCTGGAATCAAATTGAAGAACCAGAAAGAAACCCAAACATCTGTGGTCACTTAATTTTTAACAAAGAAGCCAAAAACCTGTACAGTGAAAAAGAAAAGCATCTTCAACAAATGGTGCTGGTCTATCTGGATGTCAACATGTAAAAGAATGTAAATAGACCCATGTTTATCACCCTGCACAAAACTTAAGTCCAAGTGGATCAAAGACCTTAACATAAAGCTGGACAAACTAAATCTAATAGAAGAGAAATGGGGGGGGGGGCTCGAACTCATTGGTACAGGTGACAAATTCCTGAACAGAATATCAATAGCTCAGGTTCTAAGACCAACAATCAATAAATGAACCTTCTGAAACTGAAAAGCTTCTGTAAGGCTAAGGACACTGTCATTAGAACAAAACAGCAACCTAGAGATTGGGAAAAGATCTTTACCAACTCCATATCGGACACAGGGCTAATATCTAAAATTTATAAAGAACTCAGGAAACTAAACACCAAGAAACCAAATAATCCAATCAAAAAATGGGGAACAGAGTTAAATGGGAATTCACAAAAGCAGAATCTCTAATGGCCGAGAGGCACTTGAAGAAATGCTCAGCATCCTTTGTCATCAGAGAAATGTAACCCAAGAAGACTCTGAGCTTTCTCTTACACTTGTCATAATGGATAGATCAGAAAGTCAAATTACAGCACATGTTGGCAAGGTTGTAGAGAAAGGGGAAAACTTTCCCATTGCTGGTGGGAGTGCAAACTTGTACAACCACTATGGAAATCAGTTTGGTGATATCTTAGAAAACTTGGAATAGCTCTACCTCAAGACCCAGCCATACCTTTCCTGGGCATATATCTAAAAGATACCTCACCAAGACACAAGGACATCTTCTCCACTATGTTCATAGCAGCTTTATTTGTAATAGCTTGAAACTGGAAACAACCAAGGTGTCCTACAACCAAAGAATGGATTAAAATGTTCCCCTTTCTCCTTGCCAGTATGTGCTGGAATAGTCATCCTAATCTCCAAGAAAACAGGTTTTCAACCTAAATTAATCAAAAAAGATAGGGAAGGACACTACATACTCACTAAAGGAAAAATCCATCAAGATGACATCTCAATACTGAATATCTATGCCCCAAATACAATGGCACCACATTTGTAAAAGAGAAACTACTAAAGCTTAAACCACACATTGATCCCCACACACTAATAGTGGGAGACTTCAACTCCCCACTCACACCAATGGACAGGTCATTGAGGCAGAAGCCAAACAGAGAAATAATGAGACTAACACAGGTCATGAATCAAATGGACCTAATGGATATCTATAGAACCCTTCACCTAAACTCAAAAAAAAATATATATATATATCTTCTGCTAAGCATCTAATGGAATCTTCTCCAAAATTGACATTATGGTCAGTCATAATGAAAGCCTCAATAGAGACAGGATAACTGAAATAACCCCTTGTATCTTATTGGATTACCATGGATTAAAGCTGAACTTCAACAACAACAGAAATAACAAAAACCCTACACATACATGGAAACTGTGATAACCACTCTACTCAATGACAACTGGGTCAGGGAACAAATAAAGAAGAAAATCAAAGAATTCTGGAAATTCAATGAAAATGAAGGTACAACATATTCAAACATATAGGACACAATGAAAGCATTGCTACAAGAAAAGTTCATAGCACTAAGTGCCTTCAAAAAGAAAGCAGAAACAGCTCATATTAGCAACTTAAGAACTAAACTGGAAGTGCTGGAAAATAAGGAAGCAATCTCTCCCAAGAGGAGCAGACAGCAGGAACTCATGAAACTCAGGGCTGAAATCAACAACTTAGAAACAAAGAGAACAATACAAAGAACTGGTAAAATCAAGAGTTGGATCTTTGTGAAAATCAACAAAATAAACAAACCCTTAGCCAGACTAACTAAAAGGCAGAGGAAAAATACCTAAATCAACAAAATCAGAAATGAAAAGGGAGAAATAACAGACATTGAGTAAATCCAAAGATTCTTTAGGTCATACTTCAAAAAACTGTACTCCACAAAATTTTAAAACCTAAATGAAATGGATAATCTACTTGATAGATTCTGCCTATCAAAGTTAAATCAGATCAGGTTAACAAATTAAGCAGTCCTATAACCCCTAAGGAAATAGAAACAGTCACTAAAATTTCCCAATCAATAAAAGCCCAGGGCCAGATGAATTCAGCACAGAATTCTAGTAGACCTTCAAAAAAGAGCTAATGCCAATCCTTTTCAAACTCTTCCATAAAATAGAAACAGAAGGAAGACTACCATATTCATTCTCTGAGGCCACAGTCACCCTGATACCTAAACCACACAAAGACCCAACAAAGAAAGAAAATTTCAGACAAAATTTCCTTATGAACATAGATGCAAAAATAATAAATAAAATACTTGTAAACCAAATCTAAGAACATATCAAAAGTATCATACACCATGATTAAGTAGACTTCATCCCAGGAATGCAGGGGTGGTTCAACACATGAAAATCCATTAGAATAATCAACCATATAAGAATGCTGAATGAAAAACAAAACCATATGATCATCTCATTATATGCTGAAAAAACATTTAACAAAACATCCAACATCCATTCATGTTAAAAGTGTTGGGGAGATAAGGCACACAAGGATCATACCTAGAAATAATAAAGGCAATATACAGCAAGCCAGTAGCCAACATCAAATTAAATGGAGAGAAACGTAAAGCATTTCCCCTAAAATTAGGGACAAGGCAAGGGTGCTGACACTCCCCATATCTCTTCAATATAGTACTTGAAGTTCTAACCAGAGCAACAAGACAACTAAAGGAGATCAAGGAAATGCAAATCAGAAAGGAAGAAGTCAAATTATCCCTATTCACAGATGATATGACAGTATACATAAGTGAATTCCACCAGTGAACTCCTACAACTAATAAACTCTTTCAGTAAGGTGGCTGGATACAGGATTAATTCAAAAAATCAGTACACCTTCTTTACATAAAAGATAAATGAGCTGAGAAAGAAATTAGAATAACAACACCCATCACAACAGCCACTAGTAATGTATAATATCTTGGGTAAACTATAACCAAGCAAGTGAAAGACCTGTACAACAAGAACTTCAAGACCTTTAAGAAAAAATTGAAGAGGATATCAGAAAATGGAAAGATCTCCCATGTTCAAGGATAGGTAGGATCAACACACTAAAAATGGTCATCCTACTAAAAGCAATATATAGATTGAATGCAATTCTCATGAAAATACCAACACAAACCTTTACAGACCTTGAAGGAACAATTCTTAACTTCACATGAAAAAACAGAAAACTCAGAATAGATAAATCAATCCTGTACAATAAAAGAACATTGGGAAGTAGCACCATCCCTGATTTCAAGCTATACTACAGAGCAATAGTTATAAAAACAGCATGGTGCTGGTATAGGAACAGACAAGTTGATCATTGGAATTGAATCAAAGACCCAGAAATAAACCCACAAAGCTATAGTCACTTAATTTATGACAAAGAAACCAAAGCCTTTTTACATTTAAAAAAGGAGACTATCTTCAAAAAATGGTGCTGGTCTAACTGGATGTCAACATTTAGAAGAATACAAATAGTTTATCACCCATGTTTATTACCCTGCACAAAACTTAAGTCGAAGTGGATCAAAGACCTTAACATAAAACCAGACACACTTAATCTAATTGAAGAGAAAGTGGGGAAAAGCCTGGAACTCATTGGTACAGGTGACAACTTCCTGAACTGAATGAACACCAATAGTTCAGACCCTAAGACCAACAATCAATAAATAGGACCTTATGAAACTGAAAAGCTTTGTAAGGCAAAGGATACTGTTATTACAACAAAACGGCAGCCTACAGATTGGTAAAAGGTCTTCACCAAACCCACATCCAACAGAAGGCTAATATCCAAAATATATAAAGATCTCAATAAATTAAACACCAAGAAACCAAATAATCCAATCAAAAAAATAGGGAACAGACCTAAATAGAGAATTCACAAAATAGAAATATCTAATGGCTGAGAGACACTTGAAGAAATGTTCAACATCCTTTATCATCAGAGAAATGCAACTCAAAAAGACTCTGGGATTCCTCTTACACTTGTCATAATGGCTAAGATGAAAAACTCAAATGACAGCACATGCTGACAAGGGTGTGGAGAAAGGGGAAAACTTTCCCATTGCTGGTGGGAGTGTAAACTTGTTCAACCACTATAGAAATCAATCTGGCGATATCTTAGAAAACTTGGAATAGCTCTACCTCAAGACCCAGCCATACTTCTCCTGGGCATATATCCAAAAGATACCTCACCAAGACACAAGGACATCTTCTCCACTATGTTCATAGCATCTTTATTTGTAATATCTTGAAACTGGAAACAGCCAAGGTATCCTTCAACTGGAGAATGGATTTAAAAACCCGTGGTACGTTTACACAATGAATACTACTCAGATATCAGAAACAAGGAAATCATACATATGGCAAATACATGAATGGGGCTAGAAAAGTTCATCCTGAGTGAGCTGACTGAGTCTCAGAAAGATATGCATGGCATATATTACTTATAAATGGATTTTGACCATAAAGTAAAGGACAATCATTCTACAATCAATAGACCCAAAAGAACAGGATCATGGACTTTGTTACCTATGAGTGGGACACTCCACCTTAGTGGAACTGCTGTGTGTGCCCTCTGTGGAAGAAGAAGCTCTTAGCCCTCGTGTCTCTAATGATTTTAGGGGGGCTGATATGTGGAGGCACCCCACACTGAAGGAGTAGGATTGGTGGGAGAGGGGGTAGAGGGAGGGAAGTTGGGCCTGGGATGAGGTTGGGTGAGAGGGCTATAATTGAGATATAACTTGAATTAATAAACTAAAGTTTGAAGAAAAAAAATAAAATAGGGAGCTAGAAACAATTAACATGTTCTGTTATGTAACTATATATAAAATCAAATTTTATGTATGTTTTAAAATTTAAAAAAGCTTATGAAGACAACACACAATGGATATTTTGTTTCTTCTAAAGTGTTAATGCAGCATGATAAAAAAGGCCATTAATTTATATTCTGTTTAAACTTTTGTAACAAATTCTGTAAAATATCAATTTCAAAGTATCATGGTTTTGAATTATGCCTCAATCATGATAAAATTTTAACAGTAATCTATAGTTGAAGGTTATTTGCATATCCAATGATTACCTTCTCTTCCTTCTCCTTCTTTTTCTTTTTCTTCTTCTTCTCCTTTCTAATTCCTGGTCATGCTGAAATGACATGTGTGAGCTATTTTCTTAAGATTTAAAAATATTAACTCTGTCTATAACTTCATTAGCATTCATAATTCTATGTTAGTTCTCAATCGTCTACCCACAACATACTACAATCTCTATTGTATTTTTGGTATATTTTCAATAAATAAATCATTAAAATAATCTGAAGATATTAAAAGGGATTTTATCTTTCTTGAAGAAGATACTATTTTCAGGATGGTTACTGAAACACACTATTGTATTGAAATTTTAAGTATATTTGATATAATAAAACAATTGCTTATTCAAAGGTTACAATTGTTTTACCACGTTTCTGTATTTTCTTTCATAAAATAATACACTTAAAGATTTTGTAAAATTATAAAAAATATACTAAAAATCCTACTTTTATTTTCTTGTAGCTCTTATGAACAGAAATATTTTACTTATCATTGGAAGTACAACTTGATTTTTTCTTTTTTACAAGAGTACTGATTTGATGCTTAGCTTGTGACAATTCCAGTACTGAAAATACTGAAATCTTTCATGCATATCTAGTTTATGACATTTCTCTAACTAGATTTTTCTTCTGTTTAATAATTTTTCTCTTAGTTTCTCCACTTCAATTATTTTAAGAGGATAATATATTATTTTTACATTTTATTCAGAGTTCTGAATACAAGGTTCACTTTATCTTTGCAATCACATGTACGTATAATTCTTCTTTTTTATTTTTTTATTAAATACTTTTTTTTTTCAGGTTACATCTCAGTCACAAACCCTTCCCTATTCCCCCTTCCTGTGCCACCCTTCCACCCTCTTCCCCCCAACAGCTTCCCCTTTCAGTCCAACAAATGGTTCCTTCTCTTATAACAGTAAACACTATACAAAACAGCAGAAATAAATATGCCACATTTATGAGAGTTAAATGGCCCAGTATACCTTCCCAATGTCCAGTTCATACATATTTGGCCCCTGACTTTAACATTCTACCATCTAACCATCTCCATGAGTTTAAAGTTCTATAACTGACTTAGCTTTCATACTAACTTGCATCACTATTATAACCATCTTCTTAGATCTAGAATGCCCTCTTGATTCCTAAACAACTCAAAATTTAACTATGAGACTCTAGCTGTCTATTCTTCAACCACCTCAGAGACCTGAGAGGGATAAATATATCTGATTATATAGGAAGTGCATGGCCTGCAGCTTCCAAAACCAAGAAATTACATACCAGTGACTGCCTGGACAGTTCCCATTTTCTCTCCATACATTCCAGCATCAGTCTTCAGCATTTTGGTCCTGTTTCTAATTCTTCTTAAGATTACTAATTAGCAGTCAATTTTAATTAGATTAAAAGGAAACTTGTAATTATGTTATCTCTTTCCATTTATTGTAGTAAGTATACTATTTTAGTACCAAGTCAAGGATTTGAACTTTTATTGAATTTCTCATGAAATGAGAAAATTTCTTTGCTGTGTTTATATCTTTTAAATGCTGGAGACAGAAGGTAATTTCCTTGAAGGATGTACTGTGAATGAAGAGCTGTGTACCTTTTTTTCTAACAGAATGAAAATTGACCAATCCAATTTTCATTCTTTTAAGGACAAAGGAAACAGGCCCAAGCTTGGTTAAAATCTTTTAGATCTAGTTTTCATGAAATGATGCTTTGGAAAATATGGTTTTGTGACACACTCTAGAAAGTCATGTTGTGTCACTTTTACTATGCCTTCTCTATCTCTGGATTGTTTCAAATTTATTGATTTTTGAGTATAAATAGAAATTACATACTGCCCTCCTTTCAAACACACATGAACTTTAAGGACAATGTGTCCCAGTAACTGTATCTTTTATGGAAGTTATTATGCTTCTCTATTAAAAGAAGATAAACAAACACCCATAACATTCCAACATAGTGAGATAATGAGAATATATGGAAACACTGAACACCTGACTGTTGTATATATACCATAGCATATTAATTGTAAAATGAAATTTGTACCCATATCAGGAACCCAAACAAAGGCTTATATAAAACTCTGTGTCAAGTTGCTCTATATTTTAATTTTTAAAAATTAACTTCATTGGAAATACAATAGTTGAGGACCTTTTATATGGATATATTTCATAGAAAAAGTAATTTTATGAGACACAAATAGAACAAGCACACACAGCTATCACAAAACCAATGGATTATGTAGTGTTGAGGTAATAGTTCTTTTTCCTTTTGCTATTGGACAATGCATAGTAATTCTACCAAGATACAAAAGAAAACAATATAGTATTTTATGAGGACAGATGTCCTTCAATCATCAGAAAATTTACCTGAGAAAAGTAACTTCACTTTAAGAAAGTGCTTGGAAATTCTATAAAACCTCTAACTAAATTCGCATTTGTGAAATCTTTCCTGCATTCATATATATATACATATATATATATATATATATATATATGTGTGTGTGTGTGTGTGTGTGTGTGTGTGTGTGTGTGTGTGTTTTGTTTGAGATACTAGAAAATAGTTTAAGATAAAATATAAATTAAATATATTTCTTAGTAGTGGGCCAAGATAGCGGCGACCTACACTGACGCATTTTGAACGTGAGGAAAAAAAGCCATAAAAAACACAGAGTTATTGGGCACTGTGCAAAAACCAGAGGGGCTAGACCCCCCCCCCCCCGGGTAACACTCACAGCTCCCAAGGGACTGTTAAAAATCCCAGGGCAAGGCTCTCTCCCCATCTCTCGCAGACATGGAAGCCACTAAACCCGGGATTCAGGAACTCCTATTTGGAGAGGAGCCTGGTAAGATCGATCTCAACTTACAGCAGGCAGAATCAGGGTCCACTTGGCCATAGATCGCTGGCCTATTGGGCTCCCCACACCTCAGGGAGAACTTATACCCACTTAAAAAACTTTGTGAGATAGTGGAAGGCTTAGCAAGGAACAAACAGGGGACTCAGCGGGTGGTCCGCAGCTGCTCGTGAAGCAGAGGGCGGGAGGTTCCAAGAGAGCGCAGGAAGCTGGGAACACAAAGGCGGGCGGGAGGGGCCGAATCCCATGCACTTACGGCAGAGCAGCTGGGGAGGGAGCCCCGCTGGCAGGGCCACATCCCCGCGAACCCACGGCAGGTCAACTGGGGAGAGAGACAGGCGTGGGCGGGGCCAGGGATCCATGCACCCACGGCTGAGCAGCTGGGGCGAGAGGACCACTCAGGCGGCCGGAGGATCAGGGGCTTGGGGTACCCACGGCTTAGCAGCCAGGGAGGGGGACCCGCAGCGGCGCAGACAGGAAGGGAATCAGGCACAGAGGCCAGCCCTGTGGCGAGAAGCCTAGAGAGAAACCAGAAATCGGGACCATAGCTGTATTCTGGAAAATCCAGACATATTAGCTGTGGAGTCAGACCCTGTCAGCCTCAGTGACGACAAACAAAGCCCACAGAATTGGTGCCTGGGCAAACAGGTCCATACCATCAGAACCATTACAGGCTGATAACTCAGAGTGCAACATAGAGAAGTCTGAATTGGGAGCAGTGAAACAATCCTGGTCCATTACTCACAACCTGGGAATAGCCTGCACCAGCTCACAGTGCCTCAGGCGATTAAAACCACAGTGACCCTGAAATCCCCCTGTAAGCAACGACAGATAGCCAAGAAACTCATTCCCTGCACCAAATCATCCACTGTGGTTCCAAGCACAGAAAACAGACAGCTAAACGAATCCAATGGCCAAAGGTCAAAAATAAAAAAAAAAAAATAGAAATCAAGGAAATATGACTCCAACAAAGCAGAATTATCCTAGCTCATCCAATTCAGATGACCACACACCAACAGAAACACATGAAAACATTGACAATTCTGCATTATGGAAAGTGATAGAGTCCCTGCAAGAAGAACTTAAATCTATGAAGGAATTCAAAGAAGCCACAATTCTACAAGTCAAAACAAGAAACAACACCATTAAAGAGCTCCAAGCCAAGGTGACAGAGCTTGAACAGGAAAAGGAAAAAGCTATGAAAGATTTTCATACAAAAACAAGCAAGCTGGAGAAGGAAATGTACAAAACGAACAAAACCATACAAGACATGAAAATAGAAATAGAAACAATAAAGAAAACACAGTCAGAGTTAAAAGAGGAAGTGGAGAACCAAGGGAAGAGAACAGGAACTACGGATGTGAGTATCAACAATAGGATGCAAGAGATGGAAGACAGGATCTCAGGCATGGAAGATTCAGTGGAAGTAATCAGTACAACATCCAAAGAAAATGAGAAGGCTAAAAAATCTCTCACCCACAACATCCAAGAAATCAAGGACTCAATGAAAAGACGGAACCTAAGAATTATAGGTATAGAGGAAAGAGAGGACTCCTGACTCCAAGGTCCAGGAATTATCTTCAACAAAATCATAGAGGAAAACTTCCCAAACCTGAAAAAAGAGATGCCAATAAATATACAAGAGGCTTACAGAACACCAAACAGATTAGATCAGAAAAGAAACTCCTCTCGCCACATAATAATTGAAACTCCAAATGTACAGAACAAAGAAAGAATATTAAAAGCTGTAAGAGAAAAAGGTCAAGTCACATACAATGGCAGACCCATCAGAATTACACCTGACTTCTCCTCAGAAACGTTAAAAGCTAGAAGGGCATGGTCAGATATACTACAAGTCCTGAGAGATCATAGGTGCCCAGCCACACTACTTTACCCAGCAAAACTCTCTATCAACACAGATGGAGAAAACAAGATATTCCATGACAAAATCAAATTTAAACAATATCTACCCACAAACCCAGCCCTACAGAAAATCCTAGAAGGAAAATCCCAACCCAGAGAAGAAAACTCCACACAAGAAAACAAAGGAAATAGAAAACCCCTCAGCAACTAAACCAAAAGAGGCACAGGACCACCATCTATACTAAATCCAGGTCATTAATATCCATCAACATCAATGGACTCAACTCCCCAATAAAAAGACATAGGTTTACAGAGTGGATCCTCAAGCAAGACCCTTCCTTATGCTGTATACAAGAGACACATCTAACTATGAAAGATAGACATTGCCTCAGAGTAAAGGGCTGGGAAAAGGTTTACCAAGCAAATGGACCCAGGAAGCAAGCTGGAGTAGCCATCCTAATATCAAACAAAACAGACTTCCAACTGAAGTTAATGAAGAAAGACAAAGAATGACACTATATACTCATTAAAGGGAATATTCATCAAGAGGAAATCTGAATACTGAACATCTATGTCCCAAATACAAAGGCACCTACTTTCGTAAAAGAAACACTTCTAAAACTTAAAGCGCACGTCGATCACAACACATTACTGGTGGGAGACTTCAACACCCCACTCACAACAATGGACAGATCATCAAGACAGAAGACAAACAGAGAAATATTGAGGCTAACAGAGATCATGAAACAAATGGACCTAACAGATATCTACAGAACGTTTCACCCAAACACAAAGGAATACAACTTTTTCTCAGCACCCCACGGAACCTTCTCCAAAATCGACCACATAGTTGGTCACAAGGATAGTCTCAATAGATACAAGAAAATTGAAATAACACCTTGTATCTTATCAGACCACCACGGAATAAAACTGGTCTTCAACAGCAAAATAAGCAACAGAAAGCCTACACACACATGGAAACTGAACAGCTCCTTACTGGACGACCACTGGGTCAGGGAAGAAATAAAGAAGGAAATCAAAGACTTCTTAAAATCCAACGACAATGAAGACACAACATACCCAAACCTATGGGATACATTGAAAGCTGTGCTACGAGGAAAGTTCATAGCACTAAGTGCTTTCAAAAAGAAAATTGTGACAGCTCATATTAGTGAACTAACAGCTAAGCTGGGTGAATTGGAAAAAAAAGAAACAAACACTCCCAAGAAGAGCAGAAGGCAGGAAATCATCAAACTTAGGGCTGAAATCAACAACTTAGAATCAAAAAGAACAATACAAAGAATCAATGAAACCAAGAGTTGTTTCTTTGAGAAAATCAACAAAATAGACAGACCCCTAGCCAAATTAACTAAAAGGCAAAGGGAAAGAACCAAAATCAACAAAATCAGAAATGAAAAGGGAGAAATAACAACAGACATTGAGGAGATCCAGAAAATATTCGGGCATTACTTTAAAAATCTATATTCCACTAAATTTGAAAACCTAAGCGAAATGGACAATTTCCTCGATAAATTCCACCTACCAAAACTAAATCAAAATCAGATTAACAGCTTAAACAGCCCAATAACACCCAAGGAAATAGAAACAGTCATTAATAATCTCCCAACGAAAAAAAGCCCAGGGCCAGATGGCTTTAGCACGGAATTCTACCGGACCTTCAAAGAGGAACTAACACCATTACTTTTCAAACTCTTCTACCACATAGAAACAGAAAGAACACTGCCAAACTCATTTTATGAGGCCACTGTCATTCTGATTCCTAAACCACACAAAGACCCAACAAAGAAAGAGAACTTCAGAGCAATCTCCCTCATGAACATAGATGCAAAACTACTTAATAAAATACTAGCAAACCGAATTCAAGAACACATCAAAAGTATCATACACCATGATCAAGTAGGCTTCATCCCTGGAATGCAGGGATGGTTCAATATACGAAAGTCTATCAATGTAATTCACCACATAAACAAGATGAAAGAAAAAAACCACATGATAATCTCGCTAGATGCAGAAAAAGCATTTGACAAAATCCAACACCCCTTCATGCTAAAAGTTCTGGAGAGAAAGGGCATACAAGGACCATACCTAGAAATAATAAAGGCAATATACAGCAAGCCAGTAGCCAACATCAAATTAAATGGAGAGAAGCTTGAAGCATTTCCTCTAAACTCAGGGACAAAACAAGGATGTCCACTTTCACCATATCTCTTCAATATAGTACTTGAAGTCCTTGCTAGAGCAATAAGACAACTAAAGGAGATCAAAGGGATAAAAATTGGAAATGAAGAAGTCAAATTATCCCTATTCACAGATGATATGTTAGTATACATAAGCGACCCCAAAAACTCCACCAAAGAACTCTTACAGCTGATAAACAACTTCAGCAAGGTGGCTGGATACAAAATTAACTCAAAAAAATCAGAAGCCCTTCTTTATACAACAAACAAATATACCGAAAAAGAAATAAGGGAAACAACTCCCTTCACAATAGCCACAAACAACATAAAATACCTGGGAGTAACTCTAACCAAGCATGTAAAGGACCTATATAACAAGAACTTCAAGCCCCTGAAGAAAGAAATGGAAGAGGCCTTTAGAAGATGGAAAGATCTCCCATGCTCATGGATAGGTAAGATCAACATAATAAAAATGGCTATCCTACCAAAAGCAATATATAGATTTAATGCAATTCCTATCAAAATACCAACACAATTCTTTATAGACCTGGAAAAAGCTATTCTCAACTTCATATGGAACAACAAAAAGCCCAGAATAGCTAAATCAATCCTGTCCAATGAAAAAACATCTGGAGGTATCACCATCCCAGATTTCAAGCTGTACTACAGAGCAACAGTAATAAAAACAGCATGGTACTGGTATAGAAACAGACCAGTGGATCAATGGAATCGAATTGAAGACCCAAACATGGATCCACACACCTATGGCCAACTAATCTTTGACAAAGAAACCAAAAAAGCACAATGGAAGAAGGACAGCATCTTCAACAAATGGTGCTGGTCCAACTGGATGTCCACTTGCAAAAGAATGAAATTAGACCCATACCTATCACCTTGTACAAAACTTAATTCCAAGTGGATCAAAGACCTTAACATAAGGCCAGCCACACTAAAGATACTAGAAGAAAAAGTAGGAGAAACCCTCGAACTCATTGGCACAGATGACAACTTCCTGAACAGAACACCAACAGCTCAGGACCTGAGATCAACAATCAATAAACGGGACCTCATGAAACTGAAAAGCTTCTGTAAGCAAAGGACACTATCATTCGAACAAAACGGCAACCAACAGACTGGGAGAAAATCTTCACCAACCCCACATCTGATAGAGGGCTATTATCTAAAATCTACAAAGAACTCAAGAAACTAAATGCCAAGAAATCAAATAATCCAATCAAAAAATGGGAGATGCAGCTAAATAGAGAATTCACAAAGGAGGAATCCCTAAGGGTTGAGAGACACCTGAAGAAATGTTCAACATCCTTAATCATCAGAGAAATGCAACTCAAGAGGACCCTGAGATTCCACCTAACACCTGTTAGAATGGCTAAGATAAAGAGCTCAAATGATAGCGCATGCTGGCGAGGGTGTGGAGAAAGGGGAACCCTACTCCATTGCTGGTGGGAGTGCAGGCTTGTGCAACCACTATGGAGGTCTATCTGGCGATATCTTAGAAATCTAGGAATAACCTTTGCTCAAGACCCAGCCATACCACTTCTGGGTATACACCCAAAGGACCTCTCAAGGAGACATAGGGAAGTCTCCTCATCTATGTTCATAGCAGCCTTATTTGTAATAGCTAGAAATTGGAAACAATACAGATGTCCCTCAACTGAAGAATGGATTAAAAAATTGTGGTACATCTATACAATGGAATATTACTCAGCTATAAGAAACAATGAAATCATGCAATTTGCAACCAAATGGATGGATCTAGAGGAGCTCATCCTGAGTGAGCTAACCCAGTCTCAGAAGGATGCACATGGCATCTATTCACTTATAGTAGGATTTTAACTATATCGTACAGAATATCTGTACTACAACCAACACACCAAAAGGAACATGGACATAATTTTTTTTATCTTTTTCTTTTTCCTTCTTTTTTCTTTTTTCTCTTTCCTTTTCCCTTCTCTTTTTCCTCTCTTTTTTTTGTTGATATTCTTTGTTTTTGTAGGTTTGTTTGTTTGTTGGTCTTTTTTTTTAGTATTCCCCCAGTAGCAAGGAGACACCTTTCACTGGCAGTACTTCCTCGTAGGCCCCCGGTAAATGAAGAGGCTCTTGGCCCTCATATGACTCCTGATCTGTGGTGAGAGACTGTTAGGCAGGGACACTCCACCCCAGAGGAACAAGACAGAAGGGTTAGGGGGTAGAGCATGGGAGGGTGGGGCTGGGAAGCAGGAAAAGAGGACAATATGATAAGGATGTAACCTGAAGCAACAAACAAATAAATTTATTAACTAAAAAAAAAAAAAAAAAAAAAAAAAA
>CAJQZJ010033544.1:1447184-1535660 GCA_907164525.1 Lophiomys imhausi | reverse complement strand
GTACTACCTAGCCCCCCACCCCCCCCCCAAAAAAAAAGAGGGCAATTGTCCTAGGGTTGGGATTGGGGCAGGGCTCTGTTCTTATCATTCCAGGAGAATCGAAGCGTCCATTAGGGGAGCCCGGGGACGGCTGGACAGCGGAAACCTCAGCAGAGAGCAGAATCAGGCACCAAGGAGGACGAGTGACCCAGTTGATTCTGCCTGGCAGACTTCCTCAATAGCTGTCTCCATCGGGGGCCTGCAACCACCACTCCAATCCAGTGTCACTGGGACCATTCAGCTCTACACAATGCCCCGGCAGGAACCTCAGTGAAGCCTGCAAGATCAGCTTCTGCCTACAAACCCCTTAGGTCATCTAAACAGCTGAGAACAGAAGGACTGAACATAAAAGGAGTGTACTATACATTTTTAACCATTTTTTCCATTTGGGTTCGGGCCCCAAACAGGTCTACTACGACCCAAATCAGCAGGAGGTCACTTTAAGAGAGCAACATCCCATGCCTAGAGGGTGGGGAAGGTGTTTCTCCGCCCTTCTTTTTGGTTATTTGAAGGATAACTGAAAACTCTGATATTTAGGGGAAGAGACTACGAGCTGATAAATGGTCCTGTCTTAATGGGTTTTGGAGGTTAGCCCCGGGGACTTCCTACTTTTCCTTTTCTGTATCCTTCTTCCTCTCCTATGTAGGAGTGCATGGGCTTGAGAAAAATGAGATATAGACATAGCACAGGAAGGTCCAAGAAGAAGGGGCAGATTATTGAATATGCCCTTATACCTTTGTATATTGATACAAAATTAGTAGTTTATTTGACTAAAGTGGTATTGACCATTGTTTATTGTGCAAAAATAAGATTGTATTGGATTACATCGGTATTGATCTTTGTATATTGATACAAAATTAAGATTATAGTTGGCCACAATGGTATTGACCCTTGCATATGGACGTAATATTAAGATTGTATTGGGCTACATAGGCATTGATCTTTGTATATTGATACATAATTAAGAGTATATTTAACCACAATTGAATAGATCTTTGTATATTGATACAAATTTAAAGGTAACGCTTCCTAATGGTATCATACCTACAGATACTTAAAAATAAAATGTGAAGCTCTGACCTCTTGATACCAACCGTCTAAAACGGTCTAGGATAGTTAAAACAAACTCCTAGTCATGCAAACATGTCACTTTGTTAGCCACTATGACAGTCTATCACAGATATTCTCTAAACTACCCAGTAATCAAGTTGCTAAGAGACAAGCAACATTTGCTTATCTAAATACAAGAGATGGATAGGGCATCTTCAAAAACCCCAAGAGATCTGCAGAATATGGCATTCAAAGATGTTATCTTAAATCAAGATTTTTTTTTGATATCGAGACATATCAGCGCCTGACAGCACCCCCTATTCTACTCTAAGTAGAAGATAAGCATCGAAGAACCTCCACTGTAAGATGGTTGAATTAGTGGCAAGCCTATCTCTTGGCATGAAAAAACCCCTTGCACCAACTGCAGACAGACTGCTGTCCAAAAAGGACAAAACTTGGTAGCAGGGAAGTCAACAGCCTAACTCTGCCAAGACAGGGTAGGTAAGTCCTTCATAATCCCTGCTCTACAACAAATGTCTGTCATAGAAACAGGACCCAAAGGCTGAAGACTGATGCAGGAATGTATGGAGAGAAAATGGGAACTGTCCAGGCAGTCATTGGTATGTCCTTTCTTAGTTTTGGAAGCTGCAGGCCCTGCACTTCCTATATAAGCAAATATATTTATCCCTCTCAGGTCTCTGAGGTGGTTGAAGAATAGACAGCTAGAGTCTCATAGTTAAATTTTGAGTTGTTTAGGAATCAAGAGGGTGTTATAGATCTAAGAAGATACTTTTAAAATTGTGTTGCAAGTTAGTATGAATGTTGAGTCACATATAGACCTTTAAACTCAAGGAGATGGTTAGATAGTAGAATGTTAAAGTCAGGGGCCAAATATGTATAACTGGACATTAGGAAGGTATACTGGGCCATTTAACTCTCATAAATGTGGCATATTTATATCTGTTGTTTTGTATAATACTTACTGTTATAAGAGAAGGAACCATCTGTTGGACTGAAAGGGGAAACTTCTGGGGGTAAGAGGGTGGAAGGGCGGGATAGGAAGGGGGAATAGGGAAGGGTTTGTTACTGAGATGTAACTTGAAGAAAAAAAATATAGTGTTTATATATATATATATATATTTCTTAGTAAATACAAATAACTTGTTAGAGTAAGCCTTTTTATCTCAGTAAGTCATTTTATCTTTCCTGAGACAATCAACCTCACATACAACCCAATAGCATGGTTGGATTCAGGCAATTAGTATCATGTAGTAATATAGTGGAGTTTATTAAGTCATTGATTTGTTCTGTAGAGACCTGCAATAAAAGATTTGTGAAACACTTCTTGTACTATTCTTAGCATCCTTTATCTACAACAGTTTTAAGCTCGTATTTATTTATTTGTTTGTTTGTTTGTTATTGGTAACTTTGAAGGATATAGATATTTTGTGAAAAGTTCAGTCTTGTAGAGTTTAGTGGCTCCTATTTATCACATCCAGATGAATTGTATTTCATAGAATACTAAAGAAATTTTGTTGTGAGGGTATCACAAATATACCATCTATCAATCCTACTTATGACAATTTCAGTCCGATGGTTAGAGTGGTCTATGAATTTTTACAATTTTTATTCCTACAGTTTAAAAATATTTCTTTTGTACATATTTTCAAACTTTGTATTTAATCCTCACCAAACTACCCATTAGGTTTGTCATTAATTTGTGATTCTTCCAGTACACAGAAAGTATAGCTAGATATTTGTTTAAATAGTTACAAGAAAGTTAAAGTTTTGGCTTCCAAGTGTATTTGCTCAAAACTCCCCTTCTTCTTAGGTTACACAGTGCTGCAAGCAATGACACAGAAACACACATTAAGATGCAAAATATAGGTGACATGAACAACAACAACAATTAACTGCATTAATGAGAGAAAGTGAAATGAGTTCCAGAGAAATACGACCTTAGGAGAAGAGATATAGTCTTCCCTAGAGTAAGATGGTTTATGACTTGTGTGAAGAATGGGTAGTTTCGGATTGGAATCTAAATCTCATCTTCATTATCTCTGGCTTTAGTTTGGATAAGGACAGAATACAAGTTTCCAAATATTTTTCTTTGGAAATCTCTGTAAATTTCCAATGATATCTAGAGGAGAGAGACAGTGATAATTATGGAATGGCTACATCATTAGAGAGGTGGAGACTTCAGAGGTATAGGTAGGGCTATCTCTGTTTATTACATCATTACTGGAGAAACTTCAAATAATTTAAAGTTTAATTGTCTATTTATTGGTTAGGTAGAGCTGAAGTATAAGAGGTATTAGGAAAGAACAATTATCAGGAGATTAGAAAAAAGAATTACCAGGGCCATACATAGATAGACAAACCACACCATTTAGACTATAGTCAGAGATTGTTCATTTTTCTTTGGGAAATATTTATATGGATATACTGATAACACATTACCTATAAATATATTCCTGTATTTTTATAACTTTTCATGTAAATGCTTTATAATTTTTCTATTTGCTTTCAAAATCTGTTAAACTATCTTTCTCCTTCATTTTAGAAGCATGAGAAAAGAGACTCAAAATTAGCAGTCAGTTTTTCAGGATGTTTCTCTCCTTAATATTTGATTAATATATTTTATGACAGTCTTTGCATAAAGATATGTGTGTGAAAAAGTCAAGTGTTAAGCAAAGACAAGCTAATTAGCCATCTAGATAGAGCAACATTGTCTTGCCCAATATTTTACGCCATAGTTTTATTGTCTCATAACGAATCTTCATTATTTATCCTCTTCATTGTTCCAGTATAATTGATCAATTCTTATGTTTTCTCAAATGGACAACTACAGTGAATTAAGGGGGGGGGGGATGAAAAGGAATTTAGTGCTTCATCCTAGAGTTGAGACAATTGTTTTGGAAACCATTGCTAAAATATTGAACTCTGTGAACATGAATTAACTCAAGGCAATTCTTTTGAAAGATAACCTGGAACCATTTTGCTCCATTTTGATTGTGCCAATGTGTACGAGGTTCACTTAATTTTTTTGTATTTAAAATATTATTTCAAAATAACAACAATGGGATATGAATGTGATGGTTTGTTTTTGTCATCCTGATAGAAAGTCAGACATACCCGAGGAGAGGAAATCTCAATTGAGGAATTGCCTCCATAAGATTCTATGAGCATATTTATGGACACTTTCTTGATTGGTAAATGATGTAGGATTCTTATTTAATATATACACACATATGTATGTAGATATGTAATATGTATGCTTATATAATAAATATACATTAAAAGGTTAATGTTCTTTAGCTATTAATCTCTTTTATACTCACACTCACATACATTCGATCCTACTGTGGGAGACTCCCTATCTGGGCAGTGGGGTTCTAATATGCATAGGAAAGTAACCTGACCATTATCGTGGGAGCCAATTAGAAAGTTTTGGTGGTTACTCTCAGAACATAAGTGGCACTATTGCACCTTCTGTAACATCTTGCTGTTCTGGTCATTGTTGCAGTGTATAGGAGTTACAGCTTGGTATGCTAATGATGGCCTTTCTCCCTGTGTCAGCTTGCACAGCTCCTTCCAGTAATATAAGACTAGTTCTTTAAGAAAGAAAGAAAGCAAGGTGGTGGAAGGGTGAGAAGATGAGGAGGATCTGAGAGGAGGAATGAGAATGGAAATCGCGATCAGAATATACTGCCTGAAAAAAAAGTTTTCAATAAAAAAGATCAGTTCTTAGCAAAATTTTTATAATATGTTTTGACTATATTCAGCCTGTCCCCCATTTCCTCCCAAATTACTTCTTGTAATCATATGTCTGGAGGCTTAAGAGATGGCTCAGAGGTTAAGAGAACTTGTTGCTCTTTCAGAAGCTCCCTTCTTCAGTTCTCAGCACCCATGTGGTGACTGGTAATCAGTTCCATTTTGTCTGACACCCTCTTCTGGCCTCTGAGAACTCCAGACAAGCAAAACACTCGTGCACATAAAACAAAGTACTCTTAATATAAAAATATATTCCAAAGCAATGTCCTTAAAAAGTCAGAGAGTGCAAAAGGCCCCCTTATGTAAATGACCATAAGGATATCATGTGATGACATTTTCTGCACTTGTCTGGGTAGTCATGTTTCTAGTCTGTGTATCTTATTTCCTTATATCCTAGAAAAAATATGAAAGTAAATTATTTATTCTAGCCATTTCAGTCCTTAACAGGTTTCCATGTTTATGATTTAAAATATAAATGGTGGGTTTGGCTTCAAAATATAAAAAAATTAAAAAATTAAATGATATATCAATGGGAGAATTTTACTTTGATACCCATAATACTAAAATTTATTAGGACTTTCTAAAATTGTTAATATTTCCTGGGCTGTCACTTGCATGGGAGAGACTCTTCTCTTACTGATGAGCAGTAGTTGGAATGAGAAAGAATTGATAGGATTAAGAGCCATAAAAACAAAATGAGTTTAAGATGCTTCATATGGGTTTGGTCATCTTCTTGGGACTATACTTGCCTAAGAAGATTTTTTACATATAAACAGATGAGACTCTTTAACATTCTATGCTAAAAATTAACTAACTCACAGAAAATGTTAGACTCATTAATTACTCACTGAACAATCACATGTACCCATTATTAGATGTGATTCTATTAGGAATGTGAATTACTTACTGAAATTTCAAGATTTTGGTTTATAATCAACTATCTCATTAATCTTAGTCAAATTTTTCCAACTTTTTCTATGTTTTTCAGCAAATACAGCTTGAAAACTTAGAAGATTGTTGTTTATATCTGTTGAGGATCTGATAAAGACAAAAAACATTGTTTCAACTGTGGCCCAATCAGATATATGGGCAGAGTACTTGAAGCAACACACACACACACACACACACACACACACACACACACACACACACACATTTCTTTTCTACACTTCATTCTAGTTCTCCCCCTCCTCACACCCACCCATTCAGTTTATTTGAGATATCTTATTTCCCCTTCTGAATGAGATTCAAGGATCCTTCCTTGGCGCCTCCTTGTTACTTAGCTTCTTTGGGTCTGTGGGTTGTGGGATGGTAGGATGGTTATCCTACACTTTGTGGGTAATATCCACTTAAAAGTTAATACCAAGCATACAGGTCTTTCTGGGTCTGGGTTACCTCACTCAGGATGATATTTTCTAGTTCCATCCATTTCTCTGCAAATTTCATCTGAGTAGTATTCAATTGTATACATGGATCACATTTTCTTTATCCACTCTCTGGTTGAGAGACATCTGGGTTGTTTCCAGGTTCTGGCTATTACAAATAAAGCTGCTATGAACATAGTTGAGCAAGTGTCCTTGTGGTGTGGTGGAGCATCCTTTGAGTATATGACCAGCCATGATAGCTGGCTCTTGAGGTAGAACTATTCTCAATTTTCTAAGAAGCCACCAGATTGATTTCCAAGGATGTTGTGCAAGTTTGCACTCCTATGTGTGATGGAAGTTTTGATTTATTTAAAAACATGGTTGTGTTGAATGAATGTGCTTTTTTATTGTTTTGGTCTCAAATAGGGGTTCTTTGTCCACTGCTGAAAAGCAGACTAGTGAGAGGGGCATGAAAAATATCCTGATGGAAGAACATGTGATGTTTTGGCAACCAGAAACTGTCACATGCGGGGAACATGATTTTTCTGGAAAACATCCTTTGATGGATGGATGAACTTGGAGAGCACATGATCTTGGGGATCTTGGTTAACAGGAAAGTACCACCTGCAGGGATGATGATTCTGGTCAATTAGAAAACATACTTGTGCAGATTTTGAGGGGGTATAAATAGAAAACCCTGAAACGCAGAGTGGTTTTGCTTGGCATGGTTTCTCGTTGCTACTTTGCTTTGAAATACTCCAGACAATGCTTTGATATTTGATTCTCGCAAGACTTAGTACTGCATTTGCTGCGGAAGATTGTGGCCCAGGTCAGGACTTCTAAAGAGATCACAGCCCCAAGCAGGGGGTGTGGCAATTGTTGTTGCTACCATTAATATTGTAGCTGCAGCCACTGCTGCTGTCCTTTCTAGACTACCTCCAAACTGCTACTGGTTTATGTTGCTGCTGTTATCTGTTCCTGTGTATGTGGTTTGGATGGACTACTGGAATTCTGATGAATCACCCCAAGGACATACATATAAAGAGGCCTACACCCTCTGTCTCTAATATCCCTTCCCTCATATCTGAAGTAGATGGGTTGGAAGGGAAGTAGAGACAGTAATTTAACGACAAATATACAGTTTAAAAGTGACAACTTCCTGATCACTAATAGCTCAGGTTCTAAGACCAACAATCAATAAATGGGACCTTATGAAACTGAAAAGCTTCTAATAGGCAAAGGACACTGTCATTACAACAAAACAGCAGACTACTAACTGGGAAAAGATCTTCACCAACCCACATCTGACAGAGTGCTAATATTCATAATTTATAAAGAACTCAAGAAATTAAACACCAAGAAACCAAATAATCCAGTGGGAGGAAAAGGGGGTGGGGTAACAGAGCTAAACTGAGAATTCACTACAGAGGAAACTAATGGCTGAGAGATATTTGAAGAAATGCTCAACAGTCTAGATCATCAGAGCAATGCAACTCAAGACAACTTTGAGATTTCATCTCACACCTGTCAGAGTGGCTAAGATTAAAATCTCAAATGACAGCACATGCTGTGAGGTTGTGGAGAAAGGGAAACACTCCTCAATTGCTGGTGTAAGTGCAAAATTGTACAACCACTATAGAAATCAGTCTGGCAATATCTTAGAAAACTTGGAATAGCTAGCCCTACCTTAAGACCCAGCCATACCATTCCTGGCCATATATATCCAAAACATTCCTCACTAAACCACAAGGATATCTCCTCAACTATGTTCATAGCAGTTTTATTTGTAATAGCTAGAAACTGGAAACAACTCAGATGCACTTCAACTGAAGAATGGATAAAACAGAACAAAACAAAACAAAAAAACTGTGGTACATTTACACAATGGAATACTACTCAGGTATCAGAAACAAGGAATCATGCAATTACTGCCAAATGAATGGAACTAGAGAAGCTCATCCTGACTGAACTTACCCAGACCCAGAAAGATGCACATGGCATGCATTCACTTATAACTGGATGTTAGCTATCCAGGATACAAGATAGCTGTCTTACAACCCACAGACCCAAAGGAACAGGAACCTAGCATAGCTATCCTATGAGAAATTCCACCCAGCATCAGATCAAAACAGATCCCTAGACACACAGCTAAACATTAGGTGGAGTTCTAGGAGCTCTATGTCAGAGAGGGAGGAGTAATAGAGAGACCAGGAGGGGTCAAGATCAACACATGAAGATCAACAGAACCAACTAACCTAGGCCCCTAGAGGTTTCCAGAGACTGAAACAAAAAAAAAAAAAAAACAAAATAATAAGAAAGAAAGCTGAGATGTGACCTAGACCCCACTATACAAATATAGACCATAGGCAACTTGGTCCTCATACAGGTTCTTTGACAAGTAGGAGTGGGACAGTCTCAGTCATGGACTTTGTTACGTGCTAGTGGGACATTTCACCCTAGTGGAACTGCTATGTAGGCCCCCAGTGCAAGAGGAAGCTCATAGAATTCATTTGACTGAAGAACCGAGGGGGCCTATATGTGCAGGCCTCCCACACCAGAGGAGCAGAATAGGTGGGAGAAGGAGTAGAGGCTGGGAGGGTAGAACTGGGATGGGAGGAGGGAGGAGGCTGTGATTGAGATGTAACTTGAAATAATAAATGTATATTTTTAAAAAGTACAACTTGTATCAATATACAAGTGTCAATATCGATGTAGCCCAATATAACCTTAATTTTGTATCAATATACAAAAGCAATACTGATTTAGCCAAATGTAATCTTAATTTTGTATCAATATACAAAGATATAAGGGCCTATTCAAAAATCTGTCTTTTTTTCTTTATCATTCTTATATTATGTCTATATCTCATTTTTTTCTCCAGTCTTTTCACCCCTACATAGGAGAGAAAGAAGGATACAGAAAAGAAAAAGAGAGAAATCTCTGAGTCTAAACTCCAAAACCTATTTAACAAGACCATTTAACAACTTGTAATCTCTCCCCCTAAATAACAAGTATCTATAACCCATCAAATGACCATAGGGGGGAAATCACCCACCCCACCATCTGGAGATTGGATGTCCCTCTCTTAAAATGACTTCCTGCTGATTTGGGATATAGTAAACCTGTTTGGGGTCCAAATAAGAATGGAAAAATGGTTAAGCATGTTAATAGAATCATTTGATGTTCAGTCCTTTTGTGCTCAGCTATTTAAATGTCCTAAGAAGTTTGTAGACAGAAGCTGAACTTCAGGGCTCACCATTATTTATCTTTGTATATTAATAGAAAATACGATTATTTTTGACCACATTGATATTGATTATTTATACTGCAACAAAATTAAGGGTAACTCTTTTTAAGATATTGTTCGTAGGTAATGCTTAAAAATGAAATGTGAAGTTTTGGCCTTTTGTTAGCAACTGTCATAAACTGTTTAGGACAATTAAGAAATGTAAACTAATAGTCATTCAAGCATGTCATTTTTTGTTAGGTAATAGGCCAGTCTATCCCAATTATTTTCTAAGTTAATCAGAAATCAAGTTGCTAAGAGACAAGTAACATTTGCTTATCCAAATATAAGAAATAGGTGATCTTCACAAACCTCAAGAGATCTTCAGAATATGGCATTCAAAGATGTTTTTCTAGCTTAAGATTTTTTTTTTATATTGAGACATGTCATCTCCTGACAGCACCTCTTATTCTACTCCAAGCAGAAGATGAGCATCGAAGAATTTCCAGTTGGAGATGGTTGAAGTAGTGACAAGTCTTTCACTTGACAGAAAATTTGGAATAGCTCTACCTCAGGACCCAGCCATACCACTTCTGGGTATACATCCAAATGAGTCCTCACCAAACCCCAAGACATCTCCTTAACTATGTCATAGCAGCCTTATTTGTATCTAGTACAATGGAATACTACTCAGCCACCAGAAACAAGGAAATCATGCAATTTGCTGCCAAATGGATGGAACTAGAAAAGTTCATCCTGAGTGAGCTAACCCAGACCCCGGATGATGCACATGGCATCTATTCACCTATAACTGGAATTTAGCCATATAGTATATGATAACTATCCTATAACCAACAGACTGAAAGGAACAGGGACATAGACTTTGTTACTTGTTAGTGGGATACTTTGCCCTAGTGGAGCTGCCATGTAGGCCCCTTAGTGCAACAGGAAGCTCTTAGCCCTCATATGGCTGCTGAACTGAAAAAGAACTTTTATGTAGGGCACCCCACAGCAGAGGAGCAGGATATGTGGGAGAAGAGGGGGAGGGTGGGAGGGTGAGAGGGTGGCCCCAGGAGAGTTAGAGGGAGGGGACTGTGATGGAGATGTAAATGGAAGTAATAAATAAACATAAAAAACAAACAAATTTCTAGGTAAATAAGCTAATGCGAGAGTGCATGTGTTCCTGCTTCCTCATATACTAGGTAAGACATGATATTAAATACCAACTGACATATCACAAATACTATAATTGTTTCTGGTCTACCATTCCTATCAGTTGTAAGTTTGATAATAATGTAAAGTTAGTTGTTAGAATAAACTTAAAGATTAGTAATTGACTTTTTGTAGGTATTATAATAAGAGAATTTCCCTAATCCGCCATTTAGCGTGTAAATTCCATCACTAAAAATGCTTCAAATAAAGCAAAACTTGCTGAAAATTGCTTTTAAGTAAAATACTTACATATAGTAGCTGTAAAAAAAAGCTCCATGTTATTTTACTAATTTTAAACAAAGCAGCACATGACTGGTTTGCAAGTACTGTCATTGAAGGCAGTGAAATAGATACCTGTTTTCAGGCAAGTGTGTGTATGAAATGAGGTGGTGAATGTTTTCTTCTAAAGCTATACCTAAGAGGAGTAATAAAGATGTGAACGTTGAAACGGAAAGCAATAAGGGAAGCAAAGCATATCAGACAGCTCATTACAGACACAGGTCAGGAAATGGCAAAGCAGCATTTGTAAGTATCACTGAAGGAAATTTCCTACAGCAATGTTGGCTCAGATATAACCAGATTCATGCTCAGACTGACTTCTCCTGCAAAGATTGTCCTGCAGTAAAGACATTTCTAATGTGAGTAGCTTGGGCAGCGTATCGAGAGTGACGTGCCTGTAGCTTGGGTGGACAGAGGGGAATGCCACTGTGAGTGAATATGGTTATCCTCAGATTCTTATGAAAAGATTGTGTGACATGACTTGGTTTTTCAATGACATGAAATAGATGAGAACAAGCCCTGCAGATATAGCTGTTTTTAATAATGCCTCCCCATCAAGTATATTTGCTCCTTTTCTATCTGCCTCACCGCTTCCAGGTAAAACAAGATTAAAGATTTCTACTGTGTGAATTGTCTTTCACAGATCTGAGGCTTTAAGAACAGATGAAACAGAATTTCCTGTGTCAGAGGAAACTTATGTTTAGGCAGTGTTAACAGATTAAGAAAACAGGAAAGTTATATATGTAAATTAGTAATCAAGAGTAAAATTATATGTCTCCAGTGTAGTTTGAGCTGATAAATACATTTGTTTTAATTTTTACTGAACCTAGCATTAAAACCTCTCTTTAGTAATTAATAGATTTCTTCTTGAAAAGAACAATTCCTTATTACTGTAGAAATGTTTTTTAATGTTTGTTGTCATAAAAGAAATCCCTGACACATCACTATTTTAATAAAGTTCCTGCCAAATATTATTATTGAAAAGCATTTAGAAATTATTGAGATGCATAAGAATTATCTAAGCTTGAGGTACCTGGAAGGTCAGCCTGCTGCCATCTTGATTGTGTGCTTTAGAGTTCTCCTTTCAAGACTTCTCTATATATCCAATTTCAAGTCCTTTGAGATGGAGTTATTTTCTCCTTCAATACAGGACAGACAATCAGGGAATAGGTTTTTGTCTTTAGAAAGTTTTCTGAAATGAAGAAGTTTTGGGGGAATGCTAGTAAGGTAGAATCCTGACTGTCTATGTGATGGTCCCCAGTGGTGAAAGGCTGAAGACTGGAGATGTTTAATCATTACCCCATTTTGTAATTCATACAAATGAGATCTGCTTTTTCTTGATCATTTGGAATATTTCATCAGGGCAGAGTTGCCCACATAAAAGCAATATTTTGTGCTAGCTTCAAAATCAAATTTTATCATTTTCTAAGAAAATTCACACACTAAAACAGAATATTTCTAATATATTCACTGTATATTGTAAACTAAAGAAGAAGTCATTGACTGAGATTCCTAAAATTGAGGATTTATGAAACACAAAAGCTTCTCCAGGGTTAGGTCACTAGCTGCTGAAGCATAGGAAGTCTGAAGAACTTCACTTTCTCTCAATATCTACCCTAGAAATCCAGGTCTACAATGAAAATTCTCACCTGAGTAATAACAAAGCTTGAAACGTTTTGTAGCTAACTATGTATTCATGTGTATCACTCTTTTTTCTCTATGAATAGCCTGGAAAAACAAGTGTTGCTACTTTCATATCATAGATGTGGGAATGGAAACTCAGAGTTTAAGAGATTAATCCATGGTCACAAAGAAACCAGATACTATTTGGTGGGTGTTGTTGTTTGAATGAGAATGGCCCCAATAGGCTCATCCAATTGAATAATTGGTTCCCAATTAGTGGAACTATTTTGTAAAGATTAGGCATGGCCTTATTGGAGGAACTATGTCACTAGAGTTTGTTTCTGAGTTTTTCAAAGCCTATGGTATCCCCAGTTAGCTTTCCCTGCCTTCCTGTGCTAATGGCTAATGATATTACACCTCAGTTAGTGCTCCAGTTCCATGCCTTTCTGCCTGCTGGTATGCTCCCTGTAATGATGATCATAGACTCTAACCTGAACCTGTAAGCAAGCCCATGATAAATTGTTTTCTTCAAGTTGCCTTGGTAATGGTGTCTCTTCACAGCAATAGCAAGATATCCAAGACAATAGAGTGTCATCTTCTATTCTAAATTCTTACTTTACTTTTGTTTGCCTCTCTCCACTTTTGGCTACTTCACTACTGTTTTTAAGACAACATTTAGTCTCTTAATAATAGCACCTCTGGGAGTTTCCATTTAACAAATGTAAGTGGGAAACAAAAGAAAACAACAGCAACAAGAAAAACCAAATCAACCAAGTGATCAAATTGTCTTATTTACATTGAAAGATTGTACAGGTTATAGGGATAGTTCAGTTGATAAAATGTGGTGCTGGGTAATCTTGGATACCCAAGTTCAATTCCTAGGATCCAGATAAAAAGCCAAATGTAGTGGTGTATGTTTGTAGTTCCAGTGCTGTGGGGGCAGAGATAGGAGGATGCCTGGGACTCCCTGACTAATCAGACTGCCCGAATTGGTTAGCCACATGTCCCTCTGAGAGAACTCTCAAATAAATAAATAAATAAATAAATAAATAAATAAATAAATAAATAAGGTAGATGGCTCCTAAGGAAGAGTACCTGAGGTTTGCCTCTGCCCACCCACATGTGCACCTGAACATACACACAATTCAATGTGCATATAGAGAGGATTGCAGCAAGTCAGATTTTGCAGTGAATGCCTATTACTGTTGCACTCAGGCTGCTGAGGAAGGATAACAAGCTTGAAGAAAAGAGGAGCTAAAAACAAGATGTGTGTGTGTGAACATGCATACCATGTCATAAAAACAACTTCAGATATATTTCCTCCTCTTCCACTTCCTTTGAGGTAGGGTTTCTTTTTCACCTGAATACACAGGCAAGTTGACCCATGAGCTCCTGCTGTTTCTTCACCTCCAATTTCTCATTGGGATTACAGGTGCTCATGCTACACATCCTATTTTTACAGATATCCTAGGAGCTCAAACTCAGATTCTCATGCTTTCGTTTTCAGCATTAAATTTTTTTTCTTGCACACAACCATCTCCTTGGCCCAGTAATGTGTTTTCAAAAAATTAACATTTATGATATGTTTTATAGAACAGGTTCTATAGTCACACCAGTGTCTCATAAACTATATTTGGTGGGGACCTGTTACCATACTGAAGATTCTGTTTTCAGTTTCTTTTTCTCATTCTTCTCCTCCTCTCTCTTCCCCTCCTCCTTCCCATTTTCCTCCTCCTCCTCCTCCTCCTCCTCCTCCTCCTCCTCCTCCTCCTTCTCTTCCTTCTTCTTCTTCTTTCAGAAAAAAAAAATTAAAAGCCATAATCCAGAGGGGGATATTGCTAGTAATATGATGATATTCAGTAGGTCATTATGGCAGATGAGGTTCCACAGGGCAGGAAACAGGCTGAGATCTGACTAATCATGAAATGTAGATGCTGATTACTTATTTATGCTAAGTGTTGTTTTGACTTCTGTTTGTCAAACACTGTTGCAGCTGTTATATGAAGAGGAGAATTAGAGTGAGGAAACAATAGGAAACTGGAGAGCCATGCTCTGTATTGGAAAATGTGGGCAGATCATGTAGAGAAACATTTTAGCAATCAGTAAGGTGGAATATCATAAGCAGTCACTTTAGCTGTGCAAAACTTAAGCCAAGGAGGGAGGAAGCAAGACCTTATCACCCCTGCCTTAGCCAATAACTCCATAGCTCTCCCAAATGGGGAGCAGAAAGGTACATTTTCAGCACTCTGTGTTTCTCCAAATTGTATTTCCTAAAGAAGCAAGACAAATGAAAGACATGTTTCCTTAACCACCTCATGCTGCTCAGAGCACCAGTGCTTGTGAATGTTTAAGTGGAAATGGAAATTGCATTTGTTTCCTTTATTTATATTTGCAAGTCTCATGCCCCCAACCATGTGTGCCTCCTGATCAAAAGTGACAACTAGAAGTAGCAACCTGTTTAAGAGTGAAATACTGCGTTACACTCAGCACATCTCCACTTTGGAGAATTAGAGAACTTGGGTATGCAAACTGCACAGGGAAGAAAACCATTTATCTTTATTTTTCTACAACCCTGCAAAATAAAGGCAAACCTGTATCCTATGACTTCAACGCATTTCAAAATAATAGATTAACAGGGTTAAGGAGCCAGTATCCATCTTTTTATCTGCTCTTGAATACTCTACTAAGTTTGCCAGTCTACCATGAAAAAGGAGAGAGTAAAGAGAAAGAACACACATAAAAGTTAAGAATTAGAACAATTCTTATCAAAAGAATATCTGATCTGTGTTTTCATATGTAAAAAGCAAATTGCCTTTGAATTTAATTTCTTCACACAGATCTTCAGAGGCATCATTTAATTTACTTGAAATCATATCAAACACTGCTGATCAGCTCAAATCACAGGCCAGTTTGATTATATTTGACTCCTAAATCTATATACAGATATATCATCTTTATTATATATGAAAGGAAAGGAGATTCATTGTTCTCTATCCTTTGTTGTATTTTAAATTGGATTTCAGAGGGATATTATACTTCTTTGTAAATAAAAAGCACACAGAATGAAATCTCTTTGTTTCTGCTTTGGAATTTAAGTAAAATATGAATTTGTCATATTCATTTAAAGCACATCTTTATAGAGATTCTTACACTGCCCTAAAACAATTCCCTAAGAAAAACACCTGCATAAAGGTGGTGATTAGGAAAAGTAATCCTAGAAAGATGAATTGATAAATGAGGAAAGTAAAGGTCACAAACAAGACAAACACAAGGCTGAGTGGCTTAGTTTGCCTTTGCTTGGGATAACTATGGGTCTCCTGCAGTAATGTCACTGAACTGAGTGTGTGTGTGTGTGTGTGTGTGTGTGTGTGTGTGTGTGTGTGTGTGAATATAAAAGAAAAATCCAATTGGAAAATAAAAAATTGGAAACAATGTCCTAAAGCTCCTGTATTCAATGGGTCACTATTAACACTGGACATGTTAATTACTTTGGACTTCCTAGCTATGTTTGAGGACTTAACAAAATGATGAATAATTTCATGTACAAGAATATCCTAAACATATAGAGCAGAAATGTCCAGTGTGAGGTGAGAATTATCAACTTATTTAATGCACCCCTACTTGCTAGGACTCTGCTCTAGATGGGATGAGCTTTGGGTTGGGTTAGTGCCACCCATTCACTGGCCATATTTTCAGAATGTAGAGAAAACTTAGAATTCAGGACCCGAGGCCTAAACCTGGACCTGAATGAATAAAGCAGAATCTAGCTCTGAGTCCTGGTTTAGATGAGTAGAGCTAAGGTCCATCAGCAATATATGAGTTGTTGTACTAGCCCATGGATTAAATTCACAATAGTGTTTTATATTATGTTTACTATTATTATTAATTGTCATTATTTTATTTCTTCAAGTTACATCTTAATCCCAATCCCTCCCTACTCCCCCTCCAGTCCCACCCTCCCACCCTCTTCCCCCTCAACCCCCATCCAATTCCTTATTTTTTAAGTTTAAGGTATATCTTTTTCCTCCAACAGCTCCCCCTTTCAGTCCAACAAATGGCTCTTTCTTTTATAACAGAAAATAAAATACAAAACAAAAAAAAATAATTAGGCCTCAATTATGAGAAATATAACACTTAGCATACATTTCCAATGTCCAGTCCATACGTATTTGGCAACTGACTTTAACATTCTACTATGCAACCATCTCCATGAGTTGAAAGATATATATCCAACTCAGCTTCCATCCTAACTTGCATCACAATTTTAAAAACATCTTCTTAGATCCAGAACATCTTTTTAATTCCTAAACAACTCAAAATTTAACTATGGGACTACAGCTATCTAGTCTTCAATCACATCAGAGACCTGAGAAGGATAAATATATCTGATTAAACAATGAACAGGGTGGTGATGGTGCACACACCTAATCCCAACTGGAGACAGAAACCTGAAGATTTGTGAGTTCAAGGCCAGCCTGACACAAAGCAAGCTCCAAAGAGAGAAAAATTTAGATCCAGGGGTGGTGGTGCACATCTTTAATCCCATCAATTGGTGGGCACATGCCTTTGATCCCAATACTTAGAATGCAGAGACAGGTACATAGGATTTGGAATGATTTAAGTTTAAAAGCTACTAGCAAAAGATGCTGAAATTCAAAGTGAATTGTCCTTTGAGGTCTCAAAATATATACATTAAAAGGTTTGTTTAGTTCCAAAATATCAAAATAACTTCTTTTTTAATCTCAATTGAAAAATAATACTTTTTATATTGTCAGAAAAAAAAAACTAATTTGCTCCAGGAAAAATATTACCAGCCCAAAAAAAAAAAAAAAAAAAAAACGTAGTGTCCCAGAGTTAGGATTAGGGCAGGGCTCTGTTCTTATCTTTCCAGGAGATTAAAACAGTCCATCTAAGGAATCCAGGGACAACTAGACAATTGAAGCCCCAGTTGTGTTTTATATTTAAAAAACAAAAGTTGTTGTAGCTTAGGTATATTTATTTGTAACAGAATAAATACCTCTAAAAGCATTGTCTCTGTTTTTTCTTCCTCTTTCTCCTCTTCTTCCTTCTTCCCTTTCCTGCTTTTGCTAATAGTAGCACTATACTAACCGACTGTTTTCTTTTTCATTACAAGTACTTAGTTGCAACTTCTAAGCTAACATTTAGGTCCAGTTCTTATGTTTTGTCTTTAAAATCATTCATTTACAAACAATAACAACAGCAATGACAATTGAAAAAACAAAACACACAAAAACTCTCATTTATTGACATCATCTTGTCCTATTCACTTGGATTATACACACTCTAACTGAATATATTATTCATTAAGTTACCTGTATGTAGGAACTGAATGTTTGTGTAAAAAATATATTAAATAATGTTAAATAAAGTACATTCAATATACAGCATGTCAACAGCTCATTCAATGCTATGTAGACAATTCTATTCAATTCCCTAATAAATGAAAGTTTCCATTTATTTTCCTATTCATATTTCTTCTTCTTTAAATTTTTTATGTCCCCTAACTACTCTCAAGAGATGGCCTCAGTTTTTGTTCACTTACCAAGACAAAAAAAAAAAAAAAATCAAAGACAGTTTAATCACATAGCAAGTAGAATTATGATCCCTTTCACTGATACTCACATCCCTGATTTCTTCTCTTGACACTATTCAGAGATGTGTATGGTTCCAAGGAGGCAAGCTGTACACTCCCTGACATTCCCTTAAACTTCCTTTCTTTAATCTTTCTTCCTCTCTGTTTTCTTCTCATACCAAAAATTTCTTCTTCCATTGTAACCGAACTTTTTAATTATTATTTAACACTTATTTATTTATTACTATATTCACTTATAACAAATAATTATTTCTTAACTATTAATCCTACACATTCCTATAACCCCTTTAACCTATCCACTAAACTTATTGATAATTATTTTCCTAACCTTTTAGAATGATACAGTCTCTGGGGCAGGTCCTCAGTCGTCAGGAACACAGTCTTTGCTGCAGATTCTTTAACGCACTTAGCAGTCCTTTTTCTGGATCTCTCAGATGTAGATTCGTCAGGATAAGTTGTTTATTGCAGTCTCACCTTAAATAAGGCTTGATGCTTTCTTCTCTCTGGGAGACCTCAGCCCCTTCGCAACAGCAACTCTTCCACTCTACCTCAGAGTCCTTAAAGCCAGGCACAGTTTCCTTTAGGCCACTGTTCGGACAGATTAAACCCCTCTAGGCAAAAGCTGAGCCACAGGGTTTAGTCCTTGGCCTTTTGGTGTCTTACTCAGGCTTTCTTTGATTACCAGCTTCTTTCTGCCTCAGGGAGATCTGGCCATCAAATGATGGCCAGCACTTTTTCCAGCAGGACTCTGGGAGCTCTCTAGCATCAGGGGCCTCTTCTCCTTTTGGGCTGTATGCACTGTCCTTAAATAGGAGAAACTCTGTTTCAGCTTACTTTGGGCTCCGCCCACTTAGCAGCTGTAAACAATGTCAGGCCAGATACTTTGTTTCTTTAAGTCCATTAAGTCTTTCCTGTTTTCCTGAACTCAACCTTGTTTTTCAGTCCATTAAGTCTTTCCTGTTTTTCCTGACTTCAACCTTGTTTTTTCAGTCTATTAAGTCTCCTGTTTGTTTCCTGTTTTCACCTGACTTCATCCTTGTTTTTCCACAAGCTAAATCGTTCACAGCCAAGTTGATCTTCATGCCCCGAATTAAGAGATTGTATCAGAAACCCCTATATATTTTATATTTTCTAAATCTAATTTAATTATTCTAACTCCCTACATTCCATGATAAATATTCACATTTTACAGGAAAAAAACCTCATATTTTAAAATTAAAATTTAAAAAGATATGTTTTTATTTTTAATTGTGTGTGTGTGTGTGTGTGTGTGTGTGTGTGTGTGTGTGTTCATAACACACCATAATTTGGGATCATGAGAGAACCCTCTGGAGTTTGCTGTTTCTTGCCAACACTACATAGAATCAAGAGAACAAACTCAGATCACCGGGCTAAATCTTTGGTCAGCAAGAGTTTTTTTTTTTAAATTTATTTTTTATTTCTTCAAGTTACATCTCAATCACAATCCCCTCCCTACTCCCCCTCCAGTCCCACCCTTCCACCCTCCTCCCCCTCAACCCCCCCATCCTCTTCCCTTCTTTTTTTTTTTTTTTTAGTTTAAGGTATTTATTTTTCCCCCTTTCAGTCCAAAAAATGGTTCTTTTTCTTATAACTATAAATACAATACAAAACAACAGAAATAAATAGGCCACAATTATAATTATATAAAGAGTTATATGGCTTAGCATACATTCCCAATGTCCAGTCCATATGTATTTGGCACCTGACTTTAACATTCTACTATCTAACCATCTCCATGAGTTTAAAGTTCTATATCTAACTCAGCTTTCATACTAACTTGCCTCATAATTTTAAAAATATCTTCTTAGATCCAGAACACCCTCTTGATTCCTAAACAACTCAAAATTTAACTATGAGACTCTAGCTATCTATTCTTTAACCACCTCGGACACCTGAGAGGGATAAATATATCTGATTATATAGGAAGTGCAGGGCCTGCAGCTTCCAAAACTAAGAAATGACATACCAGTGGCTGCCTGGACAGTTCCCATTTTCTCTCCATACATTACAGCATCAATCTTCAGCCATTTGGCCCCATTTCTCTGACAGACATTGGTTGTAGAGCAGGAATTATGAAGGACTTACCTACCCTGTCTTGGCAGAGCTAGGCTGTCGACTTATCTGCTTCCAAGTTTTGTCCTTTTTGGACAGAAGTCTGTCTACAGTTGAAGCAAGTGGTTTTTCTTGCCAAGAGAATGGCTTACCACCAATTCAATCATCTCCCACTGGAGATTCTTCGATGCTCATCTTCTACTTGGAGTAATATAGGGGGTGCTGTCAGGAGCTGACATGTCTCAATATAAAAAAATCTTAAGTTAAGAAAACATCTTTGAATGCCATATACAAAATTAATATTATATTTGGCTAAATTGGTATTGATCATTGTATATTAATGCAAAATTAAGATTGTATAGGGCTACATCGGTATTGATCTTTGTACATTGAAACAAAATTAAGATTATATTTGGCCACAATGGTATTGACCCTTGTATATTAATGTAAAATTAAGATTGTATTGGGCTACATCGGTATTGATCTTTGTATATGGATACAAAATTAAGATTATATTTGGCCACATTGGTATTGATCTTTATATATTGATACAAAATTAAGGGTAACTCTTCTTAAAGGTATTGTTCATAGTAATACTTAAAAATGAAATGTCAAGTTTTGACCTCTCACTACCAACCGACATAAACTGTTTAGGATAATTAAGAAACGGAAACTAATAGTCATGAAAACGTGTCATTTTGTTAGTTACTATGACAGTCTATCACAGTTATTTTCTAAGCTACTCAGAAATCAAGTTGCTAAGAGACAAGCAATATTTGCTTATCTAAATATAAGGGATAGATAGGGCAGCAAGAGTTTTTAAAAGAATTTTCTTTGATATTTTCCCACTATCTTCAATCACTTTTCATCATAATATAAAATTTACAGGCATTAGGTATATATATATATATATATGTTGGACACCATTATATATTTTAACAAAATATGAGTTGGGTGAAATGTATGAATTTTTATGAACTATAAAATGTGAAGAAAAAGGTATATAGGTAACTCTTACATGACTTTTGTTTTAATGGAGAGACAGTAACACTTTTAATTGTTCTTAAAACTTTACTTTGGGAAAGCAAAATCAGATATTTCTGCTTTATTTTAACTTTTAAAAACAGACTGTTCATGGAGAGACTAAGCTTGAAACAAAACGGCTAATTTTGGCAAGACAGCAACCAAAATCTGATGTACAAGTTGTCATGTCCAAGAGTAAAAGACATTAAAGGATAGATTTAGAAATTCCAACTTATCAATCTAGAATTTTGATATCCTGAATTCTCTTAGTAGCAGCATTATTTTTTAAATGAATATGACAATTATGTAAGAATATATTACTCTTTTTAAAAAAAATTATTTATTACTTCAGGTTACATTTCCAATCACAGTACCTTCTTTCCACCCCTCCCAGTCCCGCCCTCCCACCCTCTAAACCCTATCGCTTCCATCCCACTCCTCTGCAGTGGAGTGTCCCTACATAACAGTCCCCTGCCCCAGTTCAGCAGTCATATGAGGGCCAAGAGCCTCCTTATACACTGGCGACCTACAGGGCAGAACTACTAGGGCAAAGTATCTCATTGACAAGAAACAAAGTCTATGTTCCTGTTCCCTTTGGTGCATTGGTTGTAGTATAGTTATCCTGTACTATATGGCTAAAATCTGACTATAAATGAATAGATGTCATGTGCATCCTTCTGAGGCTGGGTTAGCTCACTCAGCATGAGCTTCTCTACTTCCATCCATTTGGCTGCAAATTGCATAATTTTGTTGTTTCTAATGGCTGAGTAGTATTCCATTGTGTAGATGTACCACAGCTTTTTTATCTATTCTTCGTTTGAGGGACATCTGGGTTGTTTCTAGTTTCTAGCTATTACAAATAAGGCTACTATGACCATAGATGAGGAAATGCCCTTGTGGTTTGGTTAGGAATCATTTGAATGCATACCCAGAAGTGGTATAGCTGGGACTTGAGGTAGAGCTCTATTCCAAGTTTTCTAAGATATCAACAGACTGATTTCCATAATGGTTGTAAAAGCATGTGCTCCCACCAGCAGTGGAGGAGTGTTCCCCTTTCTCCACAACCTCGCCAGCGTGTGCTGTCATTTGAGCTTATGATCTTAGTCATTCTGAGAGGAGTGAGATGGAATCTCAGAGTAGTCTTGAGTTGCATTTCTCTGATGATTAAGGATTCTAGCATTTGTTCAAGTGTCTTTCAGCCATCAGGGATTCCTCCTTTTTGAATTCTCTGTTTAGCTCTGTTCCCCATTTTTTGATTGGAATATTTGGTTTCTTGGCATTTAATTTCTTGAGTTCTTTGTAAATTTTGGATATAAGCCCTCTGTCAGATGTGGGGTTGGTGAAGATTTTTTCCCAATCTGTTGGTTGCCTTTTTGTTTTACAGAAGGTGTTCAGTTTCATGAGGTCCCATTTATTGATTGTCTTAGATCCTGAGCTGTTGGTGTTCAGTTCCGGAAGTTGTCACCTGTGCTGATGAGTTCATGGGCTTTTGTGCAATAGATTTTAATGGTATATACTTTTATATTCTCAACAGAACTTCCACCAAATTTTGATGCTGGTAAACAAAGAAACTATTGAGAGTTTCCATCTCACAATACCTCTTTATCACCAAAATACTTTGACTCACTTACTTTGCCACCAGTAATGTACAAACTGAAGGTTAAAAAATGAGATTTAATGATCGGTTAAAATAAATACTATTACTCTAGTTCTATTGTAGCTTTTATGTATCCACTTAGGGGATAATGCAGACATTTGGCTTAGTCTCCATTGTTGAAGGAACAATGTAGTGTGTGAATATTGAAAAAAAGTAAAGGATAAGCAATGTGGTAAAAAGTAATGAAACATACATTCACAAATATTTGAAAAAGAATATTTAAAAACATTAATGCACAGTGAAACTTAAATATTGCAATTAGAAACGAGCATACCATATTTTTGCTATTTATATGGCTCAGTGTTAAACTGATTGCTTAGCATGCAGGAAGCCCCGAGTTTGATGCTCAGAAACAGATACACACAAACATACAAGCAATAACATATGATCTTTTTTCCAAAACAAATGGCACCACTTTAAAAATCCTCTCATTTCAAAGATTACTTTCAGCATGCATTTTCCTGCCTTAAGATGTTCTCCCTAGAAGATATATGTAAATATGTGGTAATCTGTTCCCAGTACTGACATATTTCAGGCTCCTACACAGACAATAGTATAGAGTGGCAATCTATGGAAACCTTTTCTGAGAAAAAAGGTGATACATTCAAGATGTCAAATTTTTCATTTTTTAAATTTTTTTACCTGAATATTGAGTTGGAAATTATTTTAAAGTGAGAATAAAAAAGTACTGCTACAGTATATATCACCTATAATTATCTTAAGTCTTTAGAATAAGGGAGATAGAAATACTGTTGATCCCCAAAAGAGAAAATAAAAGAAGCTTGCATTAATGAGTATAAATATGACATGAAGTGATAAAAAAGGCATCATTTTGTTGACAGTGTTTGAATAACTCCTCTATCAAAATTTTTATGAAAATGGTGTCTACTCTCCCTCCTACAGAGTGAGTTCACACTTTTGCTATCAGACTCCTATGTTTGCTTAATTTAAATCTTAATTAATTTTAAATTTATTTAAAATTATTTTTTTGATTTGATTTTTCATAAATAATAAATTGGTTTCTTTTTATTAATTTCTTTTAAAAATAATATTTAAATTTTATTTAATTATTTTTATTAATTCCTTTGCTTATTAATTTAAATATTATTGTCTTATCTACTTAAATTACGATTTCGCATAGGCACCAGGGACAGATGCTTACACATACGTGCCCACACAAACACACGCACTCACACACACACAAATACACACACATTGCTCTAATTAAAATGCAGTATTTAATCTGGATGAGAAATTCACAAATGAACCAAATAGTGCATAGTAATATTTTTTTCTGGTTAATTGAGTGTTTGCATGTTAGATAAGTACATTGCTCAGTAGAAGAATAAAATAATATCTCCTGATCTGTCTTGAAATAACCAGGATAACTCTGTTCATACCTGTAAGGTCCAGCCTCACATCAAATAAGAAAAAAATATATTTTTTGCCTGTCCCAGTTTCTGTTAATCTGAAACTAGAGTTTGGTTAAAACAAACTGTAAAGCACAGGGTGTGAGAAAAAACTAAGAGACAAAATTACAAGAACTAGAGATAACAATAATTTGAGAATTTCACTGTCCATGATGGTGTCATGTCAGCTATATAGTTAATAACTGTCAAAAGAGCAGAGTTAGAATATTCAGGCATTTCAACATGAAGCAGTCTGGCATTCTACATAAGGTACATACTTCCAGCTACATCCTGGGAACCATCATAAATCTTGGCTGTTTTCTGTTTGAGATCGCCTGTCTTCCATATTTCACTCCTTGAGTGACATTATCTGAAACCATGTGGTGAAATTTGATTTTGATTGATTCAACCAGCTTGAGAGTGTTTGTATTAGAAAAACGAACAGCTTCCTAGCAAAAGTATCTGACAGTTTAATCACAAAGGACTAAAATTTGAAATCAGGAACTTGGACTTTACCTTATGAGTCAGTAACTACCATATTGCTCCTTATAGTATCTGGTACTGATGTTTGCAACTCAAATTTTGATTCACTTACCATGATAATTTTATTGAATCTGTTCTTTTCAGTATCTACAGTTTACACATAAAGAAATTCCTGAAAAACCAAGAGCTTAAATAACTTCTCCACTCTCCACAGCTACCAGCTAAGAATCCTAGAGTTCAAATCCAGGCATCCTGTTTACGTGTTTAAGATTCTTTAGAGTGACTATAAGATGGGATATTCACAGAGTCTCATAAACAGGATCTAAAGTGAACTGGTCAATGGGAGAAAGGGGTTATGAAGTTTTCTAATTAGGAAGCTTTTGAAATCACAAAGATGGGGTAGTATCAGTAGAGATGCAAGAAGTAGAAAGTACATCAGGGCAAGGTGACTGACTAATGATATAATCTCAACTTTTCCCAACCTTCATAATAAAATAATAATGAGATATCAAATAATTGACAACATTTCTAACAGGAGGGAAAAGAGTCAAACCTTACTTCACTTGGCTTTCAACAGCGTTTTACATGATGTCCTAAAGAATATTAGGTTCATTACCTTCCCCAGAGCTCCATTGCTTTAATTTGGTTATATCCTTGAAAATAACATCTAAAGTAGTCTTTGCTTCTTAGATTTGTGATGAGCTGAACTGAAAGACACACACGAACAATAAATAGCAGGATATACAGTTGTCACTATTAATATACAGTAGATGCTTTAGAATGCCCCCCCCTTTTTGGTTACTTGAAGGATAACTGAATACTCTGTTATTTAGGGGAAGAGATTACAAGCTGTTAAATGGTCCTGTTTAATGGGTTTTGGAGGTTAGACCCAGGGACTTCCTACTTTTCCTTTTCTGTATCCTTCTTTCTCTCCTATGTAGGAGTGCATGGACTTGAGAAAAATGAGACATAGACATAGCACAGGAAGGTCCAAGAAGAAGGGACAGATTATTGAATATGCCCTTATACCTTTGTATATTGATACAAAATTAGTAGTATATTTGGCTAAAGTGGTATTGACCATTGTTTATTGTGCAAAAATAAGATCGTATTGGACTACATCGGTATTTATCTTTGTATATTGATACAAAATTAAGATTATAATTGGCCACAATAGTATTGACCCTTGTATATGGACGTAATATTAAGATTGTATTGGGCTACATAGGCATTGATCTTTGTATATTGATACAAAATTAAGAGTATATTTAGCCACAAGTGAATAGATCTTTGTATATTGATACAAAATTAAAGGTAATGCTTCCTAATGGTATCATACCTAGAGATACTTAAAAATAAAATGTGAAGCTCTGGCCTCTTGATACCAACCGTCTAAAACTGTTTAGGATAGTTAAGAAAAACAAACTCCTAGTCATGCAAATATGTCACTTTGTTAGCTACTATGACAGTCTATCACAGATATTCTCTAAACTACTCAGTAATCAAGTTGTTAAGACACAAGCAACATTTGCTTATGTAAATACAAGAGATGGATAGGGCATCTTCAAAAACCCCAAGAGATCTGCAGAATATGGCATTCAAAGATGTTGTCTTAAATTAAGATTTTTCTTGATATCGAGACATATTAGCTCCTGACAGCACCCCCTATTCTACTCCAAGTAGAAGATAAGCATCGAAGAATCTCCAGTGTGAGATGGTTGAATTAGTGGCAAGCCTATCTCTTGGCATGAAAAAACCCCTTGCTTCAACTGCAGACAGACTGCTGTCCAAAAAGGACAAAACTTGGTAGCAGGGAAGTCGACAGCCTAGCTCTGCCAAAACAGGTTAGGTAAGTCCTTCATTTTTTTTCATTTGCATGTATTTAATGTGCACGAAGTATTATTTCCACATGTTGTCAGAATCGCTACTGGAATACAGCCGCAATCCTTCCTCTCACGGAAGAATCAATTCTTATTTAATACTGCATGTTATTTAATATAGCATGTTCTTTTTTTTCCTTTATTTTTTATTTCTTCAAGTTACATCTCAATCGCAGTCCCCTCCCTATTCCCCCTCCAGTCCCACCCTCCCACCCTCAACCCCGCATCCCATCCTCTTCCCTTTTTTTTTCTTTAAGTTTAAGGTATATCTTATCTCCCCCTACAGTTTCCCTTTCAGTCCAACAAATGGCTCTTTCTCTTATAATAATAAATACAATACAGTACAACAGAGGTAATTAGGCCACAGTTATGAGGGTTATATGGCTTAACATACATTCCCAATGACCAGTCCATATGTATTTAGTACCTGACTTTAACATTCTACTATCTAAACATCTCCATGAGTTTAAAGTTCTATATCTGACTCAACATTCATACTAATTGCAACACAATTTTAAAAGTATCTTCTTAGATGTATAACACACTCTTGACTCCTAAACAACTCAAAATTTAATTATGAGACTTTATCTATCTGTTCTTCAATCACCTCAGAGACCTGAGAGGGATAAATATATCTGATTTTATAGGAAGTACAGGGTCTGGAGCTTCCCAAACTAAGAAATGACATACCAGTGGCTGCCTGGACAGTTCCCATTTTCTCTCCATACATTACAGCATCGCTCTTCAGTCATTTGGCCCTGCTTCTCTGACAGACATTGATTGTAGAGCAGGGGTTATGAAGGACTTACCTACCCTGTCTTGGCAGAGGTAGGCTGTTGACTTACCTGCTTCCAGGTTTTGTCCTATTTGGACAGCATTCTGTCTACAGTTGAAACTGAAAAGCTTCTGTAAGGCAAAGGACACTGTCATTCGAACAAAACGGCAGCCTACAGACTGGGAGAAAATCTTCACCAACCCCACATCTGACAGAGGGCTAATATCCAAAATCTACAAAGAACTCAAGAAATTAAATGCCAAGAAACCAAATAATCCAATCAAAAAATGGGGGACAGAGCTAAATAGAGAATTCACAAAGGAGGAATCCCTAATGGCTGAGAGACACTTGAAGAAATGCTCAACATCCTTAATCATCAGAGAAATGCAACTCAAGACGACTCTGAGATTCCATCTCACACCTGTCAGAATGGCTAGGATCAAAAACTCAAATGACAGCACATGCTGGCGAGGGTGTGGAGAAAGGGGTACCCTACTCCATTGCTGGTGGGAATGCAGGCTTGTGCAACCACTATGGAGGTCAGTCTGGCGATATCTTAGAAAACTTGGAATAGCTCTGTCTCAGGACCCAGCCATACCACTTCTGGGTATACACCCAAATGCCTTTCCACAGAATCATAAGGAAGTTTCCTCATCTATGTTTATAGCAGCCTTATTTGTAATAGCTAGAAACTGGAAACAACCTAGATGTCCCTCAACCGAAGAATGGGTTAAAAAACCGTGGTATATCTACACAATGGAATATTATTCAGCTATCAGGAACAATGAAATTATGCAATTTGCAGCCAAATGGATGGAACTAGAAAAGCTCATCCTGAGTGAACTAACCCAGACTCAGAAGGACACATATGGCATCTATTCACTTTTAGTAGGATTTTAGCTATATAGTAGGTAAGTCCTTCATAATTCCTGCTCTACAATCAATGTCTGTCAGAGAAACAGGACCAAAAGGCTGAAGACTGATGCTGGAATATGTGGAGAGAAAGTGGGAACTGTACAGGCAGCCACTGGTATGTCATTTCTTATTTTTGGAAGCTGCAGGCCCTGTACTTCCTATATAATCAGATATATTTATCCCTCTCAGGTCTCTGAGGTGGTTGAAGAATAGACACCTAGAGTATCATAGTTAAATTTTGAGTTGTTTAGGAATCAAGAGGGCATTCTAGATCTAAGAAGATGGTTATAATAGTGATGCAAGTTAGTATGAAAGCTAAGTCAGTTATAGAACTTTAAATTCATGGAGATGGTTAGATGGTAGAATGTTAAAGTCAGGGGCCAAATATGTATGAACTGGACATTGGGAAGGTATACTGGGCCATTTAACTCTCATAAATGTGGCATATTTATTTCTGTTGTTTTGTATAGTATTTACTGTTATTAGAGAAGGAACCATTTGTTGGCCTGAAAGGGGAAGCTGTTGGGGGGAAGAGGGTGGAAGGGTGGGACAGGAAGGGGGAATAGGGAAGGATTAGTGACTGAGATGTAACTTGAAGAAAAAAAATAAAGTATTTAATAAAAAAAAATAACAGAAATTAGGGGGGGGTGAAGAGGAGGCTCAACAATTAAGAGCTCATACTACTCCTGCAGAGAACCTAGGTTTGGTTCCCAGCACCCACACGGAGGTTCACAGCTGTCTGTAACTCCAGTTCCAGGGAATCCAATGCCCTCTTCTGGATTATGTATATATGTACAGGCAAATACAAATTTTAAAATAATAATAAGCTTTTTAAAAAGAAGTTAATGAAATTGACTCAATAAAATTAGTTGACAAAAAAAAGAATGCAAGAACTTAGAATTTACTGTGTCATTGTCAAAGATGACTTGCTTGATCTCCTTTAGTTTGCATGTTGAAGTGATAGAGCTCACATTGTAGATTCAATTATATGTATTGAACTATGACAAGGTAATACATTTAATGTAAGTCATGATCAAATATCTGGTTGCATGGTATCACTCTTGTCATGATCCTTAGTTACTTTGAAAATTCATCTCAGTTTCCACATGTGACAAATTCCCCCTCCAATGCTTCCTCCACTGATGCTAATAGTTACAGATGCTGAGAGAAGTTAACTCATCATTTTAGCTTAACTTTAATTACTCAGAAATACTGAGGAAATTATTTCTGGTTAATAGCGATCATATCATTAAATTTTCATCAAATTTATTATTTATCTATGTGAATTTTTAGTTCTTATGCATTTATAAGTATCTTGAATTTTGTTTTAAGTTAGAGAAAATGGATTTCTTTTAAGCAATCATATTCTAAACCCATACTTCCTTTAAAACCAAATTCAATAATATACTGTAGGAAATCATACATTCTTAAATGTAGTAATTAACAATATATCATACATTGACAGTGTACTATATCCAAATATATCAGAATTGTATATCTCCCTTCCAGGTAGCTGTTTTCAGTCTTCACAGGCACTGAATTATAAGGATGGAGACTCTCTGGAGAGATAGAACAAACCTGATTTCACAAGAGGCATTTGGTTGCCAATAGAATGTTAATGAGAAATGAGCTAAAATTTAAACCAACTTAAACACAAAGTTCAGAATAGCCAGGGAAAATACAGAAACAAATAAACAGCAATAAAAATTGGATATTTTCATTCCTTTGCAATTTTTTTTCAGTGGCCTTCACTGGGAGCATACAGCAAAGTGTGGAACTGAGATGGTCAGTGAGAGTCACTGTAAGGAAAGGATGGTGGGCAGGTGTCTAGGAGAAAGACATACAATTTGATCTTTTTTCCTGTATCTTCTTCTCATTCAAGGAACAAGCTGGAGGAAGAGTAGAAAACTGTGTCCCCATTAGGATATGGACAGAAATAAGTCTATTCCTCTGAGAAAAACATCTAAGCAAGATGTCTGCAGAGGAGAAGTGTGGAATGAGCATTTATCCTAGAACCCATAGGCTCCATGGTGGTGAAGGTAGCTTTCAGGTATTAAGACCAAACATAGTTTCAAAGCTCAGTCTGGATAACAAGAAAGCCCCAAGATGCTAAAGATGCATAAAGCCCAAGGTCTAGGTCTTGCAACTTGTCAGAGAAGCTAGGCAAAGAAGGCACAGACCATTTTTTTAAACCAAAGCAAAACTGAGCACTGAACAAGAAATAATAGGAGTTTAACACTGATGGGAAGTATGTAGATTTTTATCAAAGGCAGAACTTAGGATGGCCACTGAAAGTTCCTTGTGGTTACAGGGTTTACAGAAGAGGTGCTTTGTAACCCATAGGAAATTTCAACAAAGAGTTTTAAAAACTAGAAAAAAAATCAAATGTAAATACTAACACCTAAAGCATAGTCTACTAAATTGAGAATTCATTCAATGATATTGCAAGATTTGATAACCTTGTGAATCTGGCTTGGATTTATAGCAGTAAAGCAATTTTTTGAAATCAAAGAAGAAAAAAATGTAAAGAGAAGCTTGAGTATACCAAGCTTGAGTAAACCACTGGACCATGGTGTCAGGGTTTTTCTTTTTCTTTCTTTCATATAAGTATATGAATACATAAACTATATAATATACTCCAATGGTATATTGGATACATATGTGTATAGTACATATGTGTATGTATCCAATCCACTATATATGTATATATATATGTATATATAATTTAATTCTCTCATATAATACATTCCAACCACAGCTTCTCCTCCTGCCACTCCTCCCAGCTCTTCCCCTCTTCTCTTCTTCCCAAGATCCCTCCCTCCCTGTCTCCCATTCAGAAAAGAGCAGGCCTCCCAAAAACATCAACCAAAAGTGGCACAACAAGATACAATAAGACCAGGCAACCATTCTCACATCAAGGCTGGGTAAAGCAACCTAGCCTGGAGGAAAAGTATTCTCAAAATAAGCAAAAGAGTCAGAGACACTCCCACTCCAACTGTCAAGATCCCCCAAAACATCTAACCAACCACCATTCATATATGCATAGGACCTAACACAGACACATACAGGCTCTGTGATTGCTGTTTCATGTTTCTTTCTCTATAGCCTCCATGAGCCCTGCTTCATTGACTTCACACACCACACTCTCTTGGTATCCCTGAAGCCTCTGGCTCCCACAAATCCCTTTCTGTCTTTCACAGGGTCTCCCAGCTCCAAGGGGAGGGACCAAATGAAGACCTCCAAGCCTCCAAGCTGTTCTCTCTCTCTCTCTCTCTCTCTCTCTCTCTCTCTCTCTCTCTGCCTAATGTTTGTCTGTGTGCCTTTGCATCCTTTCCCACCAGCTACCAGAGGTAGCCTCTCCGGCAGGGATTTTCTTATTAGAAGCCATGACAACCAGGCAGAAACAACACAGAACAGAAGGAAAACAAGCTTTCAATGGAAAAGACTACACTGTCAATAAGAGTTAGAATTACAGGCAACCTAAAGAAATTTGTTAGATAATAGTTGAGATCATTTATTGCCAAAAAGAGAGTTCTGTTAAACACTTTAAAACAGTTTCTTCCAACAGAAAGAAATCAATTCTAGGTGAAAACTTGAAGGAAGACAGATCAAGACAGAATGGTTAGCAAAATTAAGAGGAAACAAAATGACCATCTTTATATCTTACATATTTACAAGGCCATTATCTATCAACTAAAATTGTAAGTGCATCTTGTGGTGCTTATGTGTAAAGTTCAAGTTTATTAGAGTATATTGTTTCAAAGTGTAATCCTATCCATGAAATAATATATTATTTGTTTTAGTCATTCTTCTATTGGTGGTAAGAAGTATCATGACATTTCTTATAAAAAAAGCAATTAATTGGGGCCATGCTTAAGGTTTCAGAGGCTTAGACCATTGTTATTATGGTGGGGAGCATGGGTGACAGGTGCGGAAGGCAAGATGTTAGAGAAATAGTGGAGAAGTACATCATGATCTACAGAGAGAAACAGAGACAGACAGAGAGAACAGAGAGACAGACAGAGATAGAGATAGACATTACTCCTGGCTTGGGATTTTGAAACCTTAAAGCCCAATTCCTGATGAGACACCTCCTCATCTTTTCAAACAGTTCCACTCCCAGGGGAACTAAGTCTTCAAACATATGAGCTTATGGCAGCCATTCTTATTCAAAACACCACATTATTGCAAATGAATTGCAAAATATTAATATGTATTTTATATCAATGAAACTCTAAACAAAGATAACCATCTAATATGAAAATAATATGTAAATTATAAAGTAATTTTATGTATCGTAATATTGAAAATAAAAGAAAAAAGAAGAGCAGTGACAAAGGAAAGTAATTAGAAAATTAATACACTCAAGTGCAATCAAAACACTAATAATAAAATTTGCATAGTTTCACATTGTATTCAAAGAAACCAAGAGTTTGACAGGGTAGATTAAAAAACAAGAAATGGCATATAACTTAAAAAGAATTTATTTTAAATATATAAATCTTGGTATGTTAAGTTAGTATGACTGAAAAAAAATTACAACAGAAGCAGCAAACTGAAGAGTCATCATCTCAGCCAGTGTCAGTTAAAACAAACTTATGAGCAGAAAATGTCATCATAATAAAAAAAGGATAATGAATGATCCTGAACAAGTTGACTCCTTAAGATGTATTACTATTTTATGGACATTTGAAGCAAAATGAAAGCTGATAAAACTGAGAGTAGAAACAGACAAACTTATAACTACATGTGGCGACTTTTGGTGCTCTCTCCTGAAGCTTAGAAACATTAAGAATAGATGAGGTTTGAACACACCATCAATCAACCTGACCTAATTGGACACTTCTCTGAATAAGAAGACAATTCAATCCTTTTCCAGGATGCATAAAATATTCATCACAAGGCCATATTTTGGAATTTCAACTTAAAAAGATACAAAGAACTAGAAACCAAAATGAATAAGATAGAATAAATAATAAAAAATAGTCTGGAAAATTTCTTAAATATTTGGAAGTTGAAAATGCCTCCAAAATATCACCAAGTTAAAGAGGTAGTCATGAAGGATATTTTGAATGGAAGAAAAATTTTAAAACAAGTGAGATACAGTGTTGCCGCCTGAGTAAAGTTTGTGAATCATACTCTTTCACTACAATAGAGAAAACTCTCAAAATTAATCTAACTCTTCATCTTTAAGTCGTAGAAAAAGAAAAGAAAACTAAATCCAATGGAAGCAATGGGAATGAAATATAATTTAAAGCAAATACAAATAATTTAAATATAAGAAAAAAATAGAAAGATTTAAAAAAATTCCAAAGGACTTCCACACTAAAATATAAAAGAATCATATCTACTAATGGAAACAGAAGCAAACAAAATTGTGAACAAAGTTTAGAATGAAAACCATAGCAAAGACATGTATACTTAATGAACCAAAAAATCTCACTACTCAGTATTATTCATTATTCTTTTTTAAATGTACACTTATTACTTCAAGTTACATCTCCATCACAGTGCTCTCTTTCCACCCATTATTCTTAAAATTAAAGTAAAACCAAAAGATGAGGTCACTATACTTTAGGTAAGATGACTTAGACTTCAGTTTTGAATTCTTTGAATTCTGACAATGACAAACTATAATGAGAGTGTACAGGTGACATTTGGGAGAATGAAAACTGCATACTGAAGTTGTGAAGTTTTCAATACCACAAGAAGTTAACCACATTCTTACAATTTGGCCCAGTTGTCCCAATCCTATGAATATAATATTTTCTCAAGAGAAAATTTCTCTGGATAAATGAAGTAACTTAAGATTTCCACTTAAAATTTGATTTATGTGTATAGTAGCTTTAATTATGATTGTCAGTAGCTACAGTAAAAAAAAAAGGAAGAAAACTACAAAACCAGAATAATTCTAAATTGCATTCAAAATTCTTATCTCTATACCAACAGAGCTCTCATCCTTCATCAAAAAAACCTTTTCTTTGTTGAAGAACCATTTTCTTGGATGAATCAACAGTTAGACTGTTAAAGAAAACTACAACTGATTGGAATAAAAAGAACAACTGAAGATGGGATGGCAGGCCCAGCTATTGCTTGTATAATACTGTATTGACTAAAGCTCAGAAAATATCATCAAAGAGAGGTTGGGAAGATTCTAAGAGCAGAAGACCAGTATGTCTGATTGAATACCCATGATACATGAATACTAAGGTTGACTGAACAAGTAAGCCACTGACAAACATGCTACATGGAAGAGGGAAATCTCACATAGCCTCACACATACATGAAGAACTACAGTAGGTACCTAAAGGAATGCTGAGAGCAGGAGAAATTCTTTCCCAGGGATGAGCTTCCCAGTTGATTACCAACTAGTCAGTTCTGAATTTATATACAAACAAACAATACTAAGAAGATTGAGAATGGTCTATTAATATATTTACACATATATACATAATAATAAAATACAAAAGACTATGAATTTAAGAAGGATTCACTATGTGTGGTGGGTTATGGGACATGGGAGGAGTTGGAGGGAGAACAAGGAATGAGGAAAATGATGTAATTATGTTTCAATGTTTAAAATATAAAAATCATCACCAAAGAAAAGTAGCAATTAATGTTCATTAACTGGAAAGTGGAAAATAAAGTGTTAGAACTAAACAATGGTAGGATATTTAGAAAATACGGTGTAATAACATCAAATAAATGTGATGACCACAATGAACCTCAGTGAAAGTGGTTTTTTGTTTTGTTTTTTGTTTTTTTTTTTTTTTTTTTGGTTTTTCGAGACAGGGTTTCTCTGTATAACAGCTCTGACTGTCCTGGACTCGCTTTGTAGACCAGGCTGGCCTCAAACTCACAGAGATCCGCCTGCCTCTGCCTCCCAATTTCCTGGATTAAAGGTGTGTGGGACCACCGCCTGGCAGTGAAAGTGTTATAAATGAAAAATTCAAGTTAATGGTTGAACTCATGCTGGAAGATTCCATTACACAGTATCCTGGTAAAGCAAAGACTAGAGATATTTACCTAATACAAAAAATAAAAAATATATAAAGTAAAGGATATGTTAGCTGTCCCTGGACAGCTGTCTGAAATGCATATCATTAAAAGGATAGTGAGAGGGACCAGTGGGTAAAGGTGCTTATGAATGAGACTGACCATCTGAGTTCAGCCTGTAACATAATGGGAGGAGATAATATTTTGGAACAAGTTGTCCTCTGACCTCCACACACATGCTGTGACATATACCCACTCCCACAGAAACACAACTAACAAACAAAATAAGATAAACTGCCACTTATATATTTAAGCTTTATTGGTAAATTAAAGTATTTTCTAAATAGAAAATTGGGCCATAGGATGAGAAATCATATTTGCGAGTACCAGAACAGAAGGAAAATAAGCATAGCTGGTGACTTGAAACTATGGGTAAGAGAAAATATCAGTACCTGGTGGTGCTTATACAAAGTATAAGATATATATGTACAAGTAAATGTATGCGTATTTATGTATTTGTAATTATATTATATGTATATGTATGTATATATACATATAAGTAAATATTTTATAAGTAAATGGAACCACTCTTCCAGTGATTATTAATCTTCCTAATTCAGTGACCTTTAAAACAGTTCCTCGTGTTGTAGTGAGGGGATGACCCTCACTACATGGGATGTATAGTGTTCATGTATCATGGGATGTAGTGAGGTGATGATTCCCAACCATGAAATCATTTGTGTTGCTACTTAATAACTACAATTTGTTACTGTTACACATTATAATGTAAATGTCTGTTTTCTGATGTTCTTAGACAACCCCTGTGAAAGGGCTACTCAATCCCCAAAGGGGTCACAATCCATAAGATGTGAATTACTGCTTTAGGCTCTAACTTCTACAAGTAAATTTTACTATGTGCGATATTTTCACATATGAAAAAATTTACGAGAAAGTGGAACAATGTAGTGGTAGCAGATAGAGAAAATGTTAATTTTTTCAACTTTGCTTTTTGCCAGAAAGGGTTCATACAAAATGTTGAAAATTTTACAGAAATACATCTTTCAGAAAGCAAAGTTTTATGTTGAGAATAGAAGATGAAAATGTTACAGGAGCAAATAAAATAAGTGAAATTAACATAACAAAATTTATTTTTATGGTTTCAGAACATTCTCCAAAAGGGTTATCTGTAAGTAAGGGTAGAACACTGCAATCCATGGGCAGAAATTGGACCATTCCATGGGCAGAAAGAAAGGTTTGTTGGGTATCAGTTTGCCAATGTTATCTCCTGCCCTGCTGGGGACCACAGACAGAAGCAAAACGGCAGAAAAGCAAGCCGATTTTATATGACAGTCAGCAAGGTGGGGTATTTGAGCTAATATAGGGTGTTCAGATTGAACAGGAACTTGATACACCTGCCTGAGGTAGTTGACCTTTGGGGCAGATTAAGGGAGGTTTCTGGAAAACAGAAACTCACACTTAGTCCTTGTTTTAACCAGTAGGAATTCTTCTGTTTAGGACAATGTCACCAGCACTCCCATTTCCGGATGCTGCTTTGGATGTAACTATCCATAGAGTTGAACAGTTTAGAAGTAATGTGAAGACTGAGGTGAGACTACAATATTCCCAGAACACCAGCTTTTAAAATATAGGAAATAAAATTTAGTGAAATATTTATTTTTTGGTCATACATAAAAATTTGTGTCATCAATTTGTCTAAGTACCTTTTAAAAAATAATGTTTATTTATTACTTCAAGTTACATCTCCACACAGCCCCCTCCCTCCACCATTCACGCTCCCACCCTCTCACCTTCTACCTCCTCTCCCATTTATCTTACTCCTCAAGTGTAGGATGCCCCATCAGTTCATCAGTCATATGATGGCTAAGAGCTTCCTCTTGCACTAGGAGCCTACATGTTAACTCCAGTAGGGTAGTGTCCTACTAACAAGTATCAAAGTCCATATTCCCGTCCCTTTCGGTCTGCTGGTTGTGGGATAGGTATCCTGAATAAATGGCTAAAATCCAGTTATAAGTGAACACATGCCATGTACATCTTTCTGGGTCTGGGATAGTTCACTCAGGATGAGCTTCTCTAGTTCTATCCATTTGACAGCAAATTCCATGATTTCCTTGTTTCTGATAGCTGAGTAGTATTCCATTGTGTAAATGTACCATAGCTCTTTTATCCAGTCTTCAGTTGAGGGATATCTGGGTTGTTTCCACTTTCTAACTATTACAAATAAAGCTGCTGTAAACACAGTTGAGGAGATGTCCTTGTGGTTTGGTGAGAAATCTGGATGTATGCCTAGCAGTGGAATAGCTGGTTCTTGAGATGGAGCTATTCCAAGTTTGCTAAGATATCACCAGACTGATTTCCATAGTGGTTGTACAAGTTTGCACTCCCAACAGCAATGGAGGACTGTTCCCCTTTCTCCACATCTTTGCCAGCATGTGTTGTCTTTTGAATTTTTGATCTTAGCCATTCTGACAGGTGTGAGATAGAGTTGCATTTCTCTGATGATTAAGGATGTTGAGCATTATTTAAGTGTCTCTCTGCCATTAGAGATTCCTCTTTTGTGAATTATTGGTTTAGCTCTCTCCCCTATTTTTTGATTGGATTATTTGGTTTCTTGGTGTTTAATTTCTTGAATTCTTTATACATTTTGGATATTAGCCCTCTGTCAGATATGGGGTTGGTGAAGATCTTTTCCCAATCTGTAGGTTGCTGATTTGTTCTAATGACAGTGTCATTTGCCTTACAGAAGATTTTCAGTTTCATAAGGTCCCATTTATTGATTGTTGGTTGGTCTTAGAACCTGAGGTATTGGTTTTCTGTTATGGAAGTCGTCACCTGAGGCAATGAGTTCAACGATTTTTCCTCCTTTCTCTTCTATTAGATTTAGAGTGTCTGGTTTTATGTTAAGGTCTTTCATCCACTTGGACTTAAGTTTTGTGCAAAGTGATAAGTATTGTTCGATTCAGATTCTTTTACATGTTGATATCAAATTAGATTGTCACCCCTTGTTGAATATTCTGTCCTTTTTCTATTGTATGGTTTTGGCTTATTTGTCAAAAATTAGGTGACCGTAGGTGTGTAGGTTTATTTCTAGGCCGTCCATCCTATTCCATTGATCAACTGGTCTGTTTCTATACCAGTACTATGCTGCTTTATTACTGTTGCTCTGTAGTATAGCTTCAAATCTGGGATGGTGATACCTCCAGATGTTTTCTTATTATAGAAGACTCATTAAGTTATTCTGGATTTTTTTGTTTTTCCATATGAAATTGAGAATGGTTCTTTCAAGGACTGTGAAGAATTGTGTTGGTATTTTGATAGGAATTGCACTGAATCTGTATATTACTTTTGGTAGGGTGGCCATTTTCATTATGTTGATCCTACCTATCAATGAGCATGGGAGATCTTTCCATCCTCTGATGCCCTCTTCAATTTCTTTCTTCAAGGACTTGAAGTTCTTGTCATACAGATCTTTCACTTGCTTGGTTAGAGTTATCCCTAGGTATTTTATATTGTTTGTGGCTGTTTTGAAGGGTACTGTTTCCCTAATTTCTTTCTCAGCCCATTTAGCTTTTGTGTAAAGAAGGGCTACTGACATTTCAAATTAATTTTGTATCCAGCCACCTTATTGAAGGTGTTTATCAGTTGTAGGAGTTCTCTGGTGGAATTTTTGGGGATACTTATGTATACTATCATATCATCTGCAAATAGCGATATTTTGACTTCTTCCTTTCCAATTTGTATCCCTTCATCTCCTTTAGTTGTTTTATTGCACTGGCTAGAACTTCAAATACTATGTTGAAGAGATATGGGCAGAGTGGGAAGTCTTGCCTTGTCCCTGATTTTAGGAGGAAAACTTTAAGTTTCTCTCCATTTAATTTGATGTTAGCTACTGGCTTGCTGTATATTGTGTTTATTATTTCTAGGCATGTTCCTTGTATGCCAGCTCTCTCCAGGACTTTTAACATGAAGGGGTGTTGCATTTTGTCAAATCCTTTTCAGTATCTAGCAAAATGATCATGTGTTTTTTTTTTTTTCATTCAGCATGTTTATATGGTGGATTACATTGATGGATTTTCATATGTTGAACCACCCCTGCATTCCTGGGATGAAGCATACTTGATCATGGTATATGATACCTTTGATGTGTTCTTGGATTCAGTTTGCAAGTATTTTATTGAGTATTTTCTTGTTTATTTAATCTGGAAAATTGATCTGAAATTCTCTTTCTTTGTTAGATCTTTGTGTGGTTTAGGTATCAGAGTGACTATGGCCTCATAGAATGATGTTGTCAGTGTTCCTTCTGTTTCTATTTTGTGGAGGAGTTTGAAGAGTATTGGTATTAGCTCTTCTTGAAGCTCTGGTAGAATTTTGTGCTGCAACTATCTGGCTCTGGGATTTTTTTGGTTGGGAGATTTTTAATAACTGCTTCTATTTCCTTAGGGGGTATAGGTCTGTTTAATTTGTTAACCTGATCTTGGTTTAACTTTAGTAGGTGGAATCTATCCAGGAAATTGTCCATTTTTCTTAGGTTTTCAAATTTGGTGGAGTACAGGTTTTTGAAGTAAGACCTAAAGATTCTTTGGATTCCTTGATGTCTATTGTTATTTCTCCTTTTCATTTCTGATTTTGTTGACTTGGGTATTTTCCCTCTGCCTTTTAGTTAGTTTGGGTAAGGGTTTGTTTATTTTGTTGATTTTCTCAGAGACCCATCTCTTGGTTTCATTGATTCTTTGTATTGTTCTTTTTGCTTTGAAGTTATTGATTTTAGCCCTGAGTTTGATGATTTCCTGCTGTCTCCTTCCCTTGGCAATGTTTGCCTCTTTTTTTTTTTTTCTAGCACTTCCAGTTCTGCTGTTAAGTTGCTAATATGAGCTGTCACAATTTTGTTTTTGAATTCACTTAGTGTTGTGAACTTTCCTTGTAGCACTGTTTTCATTGTGTCCCATAGGTTTCAGAACATTTTACCTTCTTTTTCATTCTTTTTTAGAAAGTCTTTGATTCCCTTCTCTATTTGTTCCCTGACTCAGTGGTCATTGAGTAGAGAGTTGTTCAGTTTCCATAAATGTATAGGCTTTTTGATATTTCTGTTGTTGTTGAAGTCTAGCTTTAATTTGTGGTGGTCTGATAAGATACAAGGGGTTATTTCAATTTTGTTCTATCTGTTGAGGCTTGCTTTGTGTCCTACTATATGGTCAATTTTGGAGAAGGTTCTGTGAGGTGCTGAAAAGAAGGTATATTCTTTTGTGTTTGGATGAAATGTACTATAGATATCTGTTAGGTCCATTTGATACATGACCTCTGTTAGTCACATTATTTCTTTATTTGGTTTCTGTCTCAATGACCTGTCCATTGGGGTGAATGGGTGTTGAGGTCTCCCACTATTAATGTGTGGGGAACAATGTGTGGTTTAAGCTTTAGAAGAGTTTCTTTTGTGAATGTGGGTATCCTTGTAGTTGAGACATAGATATTCAGTATTCAGATGTCATCTTGAAGAATTTTTCCTTTGATGAGTATATAGTATCCTTCCCTATCTTTTTTGATTAATTTTGGTTGAAAGTCTATTTTATTTGATATTAGGATGACTACTCCAGCTTCCTTCCTGGGACTGTTTTCTTGGAAAACCTTTTATCAGCCCTTCCCTCTGAGGTATAGTCTATCTTTGTTAGTGAGGTGCATTTCTTGTATGCAGGAAAATGATGGGTCTTGTTTACAGATCTATTCTTTAAGCCTGTGTCTTTTTATAGGGGAGTTGAGTCCATTGATGTTGAAAGATATTAATGACCATAGGTTATTATTTCCTGTTATTTTGATGTGGATTGTTGTTGTGTGTTTGTGTGTTTCTTTTGGTTTAGCTGCAGTGGAATGTTTGTTTTCTGTGTTTTCTTGGGTGTAGTTATCTTCTCTGGGGTGAAATTTTCCTTCTAGGAGCTTCTGTATAGCTGGATTTGTCAATAGACATTGTTTAATTTGGTTTTGTCATGGAATATCTTGCTTTCTCCGTCTGAGGTGACAGAAAGTTTTGCTGGGTATAGTAGTCTGGCTGGCACCTATGGTCTCTTAGTGCTTGTAGGACAACTGCCCAGGACCTTCTGGCTTTTAAAATTTGACAGAGAAATCAGGTGTAATTGTGATGAGTCTGCCATTATATGCTACTTGACCTTTTTCTCTTCCAGCTTTTAATATTCTTTCTTTGTTCTGTACATTTGGAGTTTCTATTATTATGTGGTGAGAGGAATTTCTTTTCTGATCTAATCTGTTTGTGTTCTGTATGCCTCTTGGAATTTTACTGCCACCTCTTTCTTTAGGTTTGGGAAATTTTCTTCAATGATTTTGTTGAAAATGTTTCCTGGACCTTCAAGTCTGGAGTCTTTGCTTTCCTCTATGCCTATAATTCTTAGGTCCTATCCTTTCACTGAGTCCTTGATTTCTTGGATGTTGTGGGAGGAATTTTTAGATTTCTCATTTTCTTTCATTGTTGTACTAGTTTCTTCAATTGAATCTTCCAGACCTGAGATTATGTCTTCTATCTCTTATATCCTATTTTTTATACTCACATCTGTAGCTCCTGTTCTCTTTCCTTGTTTTTCCACCTCCAAGATTGTCCCTGCTTGTGTTTTCTTTATTGATTCCATTTCCAATTTCAGGTATTGAACTGTTTTATAGTGTTTGGTTATCTTTGCCTGCAAATTTTTCATAGCCTTGTTTCTTTTCCACTCTTGTTTAACTGGGTTATCTTGGAGATCTCTAATGGAATTCTTCATTGCTTTCATTTGTAGAATTATGATTTCTTTATATTCTTTCAGTGAGTTATTTTCTTCTTTTAAGGCATCTATCATTTGCATAGGTATAGATTTGTCATCATTTTCTTGTGTTTCCACTGTGATGGGTTAGGGCTCGCTGTGCTAGGAGAGCTCGGTTCTGATGGTGCCTTGTTGCCCTAATTTTTGTTGTTTGTGTTCTTTCATTGGCCTTTAGCCATCTGGTTGTCCTGGTCCTTGGTTGGTTGGTCCTGGTGCCCACTAGGTTTGGTGCCCTGGAGAGAGTCCAGGTATTGAGGCTGGATGTTCCTGTATGGAACTATATGAACTTGTGATCCAAAGGGTCTCTTTGTGAAGGTTACTATCGCTGTAACTTCTGTGACTCGAAGTGAGACCACTCCAAGGAATTCTCCCAGGGGTAGTAGAGTAGTCTGCAGGTATCTGGAGGCCAGAAGCCTGATAGAGTGTTTCTGGGGTTATGTGGTGGTTGACCTGGGTTGCTGGAAGCACCTGGAGGTCAGAGTCCAGGGAAGTGCCCCTGTGGCTGCTAGTGAGACCTAGCTGAGGGACTCTTCCAGAAACAGCTGGGCAGAACAAAAGTGCCTGGAGGTCAGAAGCTAGACTGAGTGTCTGTCTCTATGTGGTGGTTGACCTAGTTCTCTGTGAGCAGCTGGAGGCCTGAGACCTGGAAAGTGCCCTGCCCCTGTGGCTGCTAGTGAGATCTCTCTGAGGAGCTCTCTCAGCAGGGTGATGCAGAGCTGCCTGGAGACCAAAAGCCTGATTATCTCTGGCACTATATGGTGATTGACCCGAGTCACTGGGAACCCTGGAGGCCTAGGAAGCAGCCCTGTGACTGCTAGTGAGATCTCTCTTTGGGGTTCTCCGAGAGACAAGGGAGCAGAGTGGAGGTGCATGGAGGTCTGACGCCTGACTGAATGACTCTGGTGCTATGTGGCACTTTACCTGAGTAACTGGAGGCTGCTGGAGATCAGAGACCAGGGAAGGGCCTCTACGGCTGCTAATGAGAACTCTGAGGAACTCTTCCACAGGCAGTGGGACAGAGCAGAGGCTCCTGCAGGTCAGGAGTGTGATTAAATGACTCTGTCTCTATGCTGTTTTTGACCAAGATCTCTGGGAACACCTGGAGGCCAGAGGACAAGGAAACATCCCTGTATCTTCAAGTGAGACCTTTCCAAGGGACTCCCCCCAAGGCAGTAGGGTGGAGCAAAAGCACCCTGAGGAGGCCAGAAGCCTGACTGAGTGTCTCTGGTTCTGTGGAACTTGACCCAAGACACAGGAAGCATCTGGGGACCAGGTCCAGGAAAGAGCCTCAGTGGCTGCTAATGAGACCTCTCTGAAGAGCTTTCCCAAGAACAGCAGAACAGAGCAGAAGCGCCCTGGGGTCAGGAGCCTGACTGACTGCCTCTGGCTCTATGCAGGTCTGGCTCTATGAGGTCTGAGGACACCTGGAAGACACACCTCAGGGAAGGATTCCCCTGGCTGTTAATGAGACCTCTCTATGAGGCATTCCTAGGAACAACAGTGGCTTCTGGGACCAGATGCCTGACTGAGTGTCTCTGGCCTGAAGTAATGTGTTCTAGGGTAGCTTGTCTGAGTCATCAGGGGTCTATTAGTTCCTTGGCAGTCTGTGTATCAGGTCTGTGCTCCTGGCCTTCCCCTGATGCTCCTAGTGGATCTCCAGAGCAGTTTTCCCCTCTAGTTCAAAAGCATTGTGATCTAGAGCAGTCTCCGTCACTTGGGCTGGTGTGCAATGGCATAGAACTGCTTCCAGTCCCAGGGCTGAGACTTTCCATGTTTCAGATGGGTTCCCAGCTGAGGTGCATGGTGTACTTGCAAGGCATTATAAAATGACATCTGTTACCACAAACACACTGCCATTAAGACTGTTCTGCTGTTGCCTACTAGCTCAGCCACCTGCCTGTCAGCCAGATGCTGCCATGTTTCAAATCCCAAGGAGAAACATCCCGAAATTACCGTTCCCATGGCTCTGCCTGTTCTCTTTCGGGTGCTGGCATGACTGTGTGGAAGCTGGGGGCTCAGGAAGCCAGTGAGGACCTCTGTCTGGAGGTCAGAACTGCCAGCTGAGGCCCTGAGTGGCTTAGACAAACTAGCTCTTTTCAGTATGAACTGCTCCTGCTCCTGAGTCTGGCTGTTCTGTTTTTCTGAGTGTCTGGAAGGCTAGCATAGGGACTTTTAGATCCCCGGGTTTGCCAGGTGAGCCCACCCGGTTCTCACTTCTCGGATTGCTGCTCAGCACAGGTATATCTCTATAGTGATCTAGCCGATTTCCCCTTTCTCAGAATGTCTGTGCCAGTTGTCGCCATTGTAGCCCTTTTAAGTACCTTTAAAATAACTAAATATTATGCAAGGAGCATGGGCTGTCTGGTGGAAGAATGTGGGGAAGGATAGAAAAACCCTGAGGTGGTCAGAACTCCATATGAAGAATAACAGAGACAACTAACCTAGGCCCATAGGGGCTCAAAGAGACTGAAGCACCAATGAAACAGCATGCATGAACTGGACCTAGGTACCCTACATATGTAACTGATGGGCAGCTTTGTCATTATATGGGTCCCCTAGCATGTGGAGCAGGGGCTGTCCCTTACAAAGACTGTGGTGCCTGTTTTTTGACCACTTCCCCTTAAGGTGCTGCTGTGTATGGCCACAGTGGAAGAGAATATGCTCAGTACTGGTGATCATCGATGTGTTGGGGTGGGAAGGTTCAGGGTGGTACTTCCCCTTTTCTGAAGAGAAGGAAAAGGCAGCAGGTGGGCGGATCCCGAAGCAGGGGAGGGAGAGGACTATGACAGTGATGAAAAATGAGTGAATAAAAATAAACTTAAAAAAGATAAAAAGAATAAAAATATGATTTTATTTATAATATATATACATACAATAGTTTTTAGATTCATAGGTTTACACAACCCAGTTTTTAAAAAATGCAAATATAGCACCAGTAGTTAGCCAAATTTTAGAAGATTTTAGTAAAACTAAAGTGAGGGGCTATTTCTATCAGTCAATTTTAGCCAAAAGTATTGTTATTAAATATTAAATAATGGGATTCCATACCATTGGTTACTCAACAAACATAGTTCTCAGATATTTTGCAAGTATGGTCCATCTATCATTTTTCTTGACTTGTGTAAACTCCAGATATTTTGCTTCCTCACTACAGAACCCTGGTCTGTTGTTCTCTGTAAAACACTTGTAATTGTAAATTCTTCCTTCTGTGTCTTTGAGTTACAAAGCTTTTCAGGGCTTTACTTTTATACCCAGGATTATTTTCCTCAGGGATCTGGAAGCTGTCTCCTTAAAGTGTATTCATCCATATTGCATCTTCGGTAGAAGTACAAACCACATCATAAAAATTATTTATCATTTTTTGTAGAAAATAGAGATTTAATACAATATATTCTGATCATGGTTTCCTCTCCTTCATCTCTTCCTAGATACTCTCTACCTCCTCACCCATCCAAATCCACATTTCTTTGTCTCTTTATAAAATAATCAAGGAGAAAAAATAAGAATAGAATAAGACAGAGGGGGAAAAACAGAGGCAAAGAAAAGGTCTAAGAAACACACACACACACACACACACACACATGAGAGAGAGAGAGAAAGAGAGAGAGAGAGAGAGAGAGAGAGAGAGAGAGAGAACCCCCAGGGGGAAGAAGCATAATATATAAGCAAAAGACCAGTAAAGAAAAAAATGCACAGACAAAGCAATATGAGACAAAAAAAAAATCCAAAAATACAGCTGAAGTAGGTTTATATTGCCCATTTACAGCTGTATAGGTGACCTCCCCTTAAGCATGGTTTGTATACACAGTGAGATTCTGAGAAAACTAAATTTTACTTTGCTAGCCCTTATCAATTGGAGGTAACTTCTGACTAAGGGATGGGTCCATGTGTCTATTTCCCCTCTCCTTACTGGAACCCCATCTAGCCCAGATCTGTACAAGTTGTGTGCATGCTTCCATGGTCTATGTAAGTTCATATGCGCATAAATCCTGATGTGTCTGGAAGGTGGTGTTTCATTGGAGTCTTCATTCCCACTGGTTCTTAAAGACTTTCTCCCTCTTCTTTTGAAAAGTTCCTTGAGCTCTGGGGGAAGAATTTTGATGGAGACATCCCATGCATGACTGGATATGTCAAGAACTCTCAGTCTACACATTGCCAGTTTGGGTCTCTGTATTAGTTTCCATCTACTGCCAGGGGAAACTTCTCTGATAAAGACTGAGCAAGATATTGATCTATGAATATAGCTGAATTGCTACCTTTCTTCACCAGAACAATAGCATTTGGTTTTTCCTTAGGTTCATGGCCTGTCTATTCCCAGGCTCCCAGAACAAGTAAAATTTTGATAGTTCAGTTAGCTAACAGGTATCCAAATCACACTGACCAACCTGTCTCCTCCAAATCTTCCAGTACTTCCGGCTCACTCTAGTGATTGAAATCTCTTCTACCTCTTATTTCGGAAGAGATAAGGTCAAAGTTTAGTCCACATTACATTTCATTCTAAAACTTTTTGGCCATTTAACTCTAATTCAGGATTTTTTTCTTTGACAGCCACTCACTATACTTTACTTATTAAACTATAGTCTTAGATCATAGATCTACTCAGACACCTAACCAATTACAAATGAGTGATTTCAATGTTCAATTTCACAAATATGCTGTAAACAAAGATCCTAGGGAGGGAAGGAAGGAAGGAAAATTACTTTCCCCTTAAGAGGAAATGGCATTAGAAAAGCTATACAGGATGGAATACAAAGTTGAATCATGGTTTAAAAAAAAATGTTTCCTAATATTTACCATATGAACAAAATTCTAGATAGTGTGAATTCCAGAATGTGTGAGTTATTGTATGAGGGCAGAGTTAATGATGTTTGGGCAACATTGAGTCAAATTGCCTTAACACAGTACAAACAAGTTGTACAATAAAAGACCTGGGAGAGACTAATTGGAGAATCTGCAGCTGGCTCAGTGTGAAATGCTGGGTAATTTTGGAATTTAGAAGTGGAAAGTTATCCAATGTTTGTTTCAACTTTTAGCATTGTGAACTGGATCTGCCTCAGGAAGTAGGAAAAAGTCTTGATCTGTAGAGCTTCCAGATTCTCCTGGTGTATACATTTCCGCCAGGGATAATTTTAAGCTACTGTCCTAGTTAGGGTTCCTAATTGCTGTGGTGAAACACTATGACCAAAAGCAAGAGGAAAGGGGTTATTTTTCTTACACTTCTGTGGTGCAGTCTATCACTAAAGGAAGTCAGGGCAGGAACTTAGGGCATTAAACAGTGGTTAGGAGCTGATGTAGAGACCATGGACGAGAAGTGCTTACTGACTTTTTCTTCATCTTATAGAATATAGGATCACAAACTGAGGTACATAGACGCACCTACAATCAGCCTATGCCTCTCTCTTCAAACAGTAATTTAAAAAATGCCCTACAGTCAGATTTTATGGAGGCCTTTGGTCAACTGAGGTTTCCTTCTTTCAGCTTGTGTCAAGTTGACATAGAACAATCCTGCACAGCTGACAATAATTTAATTCAAATTTTAGAATTTCTAAATATTGAACATATTCTTTTCAACTAGTACTTCTAGCTCTGGAAGAACACTGATGGTTTTGTTAAGGTGAAGTGGGTGGAGATGGAGGCCAATAAAGCAGCCACAACGTTGGCCGGGTGGCTTCAGGGAACCAATCTGATCGTTGTCCATATGAGGGTATTATTCACCCTATGAGTTTCCTTCTCTTTAGGATACCTTTAAATCAACACTATTTCTAAGTCAAATTTTGTCAGAGATTAAGTAGTGTGTGCCTGATCAACCATTTGTCACTGTGAGTCTAGATTTGGTCTTGATCTGTCTCATTCTGGGGTCCTACTATTGTAGGTACTCAAATCAGAGTTCACTTAGAAAAATGAACCTCTTAAGTTAATAAAGGTTGAGAAAGATAATACATGTTCAAGCACAAAGTGCAATGTCACATATCTATATACATTCATGCAACTACAGTAATTACAATTATCACCATTATCTTTGTGTGACTGACAGTTGTTATTATATCAGTTTGAGTGTTAAGACAGTGCTGGAATAGCAAATAAGAAACTACTTAGACAAAGAAATTTTTGTGATTAAATGTTCCTAGGAGGGTTGGGAGACCCTCTCAGAGATTAAGAGCACTTGTTGCTCTTGTAGAGTTCAGTTTCCAGTTCCTACTTTTGTGGTTCACAACCACCTACAACTCTAACCCAAGGAACAAACATCCTCTTTTCGATTCCATGCTTAAGACACCCAATGCGCATGCATGAGCGCAAACACACACACACACACACACACACACACACACACACACATAACTTAAGAAAACAAAATAAATCTTTAAGGAAAAGTTTACAAATGTGGAGAAATTGGAGCATTTAAAAAGTTATGGGCTTGGTGATATTTCTTACACTTTTGAAAAATCTTAGGATCCAGTAAGCCTATAAGCAAAACAATATTACTTGGAATATACATCTTTTCATATAACCACAGTGAGAGATAATTCTTTTGGGTAAGATAATATCAAATGTACTATGAAAAAAAACTAATGTTCCTATAAATTTGAACCATGTTGATAGTGATTAATAAGCCTCAACTAAGTGAAAAAATGTTTCCCAAAATATATTTCATAAGGAAGATTGACACCAGTATTCCCCTGGTTTTGACCACAAATTATTATAAAACTCATGAGAGCATGCTGTGTGCCTTTGGGTTTTGACCTGTTCAGAGTGAGCTGCACCAACAGTGAGATAAAACCTTTTAATCCACACATGGAGCAGGAATCTTTCAGGACCCAGCGTTATAGCCTCTGGTGCTTTGGACCTACAAATAAATCACTCATAAGATAGAAAATTTGGCAGAAAAAATTTGGACTCTGAAATAAGCTGTAAACTATTTAATTTAAAAAATCCAATAAGAGCTTTCAAATACGCATGATGAAGATGAATGTATCTTCTGCAATTTTCACAGTTGGCACACCAGAGAATACCTGAAAGACAAGGTCAGCAGAGCTGAGATAATGATCTTAGTTTTGAATTTCAGTCCTTGGTAAAAAACATAGCTACACTCGAAATTTAAATATACATTCATGAAAAAAAATTCACACATAATAAATATCATTGCTGATTTGAACATTTCATAAAAATAATCAATGGAAGTCAGTGTCAAAGAAGGCTTACTGTATTATTATACTAGGGAAACTATTTTCTTGTATAATTTTGTTCTAAATACATTTGATATTTTGTTTAATGTGTATTCTTATTCATCATCAAAAGTATCAGTCTTGACTTATACATTCTCACTAGGAAAGCAAAGAATGAGTTATTTATTGTTATTAATTTCTCCCAGCAAAAAAAAATATAATATATATATATATATATATATATATATAAAGAGATCATACCTGTGTTTAGCATGTGAACATGAAAGGAATGCTTGTAAACATATATCACCTTTCAAAGAAAACCTTATTTAAATTCTAGTACAGAGGACAAGCTGAATTTCAGTTCCAGGTTAAGTATTTTGTGAAAAGTATCATCTAACTACTGGTTCTATCTTTTGAAGAAATTTTATTGTGTTCATTAAAAATAAATTATTGGAGATAAAATGTTAGGTGACAGTTATTTGGGCTTTATCTTCTCCTAATTCCAAACTGAAATTTACCTTCAATTAAGTTGAAATCAGTTTTCTGAGGGCCTCATTCATATAACAGGATATCTCCTTGTAACTTCTCAATGCTATGTGCTCTTTCAGAGTGGATTGCAATAGAAAGAAATTTAAAACTCCAAAAAGTTAATAAAAAACTTGATGTATAGTAAGTCCATGCATAATAAACAAATTACCTTTTTATTAAGGAGAAATTAGGATATAATGTTGTGGTGAGACTGTCTGCTGGTGTTAATGTCCCAGAAACCTGCTGCTAGCACCAGTACTAACATGAGCCAGTCCCAAAGAGAAGAGTGGGCATCTTACTCAATTTTATCTCAAGTTCAATGAAAAAGCCAATGTTATTGCTCCAAGATCATTATTTTAGACTTTCACCTCTCCAATTAGTGTTCCTCTTTCACCAATGACTACCAGTTTATTATCAAAAAAATTTAAATAAATAATCGAACAACTGAATATTTGTATCTTATACAATATTCTGTTCTTGATATTACTTCCTAATTTTCTGGTGTTAAAATAAACTTTGTATTTTAAATGATAAAAAATAAACAAATTACCATTGAAAAGATAGATTTCTATTAATAGTTTCCAAGAGCAGAGGATGTCATCCACAGAGAGATGTGTATATAACACTAGTAACTGGTCACAAGACAGAAGAAAACGTGAGATGAGAGCCTCCAGTGACAAGAAGGAAGTGAGGTAAGACAGTCAGAGGGCAGATTTAATAGTTTAAGTGACATCTGTGGGCTTTGGTGTGTATCAGCAACTGTGCAGAGTTTCCGGGTCCTGAACATGGGGGCATTTAAGGCACTTGGTGTAGGTCAAGAGTGTGAATGTCAAATGAAGGGGCTATTTAGGCATATGGGTTTTGTGTTGGTTGGTTTATATTTGCAGAGTGCACTTCTAAAGAAGGACTACTGAAATTTTTACACAATAGAATATTACTCAGCTATCAGAAACAAGGAAATCATGTAATCTGCAACCAAATGGATGAAACTAGAAAAGCTCATCCTGAGTGGGCTGACCCAGACTCAGAAACACACACATGGTATGTACTCACTTATAACTGGATATTATCCATATAGTACAGGACAACCATCCTTCAGTACACAGACCCAAAGAGAGAGGAACCTAACATAACTATTCTGTGCAAAACTCCACCTGGTAGGGGGTCATGATCCTGTTGCCTGTTAGTGGAGCACCTTACCCTAGCTGGGCTACCATGTCAGGCCCCAGTACAAGAGGAAGCTCTTCACGCTCATGTTACTTATGAACTGAGGGGGGTTGATATGTGGTGGCTCCCCTCAGCTGAGGAGAAGGAAAGGATGGAGATGGGGAAGAGAGAGGGAGACTGGGACTGGGAGGGGAGGAAGGAGGGGCTGTGATCAAGATGTAACCTGAAAAAATTAATAATAATAATAATAATAATAATAATAGAAAAGTGCACTTCCAGAAGGACCTCTGGAGGTGGTGGGGTGATTCTAAGAGAGATAGGAATCAAATCAAGGTGAGAGGTTTGTCATTGTGCTGTCTAGTAGGTGTTATTGGCATGAGTATGTAGGGTAAATGTGAAAAGCTCAAGTTTACAGAAATAGAAATCATGGTTAAGATGATTTAAGGTAATTAACATAGTCTCCTATAGTATCATTAGAGAATTAACATTTGTCACGGGTACTGTGTTTGGCCTACCCTACTCTATTCTTAGAGCTGGTGAGCTAGTACCAGAGACACTGACAGGCTGCTAAGGACTCAGGGGCTGATCTTTTTCTGGAACATTGCCTTAGTTCAGTGATTGTCAACCTCCAAGATGCAGCAGAACCACATGGAGAGTATACTAAATCCCAAAGGACTTGCCTCTAACATCAGAGCTTCTGATTCAGGAGGAAGGTACTGAAATCAAAGTACCTACCAGATCTAGAAAATCCCTATGTACATTTGTTTGTTCTGTCATGGACTGCACAGTTAGAACAACAGTCCAGGACCTACAGAGGGCTCCGTCACACAGAAACCCAGCATAGGTAAACTTTCAGTAGTCCAGGGGAACTGACTTGAGATATAAAAATCTTCCCACTTTGTTTCAAGTCAGGGACATACTCTGGTGCTGTCCAATCCCATAGATATGCAAATGGAATTGTGATTAGACTTATGTGACTGGGTTCTTCTGTTTCATTTGCTGCTTCCCTTAGTTTTCATTGGTTCCACCTTAGTGAACCATGTAAACAAATTATTGTTTTATTATATGCATTTATAATTATTATTATTATTATTATTTACTTTAAGAAAGACTGCTTAAAATAACAGATTCCTACTAAAATTATCTTTACAACTGAAATTATCTTCAGAATTATTTTACATTTTAAAGTTTCTTCAACAATCAGTATTACTGTTTATTTTCAAACACAGGAATCATTTTAAGTATGGTCAATAGTAATTTCATGTTCAGAAGGATAAAACATATAAAAACTAACATTATAACACCAATATATTGTTGTATGTTATATGTTATAACAATATATGACAGCATGCATTTAGATAGATAGTATGTATTTAGATAATTAGAGTTAGTTTTTTATAAAGAAACAAAAAGTGGCCTTAATAACTCTTTTAAGATTATCTAATAGTTATTTATCATTGTTATTTTTATAAAGCAAGTTAAAAAGAACTGATTCTGTCCTCTAGCATGACATGATATTGTCAAAAATAAATTCACAGTGTTTGGATGGATAAATTCCTACTGGCTATCAAAAGCTTCTAGAGAATCTATGGGGGATAACTTTCTTTTGTCATATACATAGCTAAGACTGGCACACTCCAGTGGATAGTTCCAAAGCCAGTCAGTCACACAGATACCCCTGATTAGTCTTGGTAGGTCACAAAATAAGGAAAATTGACATGAATCTGTGATAAAATTGCTGGTTGAGGGGAGAGTGAACAAGGGAGATAGGTAGGTGAGACATGACAATGGTCAGTATGTAAGGCATATGCATGTAAATTGTAAAATAAAAGTAAATATGAGATACATACACATAATACATAACATATAACACATACATAGCTTTGAAATATGATCTATTTCTAATTTTGGATATTATGTATATATGACCTCAGAAGATCATATTTTTTTCCTCCATTGATCTCTATCACTTTGTCCATGAAGATAGGTTTCTGGGTCTCATGTAGACTTGCTACTTGTGCTAGGTTGCCCTTTACCCTCCACACATTGGGTAATATATTTGAATGCTTGGTCTTCAGGCGGTGGAAATATTTGGGATGGATTAGGAGGTTTAAACTTGTTGGAGCAGGTATGCACTGGGGTAGGCTTTGTCCACTATCCTGGGCCATTTCCAGTTAGTTCTCTGTCTGCCTTCAACTTGTAGATCAGGATGTAAGCTCTCAGCCATTCCTCTAGCACCAAGCCTATATGCCTGCTGCCATGTTCCCCACCATGAAGATAATGTACAATAATGTTCTAGGACTAAGATTCCCAATAAATGCATTTTTTATAAGTTGCCTTGGCCATGATGTCTCTTCACAGCAATTAAAAGTAATAAAGACACTACTATTCTAATAAAAATGTACATACCAATGCCTGAAATAAAATTACCTTCATCATTACTAGGTTTATTAGTTGTTTTATGTATCTATGATAGGCTTCATGACAAAGGAAGCTTATAGAAGAAACAATTTATTGGGTTTATGGTTTCAGAAAGATAAGAGTTTCTCATAGAAGGGAAGCACAGCAGCAAGCAGCAGGCATGGTGCGTAATGGCTGGAGCAGGAAGCCAAGAGCTCACATTCTTTGCTTTGAACATGAGATAAAAAGAAGGCACTGGAAAGGTTGAGAGGCTTTTAATCTCAAAGCCTGCCCCACCAGTGGCAAACTCTCCTAGCAGAGATGCACCACCTAAACCTCTGCAGAACAGGGCCACCAACTGGGGGTCAAATGTTCCAATGCATGATACCATGGGGGTTATTTCTCGTTCAAGCTACCATGTTAGGAATTATAACCTCCAGACAATTTTTTGTCATTTGTTTGGAAATAGTTACATTCTCTTTAGGTACAAATACGAGTTGAAAAGTAATATGTTGGCATACATTCTAAGTTACCTTTGAGTTTTTAAATCAAATTCAATTTTTTAACTAGATACAATTTTATTTATTTTTTAAATTTATTTTTTATTTGTTCAAGTTACATCTCAATCACAATCCCCTCCTTACTATCTCCTCCAGTCCCACCTCCCACCCTCTTCCCCCTCAACACCTCCTCCTCTCCCCCCCCCCCGTTTTTTAAGTTTAAGGTATATCTTTTCCCCCCCAACAGCTACCCTTTCAGTCCAACAAATGGTTCTTTCTCTTATAACAATAAATACAATACAAAACAACAGAAATAAATAGGCCACAGTTATGAGAGTTATATGGCTTAACATACATTCCCAATGTCCAGTCCATATGTATTTGGCACCTGACATTCACATTCTACTATCTAACCATCTCCATGAGTTTAAAGTTCTATATCTAACTCAGCTTTCATACTAACTTGCATCTGGAGAGATAGTTCAGAGGATTAAATAAACAAATTCAAATTTTAAGAGGCATATAAAGCCACCCAGTATTTCACTGAAGAATACAAGCCCTACCAATCTATGGGTATAATTGGTAGGACCTGAAAAAAAACATGAAAGTTAGATCTCACCATTTCTTAAAAATTTCAAATTAAGATTCATCTTGACTTCATCTCAATCATTAGCAGAAAAGATGAGAAACATCATTTTCTTTTTTTAATATTTATTTATCAATTCAAATTACATTTCTATCACAGCCCCTTCCCTCCTCCCCTTCTGATCCCACCCTCCCATTCTCTTCCCCCTTTCCCTCCTTTCCTTCTTCTTGGAAGTGCCCCCTCTTACATATCAACCCCCTAATTTCATCAGTCACATGAGGTGTCAGAGTCTAATTGTGGTAATTTGTCCCACGAACAGGCAAAAGAGTCCTTGACTGAGACACCCCCTGCCCCACTTGCTAAGGGATCTGTATGAAAACCAACAGCAGAACCGACCAATTGAAGGCCACTATAGGCTTAAAGAGACTGAAACACTAACAAAAAGAAGAAGAAGAAGAAGAAGAAGAAGAAGAAGAAGAAGAAGAAGAAAGCTTACACTAAACCTAGCCTCCCACCCCCACCATACAAATATAGATGATAGGAAACTTGGTCTTCAGACAGAAACTTTATTTTCTTAATGTTGAAATCTAATTACATGGCCAATCAATGTTGACTGATTTACTGATGTCAAAAAAGAGTGCCAGCCAATGTCCTCCAGTCTGCTGACCTTGCAGTTCAGAAAACAAATTTAACCAGATCCTTTCCTTCTAAATTCGAATGAGTTGAGAGAGGAAAAAAAATTCCATTGTAGATCCTGTGCTTAATTGGTCCCTATCTGTTACTGCCCTGTATGTCACTGGCATATAATGAATATAAGCCTTTCGGATAACTCTACAGTTAAAATTTATTCTTAGGGTCATTTTTATTATAAAACCATTAAATACTTTAAAATAAACCTTTGTTGCTGAATTACTATTAACAATAGGTTTAGTGGTTTCTGCTGATATATTGTTCTTTTTATCTAGAAACTGAAAATATTCTACAACTTTCAATCAAAATGTGTTAGCTACAAATGTTAAAAGAGTAGTTTGAACTGATATTCTTGATGGACATCAAATTGTGCCTTACAAGTTTATTATATGAAAATAAAATATTCATTCTAATGTTATATACATCCATATATACTAAACACATATATAGTATGAGTCTCTCAAATATCTCATGTAGTAGCAGCTTACTTAAATTATTACTATTGTTTTCTATGATGAAATTAAGATTTTCTTTATGAAATATGCAAGAATCCTTAAGAAAGAATGTTCACATTTCTGATAATATATTGCAGAGAAGGAGATAAAAAACAAGTTCTTTGTTAGTTAGGTTTCTGGGGCTATAATAAAATACTGAGCAAAACAACTAGAAAGTGTAGTGGTTTCCAGAGACATCAGTGCATAGTCAAGTAGATCTATGGGTTTTAAGATGTTTAGACTTGTGGTACAGCCAGCATGTCAATACAGAAGAGCTTGGGAAGTGAAAGTTCAAGCCCCTTGCATTACACCTTCAGGAGGATATAGCTTCCTGTAGGGCAAGGAAAGGATGGAAGGGGGGGGGGGGTCAAGGGAAAATATATCCTTCAAAGTCATGAGATTTGAAACTTTCTTCCACTAATATCCTAAAGTTTCTATCATCTTCCAGTAGTGCTACTAGCTGAGGACTCAGTCCTTAGTACATGAATATTTGAGAAATATTCCAAACCCTGATCATAACACATACACACATATATAAATGCTAATGTATATGTCTGTTGTGCATTGACATCATACTAAATATCATCGTGTGTAAACCCACACCACTTTTAAGATGAATTTTTTATGCACCCCCATTAAATAGAAAAATCTGCCAAATAATTCTGACAAATTATAAGTTGTCACCAAATATAAGATAGACACTGATTTAGACAATGTAAATGTGGAAAAGAAAAATATACCTCATAACAAGTTCTCCTCTAGCTAATATAACCTTATGTTCCCCAAACTGATTCTTATAGTCAAAATGATTATGAACAGGGACTACATTGTCGATTTCTGTCTTACTTCTTTTTATCTATCAAGCACTTTGGAGAAACATCCTTGTAGAGGATTTTTAATCTAGGAACATAGCTACTCTGGCAAGGAATCACATCCAAAGACCTAGGTTTGTGTGATCTTGCTGGAAGATAGCCTACACCCTTAATATCTCTGACTGGAATATAGACATGACATACCTTTAATTCCTCTGGCTGGACACCTTTAATCCCAAACAATGATGTCTAATTGAGGGGGAGACAAAGTGACAAATCAGAGAACGATTTGACAGAATGAGTCAGAGACAGGGTATGTCCAACTCTCACAAGAACAGATAGGAAAGAGAAGCTACTTAAGAGCAGCAGAGAGGGAGAAAACAGACAGCTCATGGAGACAGAGCAGTAGAGTTTGGAAGTACAGTACAGTTCAGTGCAGTTCAATTTGTGCAGTTGAGTTCTTGTAGTTCAGGTCGTGGAATTTAGAGGCAGTTTTCCAAGCAGAGCAATTCAGTCAGAAGCAGACAGAAGCCATTTTAATTCAGCTTGGAGAGGAGTTTTGAGGCAGAACAGCTGAGTTGAATTAGCCAGCCAGAGTTCAGAAAGAATAGAGTGAGCTTATTCTGCAATTTCAGAGACTGAAATCATTCTAGGGCTAGATTAGATTGTAAAGAATCTAGAAGCTTCCAGGCCTAGGCCTAGAAACACTCTGGGCTCAGGCCAAGCCATGTATTTGTAAAGTTTGGGTATAGCTCTCATCTCATTCCCTCATCAAATGGAATAAAAACAACATTTACACATCTTTCTTTATTATTTGTAACTGACCGAGTTCTCAAAAGTTTAGCCTTCATATCTCCTTTTATGTATATACTCTGAAAATGACTGTCTCTTGTCTATAACTCAAATATAATTGTAAATGGATTCTTTAATTTGTAATTCCACCTTTAACCTCTCTCTGACATGCATACTTAATTCCTGATGTATTCAGTCTACCTGTTGTCTATAAATATCTCAAAATTTTAGGTTGAATATAGAACTCTTTGTTGCCAATTCTCCTAGGAGATTTTGTTTTTGTTTTTATTTTCTCTTACCTTTATATAGTTATTTGAGATTAGAGATCACTATGTAGTTCAGGCTGGCCTCAAACTGATTGTGTAGTTCAGGCTAGCCTAGAACTCACAATCCTCCTGCCATAGTCTCAGTACTGGGGATATAGTCATTAAGCATTACCACACCAAGTCATTGAACTGAATGCTTTTTCCTTTTTGTTCATGCTAGGGTTCATACCTAGTTCATTTAAAGTTAGAACCTGTCACTGACCTTCTAGTTCTTTTTTTTTTTTCCATTTTCTTCTCTTTTATTTATTTATTTATTACTTCAGGTTACATCTCCTTTGTAGTGTCCTCTTTCTACCCCTCCCCGTCCTGCCCTCCCACCCTCTACCCCCATCCCTTCCATCCCACTCCTCTGGAGTGGAATGTCCCTACATAACAGTCCCCTACCCCAGTTCAGCAGTCATATGAGGGCCAAGAGCCTCCTCATACACTGGGGGCCTACAAGGCAGCACCAATAGCGCAAAGTGTCTCACTGACAGGAAAAAAAAGTCTATTTTCATGTTCCCTTTGGTGCACTCGTTGTAGTATAGTTATCCTGTACTATATGGCTAAAATCCGACTATAAGTGAGTAGATGCCATGTGCATCCTTCTGGGTCTGGGTTAGCTCACTCAGAATGAGCTTCTCTAGTTCCATCCATTTGGCTGCAAATTGCATGATTTTGTTGTTTCTGATAGCTGAGTAGTATTCCTAGTTCTAATGTCAGGAAATGTCAATAGCACTCAAGAGTTTAGACTCATTTATTACCTTTTCTCAACTGTTCTTCAAATCCCACATTTAGTCTTCTCAGATCTAACTTCAATTTTTTTTCCAAGTTAGTGGATTTACCATCACAATGATTTCTCTTATCTTGGTTGGACTCTTTCAGGTTTTTCAGAAACTGATATCTTTGGTCTTCAACTGGTTATCCTTCTTCACTTTACCCACTGATTTCTCTAACTTAACTATAGTTAATCTATCCCACTCAAATCTCTTTAGCTATTTATAATCAAATCTTTAATAATAGAAAATATATTCTCTATTGTCACCAGAATCGACTTTATTTTACCCATGGGTATTTGCTAATGTACTTTCTCTCTTTCTCTTTCCCTCCCTCTTTCCCTTCCTCTATGTGTGTGTGTGTGTGTGTGTGTGTGTGTGTGTGTGTGTGTTTGTGTATTGCACACACACACAAGAGGGTACATGTACACCACTCTTTGTATCTCTCTCTCTGTGACTATTTCTGTGTCTCTCAAACTTACTGTCTCTGTGTCTCTGTTCTCTCTTTCTCTCTCTGTGTGTAGTGTGTATGTGTGTGTGTGTGGTATGTGTGTCTTTCTGACTCCACAAAGACATGACTGCTTCTAGAAATTGATTTTTTTCTTATTTTTTATTCAATAGCTAGTATCTCAAACACTGACTGTCATAGATGCTCCTTAAATTGATATTGATAATTTAATAAATGGATCATGTATTGATCAGGAAAATCAGGTAGATGCTTAGTAAAAATGGACTTTTCTTTTCCTGCCACTACCTTCCTAAGATGCTAGAGTTATGGACAGAAGACTTGCATAAACAATCAGTTGGTTTTAGTTGATTTTCAAAGTCATTAGTTTTTTTTTGTTTGTTTTTTTTATAAATACTTTATTTTTTTTCAAGTTACATCTCAGTCACAAACCCTTCCCTATTCCCCCTTCCTGTCCCACCCTTCCACCCTCTTCCCCCCCCAACAGCTTCTCTTTTCATTCCAACAAATGGTTCTTTCTCTTATAACAGTAAATTCTATACAAAACAGCAGAATTAAATATGCCACATTTATGAGAGTTAAATGGGCCAGTATAGCTTCCCAATGTCCAGTTCATACATATTTGGCCCCTGACTTTAACCTTCTACCTTCTAACCATCTCCATGAGTTTAAAGTTCTATAACTGACTTAGTTTTCATACTAACTTGCATCACTATTATAACCATCTTCTTAGATCTAGAACGCCCTCTTGATTCCTAAACAACTCAAAATTTAACTATGAGACTCAAGCTGTCTATTCTTCAACCACCTCAGAGAGCTGAGAAGGATAAATATATCTGATTGTATAGGAAGTGCAGGGCCTGCAGCTTCCAATACTAAGAAATGACAAACCAGTGACTACCTGGACAGTTCCCATTTTCTCTCCATACATTCCAGCATCAGTCTTCAGCCTTTTGGTCCTGTTTCTCTGACAGACATTTATTGTAGAGTGGAGAATATGAAGGACTTACCTAACCTGTCTTGGCAGAGCTAGGCTGTCGACTTCCCTGCTACCAAGTTTTGTCCTTTTTGGACAGCAGTCTGTCTGCAGTTGAAGCAAGGAGTTTTTTCATGTCAAGAGATAGGCTTGCCACTAATTCAACCATCTCACATTGGAGATTCTTCGATGCTTTTCTTCTACTTGGAGTAGAATAGGGGGTGCTGTCAGGAGCTGATATGTCACGATATCAAAAAAAAAAAAAACTGAATCAGACACCAAAAGAAGACAAATGACCCAGATGATTCAGCCTGACAGACTCCCTCAATAGATGTCTCCATCAAAAGCCTACAACCACAAAAACTCAATATCGCTAAGACCGTTCAGCTCTACACAATGCCCCAGCCAGAACCTCAGTAAAGCCTGGAAGTTCAGCTTCTGCCTACAAACTCCTTAGGTCATCTAAACAGCTGAGAATAGAAGGACTGAACATAAAAGGATTGTATAAACATTTTTAACCATTTTTCCATTTTGGTTTGGGCCCCAAACAGGTTTACTACGACCCAAATCAGCAGGAAGTCACTTTAAGAGAGCGACGTCCCATACCCAGAGGGTAGGGAGGGTGTTTCTCCGCCCCCCCCCCTTTTTTCGGTTATTTGAAGGACAACTGAAAACACTGTTATTTAGGGGAAGAGATTACAAGTTGTTAAATGGTCCTGTTTAATGGGTTTTGGAGGTTAGACCCAGGGTATTCCTTCTTTCCCTTTTCTGTATCCTTCTTTATCTCCTATGTAGGAATGCATGGACTTGAGAAAAATCGAGACACAGCACAGGAAGGATCAAGAAGAATGGTCACATTATTGAATATGCCCTTATACCCTTGTATATTGATACAAAATTAATAGTATATTTGGCTAAAGTGGTATTGACCATTGTTTATTGTGCAAAAATAAGATTGTATTGGTCTACGTCAGTATTGATATTTGTATATTGATACAAAACTAAGATTATAGTTGGCCACAATGGTATTGACCCTTGTATATGGATGCAATATTAAGATTGTATTGGGCCGCATAGGCATTGATCTTTGTATATTGATACAAAATTAAGAGTTTATTTAACCACAATTGAATAGATCTTTGTATATTGATACAAAATTTAAGATAACGCTTCTAATGGTATCGTACCTAGAGATACTTAAAAATGAAATATGAAGCTCTGGCCTTTTGATACCAACCATCTTAAACTGTTTAGGATAGTTAAGAAAAACAAACTCCTAGTCATGCATGCATGTCACCTTGTTAGCTACTAAGATAGTCTATCACAGATATTCTCTAAGCTACTCAGTAATCAAGTTGTTAAGAGACAAGCAACATTTGCTTATCTAAATACAAGAGATAGATAGGGCATCTTCAAAAACCCCAAGAGATCTGCAGAATATGGCATTCAAAGATGTGGTCTTAAACAAAGTCATTAGTTTTAGTGGTCACACAGCTGTGCTTCTCCTTATATCCTTACTGATGATAGCATCTCAGACTGTAGCTATTTAATCGGTGAAAACTGCTCTGTAAAACTTGCACATCACTATCTTTTCTGGGGACATTTGACTTTCTGTTATCTTCCCTGTGCTCTAGGGGAAGCTTTTTCCCTCTCTATTGCCCCTACCTTCTCAGAAAAATAGCACTTCACTGTCTTCCTCTATTTTGCCAAGGAAAAGACACATTGTATAGTCTCATAATTAACCTAAGAGCCAAATATTCTGGGGAAAGAAACTAATAATTAGGAAAAGAAGCTAAAATATACCATGATAGTTAAGACTTGGGTACTCATTTTTTTCTTTAGATTTATAAAACTTGAAGCACCCAAAGACTTGTGGGTAACAGAAGCTCCTGTCTCAGAAAAGCAAGACACTTGGAATATGTGACCACTCTGGAATTTATAAGCTCCCTTGATCCTGCCTATCTGATGACTCAGTATACAAGCCTTGCGCCTATGACCCACAAGAACTGGTCTTTGCTTTCCATTGTTTCCATATTCATTGGTTTTCTGGCTTTGAAGATCCCTATTTTTCCTTTTTCTAATAACTAGTACCCTGGTCAAATGGCCTTTTCAAGCACTAGCGCTGAACTTTTGAGTTCATAGTTGTACCTGGTCTGGTAAATGAAGTCAGACATATGTCTTCAGGGGAACTTGAGACTAATGAAAACTCATGTAGAGGAATTACTTTTTATTTTCTTTTATTTCATGCTTTTGGCCAGTATACAGAAATTTTAGTGAAGAACTGATTGAGATTGCTTCTGTTATTAGATTATAATGCTGTTGATATCTTTAATAACATAGCTTTTTAGAACATATATTTCTCAAAGTTTCCATTAATATTAAACACAAGGCATTCCAGATTTCAGGCACTCTTGAACTGGTAGTTTCCTTTGATTGTCAGTCTGACAATTCTAAAGTTAATGATCCTTCACAAATCAGGTACCAAGGCAGAGGGAAGATGATTTCCAGACTGCCACAAATATTTCTGTCCAGAGTGCTGAACCTGAAGCTAGGCATTTGGTGTCAAGACTCCTAGCTGCTGCCTGGCCATGAAGCTTGTGAGTAGCAGAATAGCTGTTGTTACTGAAATCTATCATAGAGGCCTCTGTCCAAAACTTACACTGAAGCAGTCAGTAAAATTGGTCTCTGTAGGCCAGAGTTATCTGTCACTTTGAAGGAAGCTATGTGAGCTTTAGGCCTCTGAAAGGATTTTTAAAAATATGAAACATTTATGTGAGAGTAGGTATTGAATGGAACTTTGGAGCCATGGAGTTCCATTCTGACATTATGATTCTGATTTTGATGAACAGCAGAATTAGGTGGTATATAGAGCAATATGAGATTTAAAATACATTCCTGTCATGTGATTTTTTTTCTTTTTTCACAGTTTCAGCTTAATGTTGCAATGCTCTCTCTCTGCTGTGGGCCTGCATACTCTGTTCTGAAGAGGACACTCAACAAAATATTGACATAATAATAATAATAATAATAATAATAATAATAATAATAAAAACAATAATAATCCTTTCCTCTTGATAGAAAGCATGGATCTTAACAGTTCTGTATTATTCAACAACTTTCATCTCAAAGTTGCAGCCTATGTGTAGAGCATTCACCTTAGGTGAGAATGACAAACGTGATGGTTTGAATATGAGAAGAATTAATGACCCTCAGTAACAGAAGTAGGATATCTCATTCTATTCAGCTATATTAATTAAGGTATAAAAATGTATCTCATGAATTTTGAAAAGAGAATCAAAGAAAATTAGAGTGACAAAAATAGTCGTGACTGAAAATCATTTCTGAGGACATATGGAAAGTCTAGGCTTGTATGTAAACCTACAGATATTTGAGAAGAAATTGTTAAAAATATTGACCCTTGTATATTGATGTGAAATTAAGATTGTATTGGGCTACATAGGTATTGATTTTTGTATATTGATACAAAATTAAGATTATATTTGGCCACATTGGCATTGATCTTGGTATATTGATACAAAATTAAGGGTAACAATTTTAAAGGTATTATCCCTAGTAATGATTAAAAATGCAATGTGAAGTTTCGGTCTTTTGGTACCAACTGTCATAAACTGTTTAGGATAATTAAGAAATGCAAACTAATAGTCATGCAAGCTTGTCATTTTGTTAGGTACTATGACAGTCTATCACAGTTATTTTCTAAGCTAATCAGAAATCAAGTTGCTAGGGGACAAGCAACATTTGTTTATCTAAACATAAGAGATACATAGGGCATCTTCAAAAACCTCAAGAGATCTGCAGAATATGGCATTCAAAAATGTTTTCTTAAGATTTTTTGATATCAAGACATGTCAGCTCCTGACAGCACCCCCTATTCTACTCCAAGTAGAAGATGAGCATCGAAGAATCTCCTCCAGTGGGAGATGATTGAATTAGTGGCAAGCCTATCTCTTGGCAAGAAAAATCCTTTGCTTCAACTGTAGACAGACTGCTGTCCAAAAAGGACAAAACTTGGAAGCAGGTAAGTCGACAGCCTAGCTCTGCCAAGACAGGGTAGGCAAGTCCTTCATAATTCCTGCTCCACAATCAATGTCTGTCAGAGAAATGGGGCCAAACGACTGAAGATCGGTGCTGTAATGTATGGAGAGAAAATGGGAACTGTCCAGGCAGCCACTGGTGTGTCATTTCTTAGTTTTGGAAGCTGCAGGCCCTGCACTTCCTATGTAATCATATATATTTATCCCTCTCAGGTCTCTGAGGTGGTTGAAGAATAGATAGCTAGAGTCTCATTGTTAAATTTTGAGTTGTTTAGGAATCAAGAGGGTGTTCTGGATCTAAGAAGATGTTTTTAAAATTGTGAGGCAAGTATGAAATCTGAGTTAGATATAGAACCTTAAACTCATGGAGATGGTTAGATAGTAGAATGTTAAAGTCAGGTGCCAAATACATATGGACTGGACATTGGGAATGTATGCTAAACCATATAACTCTCATAATTGTGGCCTATTTATTTCTATTGTTTTGTATTGTATTTATTGTTATAACAGAAAGAACCATTTGTTGGACTGAAAGGGGGAACTGATGTCTTAAACTTTAAAAAAAGGGAAGAGGATGGGGAGCTTAGGGGGAAGAGGGTGGGAGAGTGGGAGTGGAGGAGGGGTAGGGAGGAGATTGTGATTGAGATGTAACTTGAAGAAATAAAAAACAAAATATAAAAAAATTTCTCATTTGAATCTTGGGCATAACTGAATTATAGTTAATTTTCAAATGTTATTATAAGAATCTAAAAATGAAAACATGCATAATGATACTTGGAAAACTGTAAATAACAAATAAACATTTAAATATTTATTTTTGCCTATATGAAATATGAAGAAGCTTCACTTACTACCATAGCTTTAAGATGAAAGTAAAGCCTAATTTAAGAAGAAAATGGGTAGTTAGTTGTGTTCTTATTCATATTTCTAAGATCAAACATGGTCTATATATATAACTATGCAATTGTCTATCAATTAATCAGTACATTAATATCTATGACATGTAAATACATATACTCTTATTTGTTTAGTTCATGAAAAATAAAATATATTTGATATAATGTAAATTTTGATTGTTACTTGATTGGACTAAATGGGGAGATAGCTAGAGATGAATAACCACTTAAGAGCACTTGCTGGGCTTGCAGAGGACTCAGGCTTAGCATCCAGTACCCACATGCTAGCTACCAGCCATTTATAATTCCAGTTCCACAGGATCCATTGCAATACTACGACCTTTATTGGCTCTGCAGACACGTGTTGCACATGCATAAAATCAAGAAAAATATATGTAAAATTAAAATAAATCTTAAAAATACCTAATGAATTACTGAACCACAGCTTTGTGTATGTGTATGAGGGCATTATCTGAGACACTTAGATCAAGAGGGGTCTCACTTGATAAATAGATTAACTTCTTGCTGGCTTCATAGTATAAGCATGAGGGGGGGACAGACTTGGAGTTAGTAAGTCACTGGATTTTATCTTTGGTGCTGTTTTTGAACTAGTCTCTTCCTACCCATTACTCCTGTTTACCAAAGAGTGAAATAAAACCTGTTCCAGACTCCTGTCTCCATGATGTCCCACACAAGTGCTAGAGACCAACTGATAAGACACTAATACTCCCGAAACAATCAACTAAAATGAACAGCTCCTCACTTTTAAGGGTTTGTCCCAGCATTGAGAGGACACATTCATATATTTGATCTTAAGAAAATATGTAGATGAATTCATGTGATGTTATTTACAAGTTCATTCTTAAGCTATGCTTAGAATAATATTTAATCTGTAAGTGAATGTTTTGAGAAAACACAAATCCCTTGCAGGAATACTTGCTATCTATATTTCTACTGTGAGATGCATGAAAATCACTACTTGTATGACCAAAGGTAAAAAGAATGTGATTTCACATATCTGGAGGAAATTGGCTGGAAGATTATAATGTGGAGGAGTCTATATGATTAGAAATGAAACATTCTGTGATGAGAAGTGGTAAAAGCATATTGAATTGGATGGGAGTGGAGGAAATGGCACAATTTTATTAGTACATGTGCTTCTTTAATAGAACATCTAGATGAAATGGAAAATTACTTTTAATAATGAAAGAAAATTAGTTTCCTATAATTAAAACATAAATTCCTGCTTTTATTGTCTTGTCACTGAATATCTAGGTCTTTGAAATTCAGTTCAAATTATACAGAGTTAAAATGCTGGTTAGTTGCTATCACCTGAACTCTTTAAAGGGAACAACTGCTTAAATTTTTCTCCTGCCACATGTGAAAGTAAAATTTTCTAGGCGACTTGTGTTTCACAGTAATAGGGCACATTTCTTCATGCATCCAGTTCAATATTAGCCTCAAAAATTAATAAACGGAAAAAACAAATGTTTTTCAAGACATAAATTGAGCTTAAAAGTCAAACATGAAATAGTAGCCCATTAATTTTATAGTCAGATGTAGTATTGAAAGCTTCATTTTGGAGTCACAAAGTAAATTTCCTAAATAAAACACTTAACTAAATCCTCCCCATAAACTTATAGCAGACATAATGAAGTAGAAAATAAAATTAACAACAAATCTTTTTAACTTTCTCTCAATGTGACTTGGCTAAAATTCACTAGATGGTTAGATGGTTAAGATTTGTGAACACTGTCTTCCCAGACTGAAGATAAAGATTTGGTTTATTTATATTTTCCAGTCCCCTTGGCTAAGGAGGAAGAGTCCTGACATTGAACACACTGTTGGTAAAAACAACTTCTAGGCTAACTATGCACATTTTTCTTGCCAGGTGACAATATAAACAAAACATATGGAAAATAAAGTTAAAGCCATGTAGCAATATGGTTTAAAGTGTTGAGAAAGATACTATGATGTCATTATTTTATGCCTAACTCATGGTGGCCTACATTTTAATAAATCTTTTGCACTGCAATTAACATCTACAAAAGGTCTTACAGCTAAAGAGTTTCAGTAATAAAAGGAATGATATGTAAGAAGTTATTTGAATATATACAGCTTTATTGTATTATGGATTTTATCAGTGGTAAAGGTAACTATGTAAAGTATATATTTGGGGGGATTTAAAATAGTCTTCAAGTCTCATATCATATATACTTATGATTATCTCTCAGGCATGGCCCTAGACAAATAACAAAAAGTAAACAATCAGTTTAATCTACTATATAAAATGAAGAAACAGAATGATAGAAGTTAGGCCTTTTATGGGGATTTTGGACTGGAAAAAACGGACGTCCCTGAAAGTTATGGAGATGAAAATACAGACAGCCTTGTTGAAGGGGCATGGCTTGGGAAAGCCCACGTAAATGTCGGTAACCACAGCAATGGGAATGCTGAGAGAACCTCTGCTGGGATGGGATGATATATAAGAGAAATCCATGGTGTCTCTCTCTCTCTGTCTGCCCTCACTTGCTGAGAAGCCATGCTGAAAAAAGAAACAGCAAGGTACGAAAGGTGTGAGGGGCCAGCAGAGTCCAGAAAGCACTTGGGTAGTTTAAAAGACTGCCCTCAGTTGGTGATCGGAACAGACTGACTTTATATACTGGCCACAGCTTGGTGGTGGAAATAAACTCGCATTATGAACTGGCAAAATAAGGCCCAATGGACTTAAAGCTTGAAAGACCTGATGGGACTGCCGTAAGCCAAGACACTCTACATGGACCTATGCTAAGCGTATTAATGTCTTTTCAAGAAACTTAGAATAGCGTTACGTGTTTTTATATAGGTTTTAGAGTGTTTTTAGGTATTAAGGTATTTATGATAGATTATAGATTTTAGATTATAGGATTTAGGTATTTTATAGATGCTTGTTAAGTACTAATACATATAAGTGTTGGTAAATAAAAAGATTCTGTTACAAAACAGTTCACATCCAATAGTAGCAAGGAAGAAAGTCATCTACAGTTTGACATTAAAATACCAGGAAGCAGACTGTAATAACAGAAGAGAAAGCGGTGGGTGTCAAATAGTCAGTCAGGGACCAACATGACTTTGTTTCATTGGCCAACACTTCGATCTTCCCTTTGAAGTGCTTCTGCATTTCTCACAAAATTTTACTTATCATAGTAAAAATTCTGCCACTTGTGATCCTGACGAAATAGAAAGGGGATGCAGTTTATATCTTAGACAATCATCGTTTTCTAAAGATGACTGCCTGTGCTTTCTGCTCAAAGAGGAATAAGCAACATGAAAATGTAAGACATAGGGGCTATATAACTGTCTTTGTGGAGGAGACTTTTTGCATTTCTCAATTCTATATGACTTAAACATTCTTTGTCTTTAGACTCCATGCCGTGAAGAAATGAACTAGAAAACATATTTGCAATGCCTGCTAACAACAATCCTTTGTTTTTATTTCTGACTTTTCTTTCTTTTGTAGTTCTATGATAAAGCACAACTTTAGAAAGGTTGTAGAAGTAGTGGTGTGTGACTTGCTATCAAAAAATAATAATTTTATATATTGATATTGATATATTATTGATATTATATATAGTATTGATTATGTATCAATATATATTGATAATAAAATTTCAAAAAAAAATATTTGAAAACCAGGATGGAACAGGAATTGAGCTCAAGGCTTTAAAACACACAACCAGGCAACATAGAAACCTTGTCCTGCAGATGGTTCAGTGGATGAAAACGCATAACATTGGGGCCTATTTTCCAGAGTTAGATGCCTGTATCCCACATTAGTAGAGAACAGACTTCAGAAAGTTGTCCTCTGACCTCCCTGTGTACATGATGTCATGCACACAGCAGCTTAAACATGCAGATTCATACACTTATGTGTATGCACATGCACCCAAATGTGATCCCCCCATACACACACACACACACACACACACACACACACACACACACGCTAACCCAAATGAAACAGCAATAGATAAAAATTTTAAAATACTTAAAAAAGTAGAAAAATAAAAAGGTTTTCTCTAGAGACTGTGGCTTTAGTACAGTCTAGGCAAGTATGTACTGGGCAACTGATCACATTTACGCTTAGTAAAACAGATAATTCTTTCTTAGAAAACCAGTATGCTAAACTGATCAGAGTCTCACAATTCTTGCCTTAGTGGGGAGGTGCATTGTCCACAACTATGGCAGAGAGCATGATAAGCAAACCCAGGCTCCCCAAAGAGCATAATCACATAACTGACTTAGCACAACTTCTGCAGCTGTCCTGGAAAGTGTTTGAAAAGGCTGCCCCTTAGTCAGCCCCTGCTGCTAAAGAAGGCTCTTTCAAAGACTGGCTTCTGGGCCCGGTGATTGCATTCAGCATGGACTGCTAGGACTTGAAGCTTTATCTTTGATGATCATGTGCTGAGCCCATTACCAGACTAACTGGGCTGTGATGACCGTGGTCTTGATTGATGATGAAAGCCCAAGTTGTGATTTCACTTCAGAATATGATTCTTTCAGACTGTCTTTGTATTTATTTACCATTCTGCACTGACTTAGGCAGTTTTTTTTTTTTTTGGTCTGTTCAAAAATCTTGAATTGAATAAAATTTTTTTTCATAGAAAGATAAAACTGTTCATTTTGTTGTCGTTCCAAAGCTGTGATTAGCAAATCTCCAAAGCAGTGAGTTTTATATCCTCTCTTTTAAAACACTTTTTAAAGAAAGATCTTTTTATCACTGATAGATCTACACATTTTATTATCCTAAAGTTTCTTTAATTTACCCTCACAGAAAGTCATACCATGTGCTCATTAGACATATTTTTTTTCCCGGAAAAGTTTCTTGTGTCTCCCTCTCTCCCCCTTCTACTGTGGGACTCCAAGCCATGTACTATGGTTGTTCAGGTCTCTTGTGAAGGAGGAATGTCAGCGATGGAAGTAACCATGCTGTGCTCTAGGCTTTTTCTCCCACTTGCCTGGCCTGGGTATGGAAGCCTCCTGGGCACTTTCCCCAATCACCCCAATTAAGCTGGTGGAGATACCTTCCCTGCAGCCCAGTCTGTTCTCCTCTGAATGCTACCCACTTTCCGCTACCACTCTCCTTTTTTTTTTTTTCACATCTTTTCTAATCACTCCTGGCATGGAGCATCCTTCCACTTGCGTGTAATCATTAGAAATTTCCAAGCACTTAGAATCTCTTCCCAGCAGTCCTGTGACCCTTCTCTTCCCCTGTGCCTTAACCATGCACTCTCCTGCTGCCTTTTCTTAGGTTTCTTTGGCCTTTAGCTATTTCTTTGTCTCCACCCACTGTCACTCTAAAATTTTAATTTGTTGCACTGAAACAGTTATACCATGATATTAGTCCTTTTGCAGTTAGTCTAACTAGCTTAAAGCTCTTATGATAGTTTCTATGCAAGTATGCACAATTCAATACAATATGAGCATAACAAAATTAATAATACTCCACCCAAGCACTGGCATTTTCCCCAAATCCACAGATTTTGTAATTGACAGTAATTATTGGGCAAAGAACTATAGAATCACAATGAACATATTTCAAGATTACTGATTGCCAAGTACATTTTATCAAGTAATACATGAATATATGGAAATAAAGTCATCCAAATTCTATTATTCCTGTACATTTATTTATCTGTCTAAATTTTTTAGAGTGGTACTTGAAATTTGGATTCGCTTTTAAAGGAAGAATTAGATGGTATGTGTGGCTATTCACACTCTTAATTTAGCTTCTTCATATATGGGCCTCTGCTGCTAGCCAACTGATACATGAAACAAAGCTCACTAGCAACCATGCTCCATCTATTTTAATAGAGCATCCAACCAAACATTCCATTTTAATGGTAGCTGAAAAGATAAACTCTATAAAATATACAACATGGAAGAAATACGTGGCTATATACATACCTACATATTTCTAATTTAGGAACTAAATGAGCAATCAAGAAAAATCACATAAATGATGAAAATTAGTAGCAAAATAGTAATAGTTGATTGAAATATTCCAATATATGATGATAACTCATAAATGAGAAGAGAATGTAACAATTTCGATTGGTAAACAGCCATGTTTATAAAATCAAATCAAGTAAGAGGACAGGAAAGATTCTTTGCAATGTAAGTGGTGAAAGCTTAATTAAAAATATCAATCAGGCCGGGCGGTGGTGGCGCACGCCTTTAATCCCAGTACTTGGGAGGCAGAGGAAAGCGGATCTCTGTGAGTTCAAGGCCAGCCTGGTCTACAAAGCGAGTCCAGGACAGCCAGAGCTGTTATACAGAGAAACCCTGTTTCGAAAAACCAAAAAAAAAAAAAAAAAAAAAATCAGATAGTGAAATTTTTGAGTTATTCTAGTATGCATCTTCTGTCATATATGTAGCTTACAAGTTATCTCTCATTGTAGGCTTCTTATTCACTTAATTTCCTGCTTTCTTTGTTGCATAAAACACTCTAATTTCATTAGGTTAAATTTGTTAATTTTTTTTTTATTTCCTGAGTAACCAGGGTCCTCATGAATGCTTATATCTTGTACTATATGTCCAAGCTTTTTCTTATTAATTTCAGAGGTTCAGGTCTTATGTTGAGGTCTTTGATCTGTTTTGAGTTGATCTGTGTGCAGAGCAAGAGATTAAACCTAATTTTATTCTTCTATATGTTGATACTCAGTTTTCTCAACAACATTTTTGAAGATGTGATGCTTTTTACAGTGTGCATTTTTGGCCTCTATCAAAACTACATGACTTTAGCTGTGTGGAGTTCTTTCTTGGTTTTCTATTTATTCAGTTGAACTAGAGCCAGTGAGAGAGTTTAGTGGATAAAGGCACCAAGCCTGTTAACTCAGTTTGATCTCCAGGATCAACATGATGGAAGACATGAAGACAAAAAATTGTCTTCAGACATCCATATGTGCAGAGTGGCACACATGATACATGCATGTGCATGAGCATAGACATACAACATAACACAACACACACACACACTATAAATGTACTTAGAATATGTACAACTTTCTTTCATTGACCTTCATGCCTGTTTTGTACAGTGAAGCTGTTTTTGTATTACTATTGCTTTATAGCATACTTTAAAGTCAGGTATGTATGGTAATACCACCACTATTGTTCTCTTTCCTGAGAATTATTTTGTTTTTTTGTGGGTCTTTCATTCTTCCATATGAATCTTTAGTATGTTTCCTATTTCTGTGAGGTAGTTCATGAAGGTTTTATATATCATGGCATTGAAACTGTAGATTGTTTTTGGTGGAGTAGACAATATTAACAATATAAATCCTTCCAATCTATTAGCATGAAAAATATATTATATATTCAATATTATTATATTTATTATTACAAATAATATTATTGTATTTAATATTATATATATAAAATCTTTTAATCTTTTAGTACCTTTCTTAATTTCTTTGTCAGAAATTTAATGTTTCATTGTTCAGTATTTTAATTTCATTGGCTATGTTAATTCCAAAGTATTTTTGAGGCTATTGTGAGTGGAAATGGTTCCATGATTTCTTTCTCAATTTGTTATTAGAAGGATATATAGGAAGGCTACTAATTATTGCATGCTATTTTTGTATATGGCACTTTGGTGAAAGTCTTTATCAGTTTTAAGAGTTTCCTAGTTAAGTTCCTGAATCTATTATTTATAAGATCATGTAATCAAATCTAAACAAAGCAAAAAAACAAAACAAATACCCTAATCAAAATATAAATGCACTATGTAATTTTAAAATGACTCTAAAAATAAGAATGTGTTCAATATCCCTAGCTATTAGAGAAGTAAAAATAAAAAAAAATATTTCTAAGTTCTTTCTTTCTCAACTGAGTAAGAATAGTTTTTATTAAAACAAACCACTTGGAAGGCAGAGGCAGGCAGATCTCTGTGAGTTCAAGGCCAGCCTGGTCTACAAAGTGAGTCCAAGACAGCCAGGGCTACATAGAGAAACCCTGTCTTGAAACAAACAAACAAACAAAAAACCCAAAACAAATAAAAACAAACAAACAAATAAAAACATGTCAGTGAAGATATAGGGAAAAGAGACTATTTAAAGAGTTGATTGGAATATATCTGATACTATGCTAACTATAGGAATTATTGTTCATGTTCCTATAAAAGCTAAAAGTAGGTCTGCCTTATTACTCACTCTTACCCCTTTAGGGCATTCATTCCAATAAGTTTATAACTTATGGTAGAAGGGACTGTACATAATTGCATATACATATTCATTGCTTCCCTTTTCATAATAACTATAAAATAGTATCAGCCCAGATGTACATTGATTATTGATTGGAAAAAGAAAATATGGTACATTTACAAAATGAGGAACACTGGAGAATTCTTTTCATTAGCAGTTTTACTGTGTATTTTGTGAGCTTACAATACCAAGCTGTTAAGCAAGATGGAACTACTGTCCAGTAGTGGTGTATTTCTTATGAGGATAATCAATTTCTGTCGATTAGATTTGAGATTTTTCCCCCGAGGGGAATTTATGTGTGGTACTATAATGATGGTCAGTACTATATGGCTGTGGGGGTCATAGATCCAAGGGTCTGTTTCCCAAGCAGAACTTTGCTATTTTTGGTTTGCTAATTTGAAATGGTACAGTTTGTCTTCTCCATATTTGTGCATATATACCCAGATACATGCTATCCTCAGCACTGAGAGGAGAAGCTTCTCCTTAGAACTAACAGTGGTGAGTGCAGAGCTCCATGACTGCTCAAGGTACTGACAGCATGACTGTCCAGTGCTTGGTCCTAAACAGAACACTTGTACCAGTGCATCTAAGGCTCAGGAAACACTGAGGAACAGGAGACAGAAAAAAAATGTATGAGTTGGCAGACAAGCAAAAGGCCTTTGAAATGCTCTTTTCTGCATATTATGCAACCATTGCAAGCACAAATTCACAGTCTCTGTAGTTGTCTGTACTGGGCCTACATGAGACTAGGCTTGTCAATAGTCAGTCTTGAATTGGGGCATGGCTCACAAGGGCCTAATCCTCACTGGGGAGCTATTGACTATTGACAAATGCTAAGGGATTTGTCCCATCACGTTCCATGCTCCTACTTTCATTTCGCATACATTCTAACATTTCTCCATTGCCTATTTCCTCTCTCATGACCCCTTTATACATTCCTAGTGTTGACAGACATACCAAATTAAGCTCAAAGATAAATAAAAGTTAAGCTAAAAGATAAGCTGTGATCCACATATAAAGACAGAAGATGAGGCATTTGTATTTTTATGTCTAAGTTACCTAAGTCTATATGATATTTTCCAAGTTCAATGCATATTTTGTCTCAAAATTTCGCTTTTTTTTTTAGTGCTGAGTAGCATTCCAAAATTTTTCAATCCTTTGTGGCTTCTACCTATCAATACCTTGAAGTTAAGAAGCTGTGCTTAGTGGTTTATTATCCAGGTACAAAAACAAATTTTCTTCTACTCTGACACCTTGAGAGTAACTTGAGTCTGTCACTGGGAACATTCCCCTCACCCATGCTTTCCGTGCTTGTCTGGCAGGATTCAGTTCCAGTGAAATCATCATTTCTATAGATAGCCATTTAGCTTGTGTGAATATTGACTTTCTGATTAGTGAATCCCAGCAGTTTGTTCTCTTGGGACAGCCATTTTGCTCTAGGGCCAGCAGCTCCCTGTGTTTCATAGGGCATAGAGATTCTAAGAAATAGAGCTTTGCTAATAAAACATGTCCCCCCCCCCCCCCGCCGCGACTCATATCCCTCTCCAGTGGAGTTATCTTCTGAAACCGGGATAGTGACAATCTTTCCTTTTATTTGAACTTTGGTCAAGGGCAGCCTTCAGCTTACTTGTGAACCATCATTATTCTTGTCCTATGCAAACAGGTCTGCTATTTTTGTGGGCAGAATTTGAGATCTCCATCCTTGCCACAAAAAAGAAAAGAAAACATTTTTCAGGCACCTTAATTATCATTCAGTTCCTGGTGACAGAATTCAACATTTGTTTGCTTGGTGAAACACACATGCAAATTCTTTCCATCCCTGTACATCTTTGAATTTATCATCCCCCTAAAGCCCATCCAGACTAACTCTGGGTAGATATAGCCAATTACACCTTTAAGTAAGAGTAATGGCATGGGTGAAATGCCAACTATATGCCAGTGAGTCCACAGAGTATGGCACAGGTGCTGCATTTTCAGCCCATAGAAAATTCCCATGAAAGATACATTGTTGTTTCTGTTTTGGATGGGGCATTGCTAACACTTATTGAAGGCTTGCAATAAATAAGGCACAATTATATGTATAACGTATATATGAATTTATTTAAGCCATACTGAAACTTCTGAAGAAGGCATAACATATGTTAGTTAAGGTCTCTTCAGTAAATGTATGGCTCAAAATAATGCAGAGGTTATGACAAAAAATATTCCCATGTACCCAGATTAGGGTTTTGGCTAGTGTTCATCTTGAGCGCTAAAGCAAAGACACAAAATATACGACGAGCCAGGAATGATCTGGCATATCTCTATGAGATGAGCCATGGAAATGGAGCAACTTGTAGGTGCTGTATTCAGACAAACTGCAGAAACCACCAAACTCAGGAAGATAAAGAGACTTGAACTCTTTCTCTAAAACACAGAATTTTACAAGTGAATTGCATGCAACATTCCTGCATATATCCCATTGATTGGAGCTTTAGCTTTTTTATAGTTATGACTTCAAAAGATTGGAGAAATTGGAGTTTCATAGTGAAGTTTGGACTATCAAGTTCCTAAGCAAAATTTGAGGACATTGACAAAGAAAAGTTTTTTTTGACACGTTATTTGTATTAGTCAGTTTCTGGTTCTAAGCAAATATAAGAGAAAGGACAGAAATAAAGAGAGGAATTATTTATTTTCGCTCATGGCTTTAAAGGTTTCAGTTCATCAAATGGCCAAGTGGATCAGATCACCTCATGATGTCCAAGAAACACACACAAACACACACAAAGAGAGAGAGAGAGTGAGAGGCTTTTATTTTATTCAATCAGTGTCCTCAGCCCATGGGACCATGGCATACAAATTCAGGGTAGATTTTTTTTTCTACTCCTCCATGGAAACACCTGCACAGACACAGAGGCAGTATACTGAAATGACTTCCAAGGCACCTCTCAACTCAATTTCATTTACCATCAAAATTAATAATTACAGGACTCATTAAAGTAAAGCAAATGTATAGGCTACGGAACAATTTGGCAATGATTGTCTAAATAAATTCCTGAGTTTATAAAACCTTTTTGAATATATTGTTCTTTAGGGAAAATTAATGATTCACTTTAAAATGTACCCAAGGAGACCTACCAAACTATGCTAGCTAAATATGTCTTTCCTTAGGGATTAACACAAGTTCTTTAGGTCATTATTATTTTAGCACATCTGCTGTGTTGGTATGTGCACAATTTATTTTGATAAGATTCAGTATATTATCAATAAAAACCTAATTAGTAAGTGTCTTCAAACTTTTGCCCTTCCCATGTATTTGTTAAAGTATAAGAGCTAAAAGCATCTTGACTCATCAGCGAGCAGCAACTCCACAGTGGTGTTCTGAAAGTGTGGTCCTCTCACTAGCTGCATCTGCAGTCTTTGGGCCTTATTGAATGGGACACTTTGCAAATGCAGTAATGTTTCCAGGTAAATCTTACCTTCGTTAAACATTTCAACCAATGTGGAGCTGTCTGGAATAAAACAGGGGAAGGTGCTGAAATGAAGACTACAAGGCACAGAGAAGGAAATATGTTCAGTGTACCAGGTATGTTCACAGTAAAATTAAGAAGTGATTTAAAGTTGGCTAAATTTTGATACTGTATGAAATCTTTAATGTTTTTTGAGAGTTGATTGATATTTTGATTTTATAATTATCATGACTGAGTATGTACTTTCATACACATATGCAATATAAACAGTAGAGATGTGTTCAGGGCTATTTCAGAAACTTCTATATTCTTTCCTAATACCAAGGCAAGATTCATGTAACTATTTCTTATGAAGCTACTGTCAACATCTGGAATGCAAATTTTGAAAAAAATCAACTTTGAAACACAATCCAAACCAAAGATGTACTGATTTGATTCTTAAATCCTGAGGAATGATGATTAGGAAAACATTGAAAGACTTTGCTTTCCCTAGATAGGCCATTGTGTTTCTATTGGAGCAGAAAGAATGGTATGCATGGTAATAAGAAACAGTAGTCTTGGATCTGAACCACTCCGTGTCAAGAAGCATTCAACAGCTCTATGTGGCTTGACTCATGCACAGTGACAAGTGCACAGGACTCTTGTTCAGTACTAAGGCTGAAGGCCTGTGATACAACAGAGCTAGGCCTTGGCAGAAACACCAGGGATTCATTAAGCATTTAATGTTGAAAAAATTGTTTGTCACCTTGTTATCCAGAAAGCATTTGTTTTGCCACATTTTTCTTTCAGTTTTCCATTCAGTTATGCACCCTATACAAGGTTACAACACATGGTTGGTTTAAATGAAGTTACTTCAGCTCTAGAACTTCAGGTCTACCCTTTGCCAGACATCATAACTATAAATACTTTGAGATAGCACCCAGAGAGTTAAGCACTGTCACCCAGGCAACCCCTTCATTCGGAAACTTGGAACAGAATAAGGCAAGACAAAAAAAAAATACCAGCAGTGTATGTTATCATGAAAATCAGTAGTCTTTTTAAGCTAAAAAGAAAAAAAAAGTATTTATTTGAGAGAGGAGAAAAATGCATGTGTTAAAGGTCCCAGAAGCTACTTTGCTTGGGCCCAATCTCTAGCTCCACACTGACCGTCAGAGTGGCTAAGTGGCTACCCTGTCTTTGTCTCATTTTCTTCCTCTATTGTGGGAGAATGGTGACATCCTTTCTCGTGTCATAAACTTGGTAAGAGGCAGAATTGTCCCTATCACATGCTAATTTTTAAACTTAAGTAATATCTTATTACTATGCATTTGTTTGACGGAGAAATGTTTTCATGTCAATAATGTAGTCTAACATATTATTACTCCACATCAAACTGGCTTAGTTTTTCTGACACTTATTGCAGTCATTTTGTCTTCATCTAACCCTTCCAAAGGACAGGACTGTGCACCCCTATGGACGCAGACTTTCAAACAGATACCTTTGTGCCCTGTTTGACTTTGACTTATTTTTAAGTATTCTCCCCAGATGAGTTTAAACCTGAAGAATGAACTAGAGGAGCCTAAAATTATTAAAATAAAATGTGTATGTGTGATCTTTTACAGGCCCAGAAAAGTCCTCAAATTTATGGAAAAAAAATTGAATTCTTTCACAGGTTATGGGTACATTACAGACACATATAGAATTATGCTGACAAGAAAAATCAGTGGGTCTGTCTGTATAAAATATTTTCTGAACACTGAAAGCCAATTTAGCATTTTATGTAATTTTCAAAGTTGCTCTCACTTCAACAAGGGTCACTCATCTTGTCTGGGATATTTGATAGTTGAGTTTCTGAAAGAATATATGACACATCATGTTGTAGTGCAAAAGAATTTCTGACTTCTCTGTTCCCAGACCCTTCCTAATCCCTTAGAAATCTAGACTTCAATGTCCCTTGACTGTGCATCAGGAAGCCCTACCCACTTCATATTTCTTATTTTCTGGTCATCAATTTGATTTCTTAGCAACCTACTGTACTTGGTTCTCTTAGAGTAGCCTTATGTCTATAAATCTCTATCTCTAGGTTTTCAATTTTCCCCTTAGTCTCTGCTGATCTTAACCCTTAAATGTTATCACTTGTAGCTAGAGTTACAGGTGGCCTTTTCATTGTTATCAGTCCAGTTTTCACTTAATAAGACCGTGGTAGCTCTTGCCATTAAGAGAAGAAAGGAATAATGATCAGTCTTTAATAAAAACTGAAGGATGGAATTACAAAGGGAGTAGAGAGAGACAGAGATGGAAGCCAGAGAGCCAGAGCTGATAATGAGAACAATAAACAAATAAAAGATAATGTGAAGAATGTTGAGTTTCACTACCTGTATATTGATGGGGTGGTGTTAAGTATTCTAAATGTTGATTGGTCCTGCTTGTTGTCTGTTACTCACTTTGACTTTGATTGGTTAAATAAATGCGGAGGCCTTGAGATTGAGCAAATATGGAGGTAGGCAGGACTAAGATTGTTGGGCTCTTAGAGAGAGAGAGCATCTTGGGAAGAAGATTGCCGGAGAGAAGCCAGGGCAAACAAGGAGGACATGCCATGGGGTAGATTAAAGAAGATCCTTTCAAGTGGCCTGAAACATCGGCTTAGCGTGGAGAATAATAGTCCAAAGGGACGTATGTATATAAGGGGTTCTATTTGGGTAATAAATTATGAGCTAGCTTAGATGGGCTAGGCTTGCACAACTCAGGCCTAGTCTTGTTAATATCCATCTAGTGTCCGTATGTATTTATTTATAATGGCAGGTTAAGGATTAGCACTGTTGAACCAATTAAAGATAATATAAATATTGGTTAAATAGTTTAATTAGATAATTTTTTCCTACACTATATTTATTCTTTTTAAGTCCTCTCACTCCCTATGTCAAATGAATGAATTAATGAACGAATTTTTTTTAAATTTCTCTAAGAATATCTGGATAATTGAAATCCTGCAATGATGATAAAAAACAAAAAACCCAAAAATGCAAATCTGATCGATGTACTTATCAAGGAATCTGGTGAGGAAAGGGTAGATAGTTAAAAAGGAAAGAAAGAAAAGAAGATAGAAAGAAGGAAAGAAAGAAAGAAAAAGACTTTTGCTTGCCTAAGAAATTTGTTTGAAATACTATTCCTTAGGTTGGTTTTGCTGTGTTCAAAGTGTTGAACTGAATGAGGTGAGAAATTACGATAACTTAAATATTAGACAGTGAATTAAAATTTGTTCGAGGGGAAAAAACCTAATATTTTTATGTTATGCTCAGAATGTACTTTGCAATAATAAGGCAGGTGAATCACTTGTTATTTTCTATTTTGTGTAATTTTCTTTATATATTTGTAGAAAGAACATAAAGTGAGATTCTAAGAAGTTGATTATTTTCTTGTTTAAAAAAAAAGGAAAACCAAGAAATTTAATTTCTTGCCTAGTTCAGTTCAACCCCTTTGAACACAAAATAACCACTCTAAGGAATAGTATCTCAAACAATTTTCTTAGGCAACAAAATCATTTATTTTTAAATCTACCTTTCCTCACCAGATTCCTTGATAACTATGAAAGATTTGCATTTTTTGTTCAACTCTCATGTAGCTAGCATTCCAGGGAGTCAGTGAGATCTGCTACAAAACTAAAGCACAGATTCTCTTATCTTGGAATTTAGATACAAAGGAAAAACACAAGGGGCTAAATCAAAAACCCTTCAGGGGGATGGTCATGAAACTTGATTCATTAGCTATACTTATTAGAGCCCAAAATGAGAAACAATCACTTACTGTAAATTCTCAAAATAAGTAAGTAAGTAAGTAAGTAAGTAAATAAATAAATAAATAAAACTTCCTACATGGTTAGAATGTTCTAAGAACAAAATAAAAACACAAAGTTAAAACAATTATGAATAGCATAATTTGAAAATAAAACCATTCTTTGCCAGGGCATGAAACCATAATGAGTTAATCAATTGTTTTACATACACATTTAAAGATAAGCAGATCAGATCAGGTATATAGCATGAGAGATATGTTACAAATACTAGGGAGAACAACAGTGGCTCTCAGATCACTTGAGAAGTTGACATTTTGGTAGGTGATTACTCCATGCAGAAACCATGGAGGTTCCCTGGAGGACCATCAGTTTTTAGTCCCTGATAAGAGCCTGAATAAATCAGTGAATAATGGTAAAATCTACAGCAGATTTATAGTAGATACCCTGCAGAAAGAAGCAAGGTTGGCAACAAAACCAGCTTTGCCTAATACTGCTTTCAATTTGACCCACGGCTAGAAGGTGTGTTGCCCCATTGGTAGGAGAGGTGTTCCAGTTTAGTTCGTTCTTCCTGTAAACGCCCTACCAACGTGATTAGAGATATGGTTCTTAGTTGACAACAAAGATTAACCATCACACTGAGAATTCTTGTCCAGTCCAAGGTATAATAAATAGGCCTGTTACAATCATTTAGGTTCCAGGTGCCAGACTCCAGAGCTTAGCACCAGTCTTTCTGTGTATCAAACTGGGCATTCAGTAGTGACAGTAGCCAGAGTAGCTGTCATGTGGAGGGGCCATGTTTTGATACCACATGTATCCTCTGTCTCTACTTCCATGGCATGTAGAAATGACTCAACTATATGAGCACTACAGTAATATATGACAGGGGCTGTTTCATCTTCTCAGTCTCACCACATTCTGAAAGAGACTTTTCATGGAATATTTATATGAGACATGGCTCTGTAGCTTTACAGTGTCATGCTTTGATTTTAAAATTTTCTCCCTTCCCTGCTTCAGACAAACCAGGCAGGTATTAGTAAATTATTAAAATTTAGTATGTATTACTGATACAAGTAAAAATGCCAAAAAGTGGTTTTACTTAATCAGAACCAGTTTTAACAGTCAACACGATCCTTCATATAACTTCCTCAGTCTGCCTCTTGAACAAATTTCACTAAGTATTGTTTTCACAAATCTTATTTAGCTGGGCCTCACTACGTCAAAAGTCCAGTTTTGATCTTCACAAACAAGTTTTTATTTTTGCTTACAATATTTCTCTATGTGTCAGCACAAGTTGAGAAAAAAAATATTTCATCAGCAGTATGTTTCTGTGTGTTTAAATCAGTGTTGAGTGTGGACAAGGATGTAGATTCTTCCTCTAATGGCTATTTTAAATGGAGTCAATGATTTTTGTTCTGACTACCACAGTGGTATAAGAAAATGTTCTACAGAATTATGAGTTTTTAACAACTCTAGTGATAACTTTTCCTGCTCCTCAACACCACAGTTAGGTGGTTTCTCTTCAATTGTATGGATATGATACTATTGTGATTTCAGTCAGTGGCATTTATTGAACAACTGATAGATATATGCTTGACCTAACATGTAAGTCTTCAAGATGATTAAAAATATGCCAAACTAAATTTCTATCATTGCTACAAATAGTAGTAAAACTGTTGAGAGAAATTACACACACGCACACATTATATATATATATATTATATATATACATCATATGTGTGTGATACTACATGATTGTTGGTACACACACACATATATATATATTATATTAAACAGAGCAGTTCATTGACAAAGAAAACACAATGAAAAATCATGACATAAAATTAATAAATGTATCTTGGCATGGTGATAAACGCCTTTTTTTCCTAGCAGTCAAGGAGCAGAGTCATATGGATTTCTGTGAGTTTGAGACAGGCCTGGTTTATAAAGTGAATTCCAGGACAATCAGTACTACATAGAGAGATCTTATATATTAAAAAAAAATTCTAACAAAACAAAAAGCAAAAGTTGAAGAACAAAAACCCAATGCAATTAACAAGAGCAACATTATGAAACACTGTTCCATGGAACCACCATAAGAAATCAGTAAGAACTTTTTTATTATCAACATCCAAAAAATGGTGAATGTTATATGGTAGAGATTCTGGACACGAATCCATTGTTTTACAGTCATGCAAAAATATATGTAAATGTTTATATATAAATAAATAAATATTTATAAACATAAATATATATGTATATATCTAAAGCAAGTGTTAATCAAGGGTGCCATAGTGGTCCTAGATAAACATTTAAGAGGCATGACCTATTAGAAAGTTCTGAGGCCACTAGGACTCAGCCACTGAACAGGATATTGGGACCTCAGCCTTTTGCTTTCTAACCAAGAAAAGTTGTTGTTCACAATCCCCATGAAAGTGTTACATAAAACAGTTTTGCTTAATTATAGACAAAAGCCTCTGAAATTATAAGCTAAAACAAAACTTTATTCTCTATATATAGATTGTCTTGTGTATTTTGTCGTAGTTCCATATGAATGGGAAACATTTCATATCAAATATATTTATTAACAACTAAAGCATTTTTTAAGTTTATTCATTACTTTAAGTTACATCTCCATCACAGTCCCCACTCTCCACCCCTCCTGGTCCCACTCTACTCCCTCCCCCTTCTTCTACCTATCCTACTCAACCAGAGTAGGGTCTCCCTACATATCAGCCCCCTCAGTTCAGCAGTCATATAAGGGCCAAATGCCCTGGGGGCCTATCTACATGGCAGCTCCCCTAGGGAAAAGTGTCCCACTAACAGGTAACGAATTCTATGTTCCTGTTCCTTTTGGTCTGTGTTTTGTCAGATAGTACTTAAAAATATATAAATACTTATTACCTAACAACTAGCGCTAAGAATAACTATAAACCCCTATTACCTAACAACTAACCTTATTAGTAACTATAACCACCTACTATCTAACAACTAACCTTTTAAAAGGATACAGTCTCTGGGGCAGGTCCTCAGTCATCAGGAACACCTTAGGAATAGATCCCTTATGGCATTGGTCAACAGTATTTTGTCAGGAATATCTCAGACAGAGGTTCTTTAGGGTAAATTCACTATTATATTGCTATAGCAGCTTCACTTTAAATGAAGCTTGAGGCTTTCTTCTCTTTGGAATGGCTCAGCTGTCCATAAAACAACTTATTCAGTTTGTATTAGCCACTCAGCTTCTCTACAACAATTGTCAGGGCTGGCCACAGTTCTATTCAGGCTGTTGTTTGAACTGGTCAAATTCCTCTAAGCAAAAGCTGTGCCACAAGGATTTAGTCTCGGCTTTTTGCTACCTTGCTGAGGTCTCCTCTGCTCACCAACTTCTTTCTGCCTTAGGGAGAGCTGACCATATTTTTTCAGCTCTGATTGAGATCAGCTTTTCAGTCTGCCTCCATTAATTTCACCTGATGTACAAGCTGTCTTGCGTCTTGTCATCTCTAGCATGAGAACTCTAGGGCTCTACCCACTTCACCCTTAAAAAGGATCTCTCTTTGTTTCACCTGACTTCAACCTAATCTGGGCTCTGCCCACTTCATAAGGCTATTAGCAACTGAAAACAATGCCAAGCCATAAACCTTGTTTTTAGTCCATATGCTGCCTTGCCAAAAGCCCACAGGTGCCAGGCTGATCTTCATGCCTCCTTTCAAGAGACTATTAGAAGCTCCTAGATATTCACTAAATCTAATTTATATTAATCTAACTTCCCTTACACCTAGAACATATAGAAGGATGAAATACTGTCTTTTTTTCCTATCTTCAGAGACATTAACACCGGTCTACATATTTTGATATAGTATTGTACATTTCAGGTACTGAAAACTTGTCAAGATACTTTGGCTGTCAAGAGACACATGGAGTAAAATGCATTTCAGAATTATAAAGCCCATCATTTCTTTCAAAGGTCATGCTTGATATGAGACTGACGACATGTGGGCTGAAGATGAAACATTATGAAATCGACACATAGCAAAAGAATTAGGACAAATTTCCCTTGATGATCTTTACCCAGACACCTATATTCTCCACTTAATGACACAAATAATTTATTTTCAGGAGTCAACTTGGGGAAAGTATGAGATACTGTAATAAATATGAAACATTAAGGGTGACTTATTTCATATATATATAATTTATTTCACATATTCTTTTTTGTTTGTTTGCTTTTTGTTATTTTTGAGATGGGGTTTCTCTGTTTTTCTGTGTAGTCCTTGTTGTCCCGGAACTCACTCTGTAGAGCAGACTTGCCTTGAACTCAGAAATCTTCCTGCCTCTGCCTCTAGAGTACTGGGATTAAAGGCATGTGCCACCACTGCTTGGCTATTTCATATATTCTTAACCCTCATCTTTAGGGGGTGTTATTAGCTTTAAAACACAACAATAAAAACATCATGGACACTATTGGTTGTTAGTGGAACACCTTACCCTGGCTGGGAGGCCATATCAAGCCCCAGTACAAGAGAAAGCTCTTAGACCTCATGTGACTGATCAACTGAGGGAGCTTGATACATGGTGGCTCCCCTCATTCCAGAAGAGGGAAAAGATGGAAATGGGGCAGAGGAAGGGAGGATGGAACCTGGATAGGAGGAGGGAAGGGACTTTAATCAAGATGTAATTTGAAAAAATACATTAATCTAAAAACCAAAAAAAAAAAATCTCATTTGAACAGCTAAAGAGTTACAATTTATTTTAAAAAATTATTTTTAACTTGTAAGAAGAAAAAATATTGTAAATATTTTTGAATCTTACAGCTAACATTGGCAGATTTGCCACAGTAGTTTGAAATGTTGTACTCTGGAGATGACATGACTTTTGCACAGATGCATTTACAGAACCTGTGGTTATCTACAAGAGACCTACAAAAGTTCAAACTAGTCAGAATTCCAGCCCAGACAGGACTAAGGCTCCTGAAGCCATGCTCCTAGCTGAGCAACAGTTGGTGTTACTTTTTAAAGGTGTTCTGCTGCGGGTTGACTCCCTATACTCCAGTGATTATACATTCATGCAAATGAATGCAACATTGGTAGGAATCAGTGGGTTAAAAATGAAGGAATTAATTAAACATTATGAAAAGAGCACATGGTGTTGGCAGGGACATGTGATAGAGGGGTCTGGAAGAATTGGAGAGGGAGAGTTAGGGAGTGGATATAATCAAGGTACATTGTACATGCATATGGCACTTTCAAATAATAAAAATTAAAAAAAATTCTTCTTTTGAGACACTGCATAATCCTGATTGGCCTGAAAATCACTCTTCAGACTATTAGAGATCTGCATGTTTCTATTTACTGGGTGCTGGGATTTAAAAAATGTGTGAATTGTGCACAACAAGGATTGACTTCTGCTTCTAGTCAGATGTAGTAGACAGACTTTCCCTTATTCTTTCTCTAAATACAATAAGGAACTTTGGACAATGTGCTTAAACAGTTATGAAATGATACTAAATGCTAGAGAAAAGTAGTCCATTGACTGGAGACTTTGAAACCTAAGAACAAAACAGTGTTATGTTCCTTTTGCCTCACCAGGAAGGTGTCAAGAAAGATGGAGTAGAGCGATGGGGCTTTCATTTCATTCGGTCCTGCTATAATTGCATCCCTTTGCCTATCGTCCATTTCATACTGAATTCTTTTGAGAATCTTGACTAATAAATCACCTATTTTTGTTGAAAATAAAAACCACATACTGAAAAAAACTGTTCCACAGTCTTGGAGAAACACATGGGATTTGATGTCTCCATAAAATTAATCATGACTTTCTAACTTCTTATATTCAGAAATAACACAAATTAACTAGTGATTTAAGCCACTGTTTTCTAGATTATCCGTTCCCTGTAGAAAAATAAGAATAATAGTTAATATTTACCATTCATAATCCCTTGAAGGCCCCTTAAGGCTTCTTGAGATTTGAATATAGATACTTTCTTAGGGTTTTACTGCTGCAATGAAACACTATTACAAAAGCAATTTGGGGGGAAAAGGGCCTATTTGGCTTATATTTCTATATGAGTGTTCATCATCAAAGGAAGTAAGGAAAGGAATTCATCCAGGACAGGAACTTGGAAGCAGGAGCTGGGGCAGAGACCATGGAGGGGTGCTTCATATTTGCTTGCTCATCATGGATTCCTCAGCCTGCTTTCTTATAGAACTCAGAACCACCAGTCCAGTGGTGGCACAAGCCACAATGGGCTGGGACCTCCCCATAAATCAGTAATGAGGAAAATATCCTATCTTATGGAGACACTTCCTCAAATGTGGTTCTCTCCTTTCAGATGACTATAGGTTCTGTTAAGTTGATATAAAATTAGCCAGCACAGATACAGAGTTGTTATGATAGGGTCCATAGGATTAGACCATGGAGAATGGAGAAAACTAGGGGAAGAGTTAATCTTGATTGTCAATAAGAATGATTTAGAATCATGGAAACAAAACTTGATTATGTCAGTGTCACACTTTCCACATGGGATTCACTGCGGTGGCAAGACTCAGTCTAAATGTGGGTTGAACATCATTTCATGTTCTTGGGTCCCAGACAGAAGGACAAGAAACATGGATGCTAAACAAGCATTCATAGCTCCCTGCTATGAGTCTTGTTTTGCATGGGTATAGCTGTAACAACAAATAGAAAACTAATACACAAACCAAAAGTAAAAAGAAATTGTACATTATTTTCCTTTAGTTTTTTATTTTTATTATTATTTTAATATATGCTTACAATTTTTAGCACATTATAATTTTTCTACATATAATTGCTTTCATAAATAGCCTCAATTTCTTAGGAAAGTCCCCTTTCTTAGAGAACCTTTCTAGAAAATGAGAAATGTGATAGCTTACTTCATGTGCTATGCTCCTCATATGTTAGGTGATGCTAGGTCCAATAACTTAACTGTCACACTTAAAAATGCATGCAGTTTTTTCACAGGACACATTGAGCTCTCAGGTATGCTTCCATATTTGTTTCATATTTTTTTCCTGCAAACTTAAATGATAATTTTAGGAGAATAAGAATTATACCTAATTTGTTTATCTCTAGCTGTTCATATCGTGACATGTAGTAGGTTCATGATATATTTGTTGTGTAAATGAAGACATGCATTATTAAGCAAAAATGGAAGTCAGGATTTATGACTAGCTATTAATTTCAAGAATAAATGTATAACTGTGGAATCACTGTGAAATGGCTTGAAAAATTACTTGAGACCTTGCCCTACCTGGTTAACCAAAGGTTTATAAAATCATAGTAGCATAAGAAATGGAATTTTCCTGCTGAATGACCGCTGACATCTTTGAATATGCTTTTTAAAAAAATGTTCTAAGCATTTTAATAGTACTTTCAATTCTGTATTGCTCCAAAAATGTGTTAAATAGACTGCAGTTAGTGAAAAGAAGATAGTTACAATGGTTAAATATATCTGGCTGCAAAGTTATGCAGCTCAAAAGAGTTAAAGAGCCATGGTGTTATGAACACAGAAAGCATATTAATTGACTGGTTTTTGTTTTTATTTTCTTTTTTTTAAATACTTTATTTTTTTTTCTTCAAGTTACATCTCAGTAACAAACCCCTCCCTATTCCCCCTTCCTATCCCGCCCTTCCACCCTCTTCCCCCCAGAAGTTTCCCCTTTCAGTCCAACAGATGTTTCCTTCTCTTATAACAGTAAGTATTATACAAAACAACAGATATAAATATGCCACATTTATGAGAGTTAAATGGCCCAGTATACCCTCCCAACGTCCAGTTTATACATATTTGGCCCCTGACTTTAACATTCTACTATCTAACCATCTCCATGAGTTTGAAGGTCTATATGTGACTCAACATTCATACTAACTTGCAACACAATTTTAAAAACATCTTCTTAGATCCAGAACTCCCTCTTGTTTCCTAAACAACTCAAAATTTAACTATGAGACTCTAGCTATCTATTCTTCAACCACCTCAGAGACCTGAGAGGGATAAATATATTTGCTTATATAGGAAGTGCAGGGGTTGCAGCTTCCAAAACTAAGAAAGGACATACCAATGACTGCCTGGACAGTTCCCATTTTCTCTCCATACATTCCTGCATCAGTCTTCAGCCTTTGGGTCCTGTTTGAAACCCTCGAACTCATTGGCACAGGTGACAACTTCCTGAACAGAAC
>CAJQZJ010033544.1:1401302-1442184 GCA_907164525.1 Lophiomys imhausi | reverse complement strand
CCATTAGGGATTCCTCCTTTGTGAATTCTCTATTTAGCTCTGTTCCCCATTTTTTGATTGGATTATTTGGTTTCTTGGCATTTAATTTCTTGAGTTCTTTGTAGATTTTGGATATTAGCCCTCTGTCAGATGTGGGGTTGGTGAAGAATTTCTCCCAGTCTGTAGGCTGCCATTTTGTTCGAATGACAGTGTCCTTTGCCTTACAGAAGCTTTTCAGTTTCATGAGGTCCCATTTATTGATTGTTTATCTCAAGTCCTGAGCTGTTGGTGTTCTTTTTAAAAAGTTAACGAAGCTTTAAGCTTGTCCACAAAAAAGCAAAGGAAGGGGAGGCAATGAATGGAGAACGGTGGTCAAATAATGAACCAAATTTAAATAGTCACATAAATGGAAAATGGAAACTTATTACCTTGTAAGTAAATTCAAATTAGTTTGACATTAAATTCTTGTATCTGATAAATCAAAGATTGTGGATAAATGAAAATTATCAGTTGAAGAGATTAGGAAAAAGAACAATAAATCAAAGGTAAAAATAAAAAAAAAAAGGAATTTTATCCATTCCTTGGTTGAGGGTCATCTAGGTTGTTTCCAGATTCTGACTATTATGAATGAAGCTCCAACAAACATAGTTGAGGAAATGTCCTTGTGGTTTGGTGAAACATATTTTGTGTATATTTCCAGGAGTGATATAGCTTGTTCTTGAGTTAGAACTATTCCAATTTTCTGAAAATGTGCAAGATTTATTTCCAAAGTGGTTTTACAAGTTGGCATTCTTACCAGCAACAGAGGAGAGTTCCTCTTTCTTCACATCCTCACCAGCATGTGCAGTCACTGGACTTTTGGATCTTAGCCATTCTGATAGGTATAAGAAGGAATATAATATCCCTCAACCAAGGAATATATAAATAAATCGTGGTACAAATACTCCAATGGAAAAAAAAGGGAAACAGAGTTAAACAAACTAAGAATTCACAAAGGAGGAATCTCTAATGGCAGTGAGACATTTGAAGAAATTTTCAACATCCGTAATCATCAGAGAAATGCAACTCAAGACGACTCTGTGATTCCATCTCACACCTGTCAGAATACCTAAGATAAAAAACTCAAATGATAGCACATGCTGGTGAGGTTGCGAAGAAAAGGGAACACTCCTCCATTGCTGGTGGAAGTACAAACTTGTACAGCCACTATGGAAATCAATCTGGTGATATCTTACAAAACTTGGAATAGTCCTACCTCAATACCCAGCCATACCACTTCTGGATATCCACCCACATGATACCTCACCAAACCACAAGGACATAGCCTCATATATGTTCATAGCAGCCTATTTGTAATAGATAGAAACTAGAAATAACCCATTTGTCCCTAAACTGATGAATGGATAAAAAAAATTGTGGCACATTTACACAATGAAATACTACTCAGCTATCAGAAACAAGTAAATTGTGCAATTTTCAACAAAATGGATGGAACTAGAAAAGCTCATCATAAGTGAGCTAACCCAGACTCAGAAAGATGCACATGGCATCTACTCATTTATTATTAGATTTTAGCCATATAGTACAAGATAACTATCCTACAACCAATACATCAAAAAGATCAGGAACATAGACTTTGCTACCTATTAAGGGGGCAATTTGCCCTATGAGTGCCACCATGTTGGCCCCCAGTGCAAGAGGAAGCTTTTAGCCACATATGACTGTTGAGCTGAGAGGGGCTGATATGTAGAGACACTCCATGTCTGAGGAGTGGAAAGGGTGGGAGAGGGAAGAGAGTGTGTGAGGGTGGAACCAGGAGGGGTGGAATGAGGGCATTGTGATGGAGATGTAACTTGAAGCAATAAATAACAACAACAAAAGAAAGAAAGAAAGAAATCATGGTACATTTACACAGTGGATTATTATTCAGCTATTAGAAACAAGCAAATCATGAAATTAGCAGGCAAATATTTGGATCGAGAAAAGATTATACATAGTGAGGTAATACAGACCCAGAAAGATTCACATGGTAGGTACTCACTCATAGTGAATATTAACCACTAAGAACAGGATAACCGTGCTACAATTCACAGGCCCAAAGAAACTAAGTAACAAGGAGGGTTCAATGGATGATGATTGGATGATGATTGAATCCCTTTAAGTAAGGGAAATAAATAGACATCAGAAGTGGATGGAGAGAGGGAATGGGCCGGGAACCTAACATAACTACTATCTGATAGACTTCATCCAGTAGATAATGGAAACAGTTGCAGAGACCAACAGCCAAATATTAGACGAAAGTTAGGGAGCCGTGTGGTACAGTTAGGGGAAAGTTCTACAGAGCTGGAGGAGGCAAGGACAACACAAGAAAACCTACATAACCTCAACTTGGACAGAAGGGCACTCATAGAGACTGAGCCATCAACCAAAGAATTTACATGGACTGGTTCTAGGCCCACTACACATATGAAGCTGATGTACTGTTTGGTCCTTATGTGTATCCCCTAACAATTGGAGTGAGGACTATCCCTAATTGGTCTCTGTTGCCTCCCTCAGGACGTCATTTTCCTAGCAGACCTGCCATGTCTTGTCTCAGTAGAAGAGGAGGTACTTAGTACTGATGTAATTTAATGGGCCAGAGTGGATTTGTACCAGGAAGAGGTGGGGCATTACAAGAGAAGTAGGTGGGAGTGTGGGACTAGGAGGAGATGAGGGAGGGGGTTGAGATTGGAATGTAAAATAAACAAACAAAAAACCTTAGACACAAGGAAACATTGAATATGGAATGAAAACGCAGTATTGAAATCGAAATGTCTTCTTCAGAAGGCAATAGAATAAAAGTATTTTTGAAATTGAGTGAGTAAAAAGGCTTATTACAGATTCAATAGAATTATGATTACAAAAACAATTACTGAAAAGCTTTAAAGAGGCCATAGAGAATGCATATGTGTGATGTTAAGAGAGGATCATTAATATATAAACAAAGAAGCAAATACTACAAACCACATAAAATAACACCATTATTCTTTAAGGCAGAAAGAAAAAACGATGAAAGAGAAATACAACAACATTATGAATTTTCAGTGCACATGAGGATAGGTAAACTAGCTGTCCAATATCCAACACTGTTCTGGACATTAGCAGTTACTATAGAAATGGAAATTAAAGAATTTTAACATTGCAAGGTGGGGTATGGATGAAAAAGAACCAACAAATTCTCCCAAGATTTAGAGACTGGATTGTGGTGAATTGTTTCACATTGGCCAAGTTAACACACAAAATCACATTCATTATAATGTTTTTAAAAATAAAATACATATAAAAATAGCACTTAGTGATGTGAAAATGAACAAATTAACTCCAATGCATGACATGTAATGTGATAGTTGTTTCCAGCTAACATTGGAAGAACAAATTCTTTGTTTTCTTATTATTTTTCTAGTTTAATACTGATAGTTTTCGGACTATTCTTTGATGCAAAGGTTTCTATTGCTATGTCCAAAACAAAAAGTCTGAATGGAAACATTTTCAATAAAAAAATCTGAAGAGATAAAAAAAACCTTAGAGTAGAGCTAAAGTTGATATTATATATACATCTCTAAAAGATTTAGTCAATTCAAATCTATGGAATACAAAGGCTGAAGAAAAAAATCAATAAAATTTCAAGGAACTTAAGAAAATGATTTGATTTGCTCCAACCTTGAGTGTAGTTCTAAATAAGCTTTTCTGTTTCTGCCAAATGACTCAAGCAGAACTCTTTGTATGTCATTTTCCTTAACTGCATGCTTAGGCCTTGCTGAGTTTATGAATACTACCCATGAAGGCTGAGCCAATTGCAGAATACTGCTGTCTAAAAATTCTTCCTCCTTGCAGACACAAAGAGTACCCGCCTGAGAAATTTTTGTTGAGATTGACTGAGTTTTCTTTATCTTCCAAACAAGACTCTCTACTACATGTGGTGGGATGCTCCAGTTCCTGGAGAAAGCACAGAAGCTCCTGACATTTCTAGCTGATGTCTTCTCAGACTACAGCTGACTAAGCACTGCAAAGAGTTAAGCATGATGCAGCAACTCCTGTGATGGAACAATTTGTAGGAACAAAGGGTTTTAAAGAACAATTTGTTGGTTTTGTTTCAGTTTTCAAACTTAAGTTAGGAGAGCACTAGCTACTTACTATCAGTCATTGAGCTTATTCCAGTGCTGGCTTTAAATATTTTTTTAATAATTTAATTTTTTTCTTCAAGTTACATCTCAATCACAACCCCCTCCCTACTCCCCCCTCCAATCTGACCTTTCCACCCTCCCCCCCTCAACCCCCCATCCTCTTCCCTCTTTTTTTTTTTTTAGTTTAAGGTATTTCTTTTTCCCCCCAACAGCTCTCCCTTTCAGTCCAACAAAACAAAGTTCTTTCTCTTATAACTATAAATACAATACAAAACAACAGAAATAAATAGGCCACAATTATGAGAGTTATATGGCTTAGCATATATTCCCAATGTCCAGTCCATATGTATTTGGTACCTGACTTTAACATTCTACTATCTAACCATCTCCATGAGTTTAAAGTACTATATCTAACTCAGCTTTCATACTAACTTGCCTCATAATTTTAAAAATATCTTCTTAGATCCAGAACACCCTCTTGATTCCTAAACAACTCAAAATTTAACTATGACACTCTAGCTATCTAGTCTTCAACCACCTCAGAGACCTGAGAGGGGATAAATATATCTGATTATATAGGAAGTGTAAGGCCTGCAGCTTCCAAAACTAAGAAATGACATACCAGTGGCTGCCTGGACAGTTCCCATTTTCTCTCCATACATTACAGCATCAATCTTCAGCCATTTGGCCCCATTTCTCTGACAGACATTGATTGTAGAGTAGGAATTATGAAGGACTTACCTACCCTGTCTTGGCAGAGCTAGGCTGTCGACTTACCTGCTTCCAAGTTTTTCCTTTTTGGACAGCAGTCTGTCTACAGTTGAAGCAAGGGGTTTTTCTTGCCAAGAGAAAGGCTTACCATGAATTCAACCATCTCCCACTGCAGATTCTTAGATGCTCATCTTCTACTTGGAGTAGAATAGAGGGTGCTGTCTGGAGCTGATATGTCTCGATATCAAAAAATCTTAAGTTAAGAAAACATCTTTGAATGTTTTGAGGTTTTTGAAATTGTCCTATCTATCTCTTATATTTAGATAAGCAAATGTTGCTTGTCTCTTAGCAACTTGATTTCTGAGTAGCTTAGAAAATAACTGTGATAGACTGTCATAGTAACTAACAAAAAGACACGCTTGCATGATTATTAGTTTCCATTTCTTAATTATCCTAAACAGTTTATGACGGTTGGTAGCAAGAGGCCAAAACATTACATTTCATTTTTAAGCATTACTAAGTACAATACCTTTAAGAAGCTTTACCCTTAATTTTGTATCAATATACAAAGATCAATACCAATGTGGCCAAATATAATCTTAATTTTGTATCAATATACAATGATCAATACCTATGTAGCCCAATGCAATCTTAATGTTGCATCAATATACAAGGGTCAATACCATTGTAGCCAAATATAATCTTAATTTTGTATCAATATACAAAGATTAATACCGATGTAGCCCAATACAATCTTAATTTTGCATTAATATACAATGATCAATACCAATTTAGCCAAATATAATATTAATTTTGTATCAATATACAAAGGTATAAGGACATATTCAATAATCTGTTCTTTTTTCTTGATCTTTCCTATACTATGTCTATGTCCCATTTTTTCTCAAGGCTGTTCACTCCTACATAGGAGAGAAAGAAGGATACAGAAAAGAAAAAGAGAGAAGTCCCAGGGTCTAACCTCCAAAACCCATTTAACAAGACCATTGAACAGCTTGTAGTCTCTTCCCTTAAATAACAAAATTTTCTATTATCCATCAAATAATCAAAAGGGGGGGGAACACCCTCCCCACCTTCTGGGGATGGGACGTTGTTCTCTTAAAATGACTTCCTGCTGCTTTGGGACGTAGTAAACCTGTTTGGGGCCCAAATAAGAATGGAAAAATGGTTAAAAATGTTAATAGAATCATTTGATGTTCAATCCTTTTGTGCTCAGCTATTTAGATGTCCTAAGAAGTTCGTAGACAGAAGCTGATCTTCAGAGCTTTACTGAAGTTCTGGCTGGAGCAGTCTGTGGAGGTGACCGATCTTAGCGATTTTGAGGTGTTGTGGTTGTAGACTTTTGAGGAAACAGCTATTGAGGAAGTCTGCAAGTCTGGATCTTGTGGGCCACTTATCTTCTTTGGTTTCTCATCTGTTTTCTGCTGAGGTTTCCGTTGTCCAGTTGATCCTGGATTCCTTGAATGGATGCTTTAAATCTCCTGAAAGATAAAAACAGAGCCCTGCCCTAATCCTAACTCTGGGACAATTACCTTTTTTTTTTTGGGGGGGGGGGGTCAGGTAATATTTTTCCTGGAGCAAATTTTGTTTTTTGACAATAAATAAATAAAAGAAAACAAAAAAAAACTGGCTTTGAAGTCTATCCATACGTTTTTTAATGTAGTTTCAGACTTAACTGAATGAAGTGTTACTTGATTTTTTTAATGGTGTAAACTGTATTGTATAACAAAGTTGCAAATGAATAAAAGTATCACAAACCAAAACTAAGCAGATTGAAGTCTATACAACTCAGTAGACCTCTATACAGTTATATGCATTTGGATTGAAACACCCATTTTGAAAACTTAAAAGCTTAAAATACCCTGTCAGACAAAATATGAAGTATACCTGTCTTTTGTTGTCTAGTTATCTCACTCAGGATGACTGTTTCTCAGTCTATACCTTTACTTGAATGTTTCATTTTTCTCAACAATATTGAATAATATTCCACTTATAAATATACCATAATTTTTACTAAATATTCATCAATCAACATACATCTATCCTGTTATCCAATATCTGGACACTATGAACAGAGCAGCAAAGAACATGTGAATCAAAAGCTGTGATGTTTCACAGCAAATTTTATACTTTCAGTATCAAAAATATTTTATGCAATTATCTACTATCAAGTTAAAAAACTCCAAAGTCAAAAGTAGAAAACTACTATCTTTATATCCTCTTTTATGTTTAGAATCTTAAACTGATCAACATTTTACACATCTTATTGGAGAGGACACAAAGAAAAAGAATGAAATAAATCAATATAGTCAATATTCTTGATTAGAGTCTAACATTTCTATAGGTATAGGATCTCCAAGAGGACAATATCTCCAGTTCTATAAACATGAGTCATAACAGAAATGATAGAGGCATATTGAGTGTCTAGGTAACTGACTGTCTCTAAACTGTTTGTCTATTTTCTTACCGATTTTCATGCATACAACCTCAGTGCACTTGTCAGCAATAGATTGAATAATTACTGCACTTCAAATAATAAATAAATGTACTTCAAAACTGAGTAAAAACTAACATGACTGACACTTTCAAAAGATAACTTTGCAAAAACCCTTGGGAAATATGATTAAAATGCCATCTTTAGATAAAATGTCATTTTAGTCAACACCCCTTTCTCCTTGATGTTGAGGTAGTATGGTGAATGAAGTTATTTAGAACAAGAGAGGTTACTAACTGCTGTATGGATCAGATTTGCATATCATTGTTGTCTATACATGCATATTTCTGGTGTAGTTTAGTGGTAGTTAATATCCAAATGTATTGGATTTCCCTTGAAGAGTTGAACTTAATTACGTTGTAGCATGCATGAACTTAGTGTTCCTATATATGACTCTCAATGACATGTGGTGATGTATTTGTTCATGATTGAGAATAAATTATGTCAGTGTGGCTGTTCTAAATATATTACCTAAAAATCACTTGCATTGATTCCATTTTTTTCTAATAAAATTTAAAGCTTTTCGAAGTTATCTCAGTTGAAATTTTAAATAATTATTAAAGCCTTAAATTTCATCCCCAAAAGCATGAACAATTTGAAATTATCTATGTGTGTGCGTGCATGTGTATGTGTGTGTGTGCATATTTTTCTCACTCTCAAACTCTAATCCAAAACTATGGATGGAAGTGAATTCTTCGGGATGTACTTCTCAGTTTTGATGTAAGTTTAAGGAGCTACAGTGTCGATAACTAACAATTCTTCTTTTGGAAGGGAAACAGCATAGAAATGCAGAAACAAAAAAATGAGCAAGAGACATAGGGTCTTTGTTGCTTCTTATGGGATATACTGGTAAACATGTCAAACTTTATTAAAAATTTAAAATAGTAATTATTGTTATTCTTACTACATATTTCTGTGTCTATATTAGATAATTACCATTTGTTGTTCTATACTTTGTTATTTAAAGAATTGAAATTCAGTATCAAAGTTCCAATGCTGGGAAATAACCAGAGAAGAAATATTTATTTTGCTATCGAAAGATATAGTAAAATAGATTTCTAAACTGAGAATCTTGTCTTCTACCCTTATATGATTTTTAGGAGAAGGGAGTTAATGTAATTGTAAGTGTGATCAAAAAGATAAACCACTTCCTATATCATGTAAAAGTCTATGAGTTTGGAAGTTGGGGATGAAGAAGAAAATAAACTGTCAAAATAGTAGTGCTCTTTTCTGGTATCAAAATCCAGCTCAGAAGAGGCCTATGAAAATTTCAGGTACGTTTTCTAGATGTTAAGATACTAAGTTTGTAAAAACATCTATTTCTTGCTTTTTTTTTTGTTTGTTTGTTTTATTGAGGGGTATATACCATGGTGCGTGGGTGGAAGTCTGAGAACTTGCAGGAATTGATTCTCTCTCCCTCAACCATGTGGTTGTTAGAAATAGAAGTCAGGTCATTATTCTTGATCCATCTCAATGTCCTTCAGATATTAAATATGTAATTTTAAATGAGATGGGATGGAGAATAACTCCTTTGCTTTGTTTGTTCATGTGTTTTGTTTTGTTCTTCTGTGTATTCCTGGCTGTTGTGGAACTTTGTAGAACAGACTGGCCTCAAACTATGAGTTCCTTTGACCTCTACCTTCTTAGTGCTAGAATTAAAGGTCTGTGCCACCTAAAGATAGAAACAAACACACAAACAAACAACAAATTAATTCCTTTGTATCCTTCAATACTTTAACAGCATTGTTAGTTTTTGTAGCTTCATATAGTAATAGGGAAATTTTAGGATCTTTGTTTATTCCTGAAAGACTAGATTCAAGTAATCAGTGTGAAATATCAGATGATGCTGTGCATATCGCAAACATGTGTTCAAAGAACAGGGTATTTGCATAGTGTTTGGTGATCCATTGGACAAACTTTCAGAAGGAGCTGCCGCCCTCCATTTAGTATGTGGCTTCCAAATTTCCATTCTAACAAGAGATACTTCTCTCTGTCTGATAGGTTTATATTCATTTTTTTGGTCCAATTATTTTTATTTTGGCTCATGTCTTTATATAGAAAAGTCTTTTAGCTTTCAATATTCTACTCTTGTTGTTTTGCTATCATCTTCCAAGTAAGGAGGGGTACCTAGTACCACAGAGTTTTTCTCAAGTGCTTCATACTTTCCTCAATATGTGGATTCTGTTTTCGTCTTCTGTTTCTTGATGTCTTACAGTTCTTTATTTTCCAGTTAAGCTCACCATAAAATACATAGACAAATTTTCAAAGATTAAATGTTTGAAAATTATGAAGTTACTCCAATTTCCTTACAAAATACTAATTATTTTTAAAAGCTTCTTCTTTTCTGGTTCTGGGTCGATTTTAAAGCACTTCATACTCTGATTTTTGATAACCATTCCACTGTCTTCAAGTTTTAATTTGTTAATTTCATATATTATTTCTTCTATAGAAATTTTTGTCTTTAAGCAAAATTGTTCAGTTTGCTCTTTGGGAAGACTCATATATTCATATTTTTGGAGTACTATCTTACATGAAACTTTACAACCCTCTCCCATTTGGCCCATCTAATTATTCCTACATTCAGAGCAAATGGTCAAGTCATGTTTTAGAGTCAGATTCATTCATAAACCCTCCCTGATGTCAACAAGTGACATGTTGCACATTATCTATCAAAATGTTTGCTACTCATTGTATATGTGGTTAGTTTTTAGCTTTCCATGTGTCCTTTCTTTTTGTGGATGTTGCTTCAATGGGTTATACATGTTACTGGAAAACGCTTCTTGTGATCTTTAATCCACTTGTAATCATTTGTCATTCAATATTGTTTGATATTTTTATTCTTATCATTTTCAATACAATGATTTCCATTTCTTCTAGGGACCATTGTCCAGGCGTTAAAGTGACCATATCTCCACTATTTACCTCTTATATTTCAAAGTTGACATAAGCAATTAAGAAAGTGGGATTCTATGAGATTTTCGAAGCAGGACAGTCAACTTTCTGATTGACAGACCTTGATTATTTTATTATGTAAAGAGAGAAAATGCCCTTGCCATGTAACTATCTGAAAAAGGGGTCATAAATATCATGTTATTAATCATCACCTTAGTCTCCTATAGGAAACCAACACACACACACACACACACACACACACACACACACACACACACACAAACTCCTTTATTGTAATTACCCCTGACACACACACACAGACACACACACACACACACACACACACACACACACACACACTCCTTTATTGTAATTACCCCTGCTTTGCTTCTCACAGAGAAACTGTGGTTCTTGAGCTATGCTATCCTGGAATTGTATCATCTTAATAGGTATCTGAAATCCATAATGACATTTACTGCTTGAGGAAATAGAGATCCTTCGTCACTGAATTATCCAAAGTTCAGACAGATCTCTTATCAAGGCATTCTTTAGTGCCTTAATATGAAAAAATATATATTTTGACATGAAAGCAAAAGGTGACTGTTTGGGAGAGTAGAATTGGTAAGCATGGTAATGGGGTGTGAGTATGAAAATAACTTGACATGAGCATATGAAAATGGCACAATCGATCTAGAACAATTAATTGTATAGGTATTACAAAAATCTATCTACTCCATTTTTCCCAATTCCATAAGTCTTTGATTCCTTTTTAATACATTTAAAAAATTATGACATAAGTGATTCCAAAAATTCCACCAGAGAACCCTTACAGCTGAAAAACTCCTTCAGCAAAGTGGTTGGATGCAAAATTAAATCTAAAAATTCAGTACCCCTTCTTTCCATAAAAGTTAAATGAGTCAAGAAAGAAATTAGGGAAACAACACCCTTAACAATAACCACAAATAATATAAAGTACATGGGAATAATTCTAACTAGGCAAGTGAAAAATCTATATGACAAGAACTTCAAGTGCCTGAAGAAAGAAATTGAAGAGTATATCAGAAGTTGGGAAGATCTGCCATGCTCATGGATAGGTAGGATTTACATAATAAAAATGGCCATCCTACCAAAAGCAATATATAAATTCAGTACAATTCCTATCAAAATACCAACACAATTCTTTACACACCTTGAAAGAACAATTCTCAACTTCACATGGAAAAACAAAACAAAACAAAAAAAAAAAACAGAATAGCTAAATCAATCCTGTACAATAAAGGAACATTGGGAGGTATCCCCATCCTTGATTTCAAGCTGTGCTACAGAGCCATAGTAATAAAAACAGCATGGTACTGGCATAGAAACTGACCAGTTGATCAATGGAATCGAATCAAAGACCCAGAAATAAACCCACACATCTACAGTCACTTAATTTTTGACAAAGATGCTAAAACCATACAATGGAAAAAAGGAAACATCTTCAACAAATGGTGCTGGTCAAACTGGATATAAACACATAGAAGAATGCAAATAGACCCATATCGATCATGCTGCAAAAAACTTAAGTCCAAGTTGTTCAAAGGCCTCAACATAAAACTGGACACACTTAATATAACAGAAGAGAAATTGGGGAAAAGCCTAGAACTCATTGGCATGGGTGAGGACTTCCTGAATAGAACACCAATTGCTCAGGCTCTATGACACCAATAAATAAATGGGACCTTATGAAATTGAAAAGTTTTGTAAGGCAAAGGTCACTGTCATTAGAACAAAATGGCAGCCTACAGACTGGGAAAAGTTATTCACCAAACCCACATTCCACAGAGAGCTAATATCCAAAAATATACAAAGAACTCAAGAAACTAAACACCTACTAACAAAATAATCCAATCAAAAAATGATGTACAGAACTAAACCAAGAATTCACAAAAGAGAAATCTCTAAAGGCTGAGAGGCACTTGAAGAAATGCTCAACATCATTGGTCATCAGAGAAATGCAACTTCAAATGACTCTGAGATATTATCTCACTCCTATTAGAATGAATAATATCAAAAAGTCAAGAGATAGACATACTGGAGAGGATATGGAGAAAATGGAACACTCCTCCATTGCTGGTGGGAGTACAAAGTTGTGTAACGACTTTAGAACTCAATCTGGCATTATCTTAGAAATTTGGAAATAGTTCTACCTCAAGATCCAGTCATACTACTCCTTGGCATATATCCAAAAGATACTCCACCAAACCACAAGCACATCACCTCAACAATGTTCAGAGAAGATTTATTTGTAAGAGTCAGAAATTGGAAACAACCCAGATGTCCCTCAACTGAAGAACTGATTAAAAAAAAAAAAAAAACTGTGGTACATTTGTAAAATGGACTACTACTCAGCTAACAGACACAAGGAAATCATGCAATTTGCAACCAAATGGATGGATCTAGAAAAGCTCATCCTAAGTGAATTAACTCAGACCCAGAAAAGATACATTTGGTGGGTACTCCCTTATAAGTGGATATTAACTATATAGCACAGGACAACCATCTTATATCCCACAAATCCAATCAGACAGGAACCTAGTATAACTACCCAACAAAAACCTCCACCCAGCAGTGAGTCATGAACCCCATTGCTTGTTAGTGGAAAACATAGTTCTAGCTAGATAGCTGTATCAAACCCCAGCACAAGAGGAAGCTCTTAGCCTTTATGTGATTGATGAACTGAAAGGATTTGATATGTAGGGTATCCCCTCATCCAAGGAGAAGGAGAGGACAGAGTTGACAGGCATGCATGAAGGAGGGAAGTTGGGACCAGGAGGGGAGGACAGAGAGGACTTTGATTGAGATGTACCTTGAAAAATAAATTAATTAAAAAATTTTTTACAACATACTCTCCATATTTACCCTGGAGTTTTCTTATGTCCAGGCTTCAAAAAGCCACTCAACAAAATTGCATAATCCAATTTTAATCAGTTTTGATATTTTCAATTTTGTGTCCTGGGTGAACATCTCCATGTGAATGAATTCTTTTCTATTTTCTATTTTGTGTCTTTGGTTCTACTATTTTTCTTTAAGTGTCTGATGGTTCATATTTTCTAGCTTTCTCATGTTTTGACATGTAGAGAATTGCTTTCCTGACAAAAATGATTGTGTTTATCAGCTTTGGACTTCATATCTACTCTTGTTGAGATCTTTGCATGGTCTGTCATAAGGAACTGCTCCTATAAGCCTGGAGGGCAAGGGGCAGTTGCTGATTCAATATTCATAGATTTGTGCACTCTAATATGTACAATCTCACAAAATATCCTGTCATGATCTGGTCATTGACATTTAAAAAATTGACCCACAAATGCCTCTGATTTCATATATTCTGAGGCTCTGATACACCTATGACTATAACCAGAAGTGGACTTTTAAGGTGTAATGCTTCCTAAGATGTCAGCCATGTGTCTGCAGTACATTTTACCACACAGGGTCTCTGCCTTTCATGGAATTCCTTAAGTTGGATGCATTAGTCTCACCCCTTTGTTTTGGAATATAGTATCGCTTTGAAAAAAAAAAGTGTCTCAAACCACAATCTTCACTCTCACCATTGTCTATATAGCAATTTATGCATTCATTTTATTTACCTAAGTTTCACACATTAGCACAAGGCACAGGTCTGAGAATAAATCATTAGTCATTTAATGCAGTGGCACACACTTCTAAATCCAAGGACTTGAAAGGCAGATACAAAAGAATCATGAGTTAAAGCTTGCTCTAGACTACATATCACCTTTTGGGCTAGTCTGTGCTCCATAGTAGGAGTCTACCTCAACAATAATAACAACAGAAACAGCACCACATCTCCTGAAAATAGTATAAACTACAGGTCAAATGTTTAGTAACTATGGTGCCACTGCATGCCAGGTGTGATTGTCATCTAACTTGCCAGTGAGTATGTAAACAGTCCAATACTGAAAATTTATTATAATAATACACATTTGCAAGAGAATCTAAGTGCAAAGTGTGCTAACTCTAATTTTGGAGCTGGACATAAAGATGAACAGTATTAGCAGCAGTTTTATTAGGAAAAAATTGCTTGACTGCAAGAGCAAAGGGTAAAAAATCCTGGCAATGAAAGGGGTCAAGAAAGAGAAGAGGATACACTTTGATACATTACCTATTTTTCACCATTAAAAATAGAATGCAGTAATTGTCCAAGTTATGAGGGCCACATCTTCCAGATATCATGTGTGTACACAATCTATCCTAAATAGCTTTCTCTGAGGAGGGAATAAAGAATTAATCATTATTTTTTATGATTGTCTTTGATTTACTATAATATGTTTACTTCCCTAGAGTTCTTTGTTATGTTACCCAAGACTCTAGTTGAGAAAAACAAATGGTGTGAGCTGAATTTCAACTTAGGAAGAAGTCAAGGGCCAGATAATCTACTAATATGGCCAAGCTATACTTTGTACAACTTCCAGGGGTGTGCTAATGCCTGTATACCACCTTGGATTGTGCTACTACAGAAATGTCATAGAAAAGTGAAGAGAGAAAAGATTCTCTTCACTGTATCCAGGTCTTCAGACAGGTAAAGATGGTAGTTCTTTCCTTACTCCAACTGAATCTTCCTTATAATTCCTGAACCTCTGTCCTTGGCTGAATCTCATATTTCTCCTCCTATAGTTCTTTTGCCCCTGAAGGAAATTCAACCCTGTTTTCTCTTGTGCTCACCAAATGACTATAAGCTGCTTTATTGGCATGTCAGGGGATAATTGTAGAGCAGTATTTAAACAACATTCAGACAGGAGTTTCTCTGAAGAAGAATGGCTACCAGAAATGAGGTGTACAGAAATCAACACTTGAATTTTACAATGCCTACAGGGGTCAGTATAATATATGAGTATATGAAACATATAAAATTGAATTAATTAGGATTTGGATATGAGCTGAGCAAGCGATGAGATAGGCTAAACACAAGGAAAATTGACAGCTTGTATAGGCTGCTTATATCATTTAATAATTAAAATTTTCTAGTAGGGTATGAAACGGTTATGAATGGTTATGAAATGGTTATGATTCAAAGGATTAAGAGAAAATATGGCTATATGGGTGGAAAAGCCACTGACACATTATTAGTATAAATTTTATTTTAGAAATTCAATTATAACAATACTAATGGTTAAAACAGTTTCAAGAAGAGGAGCCAAGATTAAAGATTAGCAAATAACTTAGGATTTTAATTGATAACCCACAGAAGACATAATAGAAGCTTGAATTGGCTTTAATAATAACGAGCCATCAAAAACATAAAGCAAAAATTATGGAGAAATGTGATGTAATAATTAGATATAGTGAATGCTTATAATAGATATCCTTACCATCATGACAATTCAAGTTAACTTTGTGTTTCATATGACACCAATCACTTTCCATAAATTAATATATTTGTCTTTGGCTGTGATTTGATTACCAGACAGATGAGTATTCTGTTCATTATTATCCAATATGCTTTAGTAGGGAGAGATTTGAAGACATACTTTACTTGTTTTACTAGCAAAGTCACAAGATGTGTCAGCTTCAGATTTACAAATCTTGGGTGCTAATTCCTTCGTCCAGAAAAAAAAAATCTCTGTAATAAGTATTTTAAGAAGGGAAGCTCTCCTGCCGGGCACACGCCTTTAATCCCAGCACTCAGGAGGTAGAACCAGGCAGATCCCTGTGAGTTCAGGCCAGCCTGGTCTACAAAGTGAGTCTAGGACAGCCAGTGCTACATAGAGAAAACCTGTCTTGAAAAACAAAATAATAATAATAATAATAATAAATAATTTAAAAAATAAAAATAAGGGAATATAGAATGAACCACAATGGACAATGTATTACAGTGTATTAATGGTTTCCTTCCCTGATAATGTTTAATACGTAAAAATTTTTGATAAAGAAGCCAAAATCATACAATGGAAAAGGACAGGATCTTTAACAAATGGTAAATGATGCTGGTCCAACTGGATGTCGACACGTAAATGAGTGAAATTAAACCCACACTTATCACCTTGTACAAAAGTCCAAGTGGATCAAAGACCTTAACATAAAGCCAGACACACTAAATCTATTAGAAGAGAAAGTGAGGAAAGCCCTTGAAGTCATTAGCACAGGTGACAACTTCCTGAACAGAACACCAACAGCTCAGGATCTAAGACCAACAATCAATAAATGGGACCTCATGAAACTGAAAAGCTTCTGTAAGGCAAAAGACACTGTCATTTGAACAAAATGGCGACATACAGATTGAGAAAAATCTTCACCAATCCCACATCTGACAGAGGGGTAATATCCAATATTTACAAAGAGCTCAAGAAATTAAATGCCAAGAAACCAAATAAATAATCCAATCAAAAAATGGGGAACAGAGTTAAAGAGAGAATTCATAAAGGAGGAATCCCTAATGGCTGAGAGACACTTGAAGAAATGCTCAGCATCCTTAATCATCAGAGAAATGGAAATCAAGACGACTCTGAGATTCCATCTCACACATGTCAGAATGGTTAAATTAAAAACTCAAATGACAGCACATGCTGGTGAGGCTGTGGAGAAAGGGGACACTCCACCATTGCTGGTGGGAGTGCAAGCTTGTACAACCACTATGGAAATAAGTCTGGCAATACCTTAGAAAATTTGGAATAGTTCTACCTCAAGACCCAGCCATACCACTTCTGGGTATACATCCAAATGATTCCTTACCAAATCACAAGGAAGTTTCCTCATCTATGTTCATAGCAGCCTTATTTGTAATAGCTAGAAACTGGAAACAACCCAGATGTCGCTCAACGGAGGAATGGATAAAAACAAAACAAAACAAAACTGTGGTACATCTACACAGTGGAATACTACTCAACTCTCAGAAACAATGAAATCATGCAATTTGCAGCCAAATGGATGGAACTAGAGAAGCTCATCCTGAGTGAGCTAACCAAGACTCAGAAGATGCACATGGCATGTATTAGCTTATAATCGGAATTTAGCCATATACTAAAGGATAACTATACTACAACCAATGCACCAAAGAGAACATGAACATAGACTTTGTTTCCTGTCAATGAGACACTTTGCCCTAGTGGTGCTGCCTTGTAGGCCCCCAGTGTATGAGGAGACTCTTGGCCCTCATATGACTACTGAACTGGAGTGGGGAACTGTTATGTAGGCACACTCCACTCCAGAGTAATGGGATGGAATGGATAGGGGGTAAAGGGTGGGAGGGCGGGACTGGGAGGGGTGGGAAGAGGACACTGTGATGGAGATGTAACCTGAAGTAATAAATAAATATTTAAAAAATCTGAAAAAGGAATAAAGCATTAACCACAATGCACAAGGTATTAACGGTTTCCTTCCCTGATAATGTTTAATCTGTAATATATATTAACAAAACAAAGAACAATTTGATATAATAATTAGATTTTAATCATAATTTTTTTCCTTTATTTTTTATTTCTTCAAGTTAAATCTCAATCACAGTCCCCTCCCTATTCCCCCTCCAGTCCCACGCTCCCACCCTCAACCCCCCATCCTCTTCCCTTTTTTTTTTTTCTTTTAAGTTTAAGGTATATCTTATTTCCCCCTACAGTTTCCCCTTTCAGTTCAACAAATGGATCTTTCTGTTATAATAATATACAATATAATACAATAAAACAGAGGTAATTAGGCCACAGTTATGAGGGTTATTTGGCTTAACGTACATTCCCAGTGACCAGTACATATGTATTTGGTACCTGACTTTAACATTCTACTATCTAACCATCTCCATGAGTCTATATCTGACTCAACATTCATACTAATTGCAACACAATTTTACAAGTATCTTCTTAGATCTATAACACTCTCTTGACTCCTAAACAACTCAATGAGGCTCTATCTATCTGTTCTTCAATCACCTCAGAGACCTGAGAGGATAAATATATCTGATTTATAGGAAGTACAGGGTCTGTAGCTTCCCAAACTAAGAAATGACATACCAGTGGCTGCCTGCACAGTTCCCATTTTCTCTCCATACATTACAGCATTGCTCTTCAGTCGTTTGGCACCACTTCTCTGACAGAGATTGATTGTAGAGCAGGGGTTATGAAGGACTTACCTACCCTGTCTTGGCAGAGCTAGGCTGTCAACTTACCTGCTTCCAGGTTTTGTCCTTTTTGGACAGCATTCTGTCTACAGTTGGAGCAAGGGGCTTTTCCTACCAAGAGATAGGCTTGCGACTAATTCAATCATCTCCCACTGGAGATTCTTCGATGCTCATCTTCTACTTGGAGGAGAATAGTGGGTGCTGTCAGGAGTTGATATGTCTTGATATAAAAAAATCTAAAGTTACGAAAACATCTTTGCCATATTCTGCAGATCTCTTGAGGTTTTTGAAGAGGCCCTATCTATCTCTTATATTAGGGTAAGCAGATGTTGCTTGTATCTTAGCAGGTTTATTTCTGATTAGATTAGCAAGTAAGTATAATAGGCTGTCATAGTACCTAACAGAATGACTGGCTTGGTAATAATTACTTTGCATTTCTTAATTATAGTAAACAGTTTATGACAGTTAGTAGTAAAAGGCCAAAACATCACATTTCATTTTTTTCTTTACCTCCTAACCCTTCCATCCCATTTCTCTGGGGTGGGGTGTCCTTATATAACAGTCCCTCATCTCAGTTGAGATGTCGAATGGGGGCCAAGAGCCTCTTCATTCATTGGGGATCTACAAAGCAGTACCATCAGTTAAAAGTGTCTCATTGCCCAGGAGAGAGAACTACTAAACAAACAAACCAATAAGCATACAATAGATAGAAAAGACTGAAAAATAGAAAAAATATAACTAATATATAAAAAATAAATAAAGAATAAAAATAAGAAGTCTATGTCCAAGTTCCCTTTGGTGTGTTAGTTGTAGTATCGATACCTTCTACTATAGCTAAAATCCTACTATAAGTGAATAGATGCCATATGTGTCCTTCTGAGTCTGGGTTAGTTCACTCAGGATGAGCTTTTCTAGTTCCATTCATTTGGCTGCAAATTGCATAATTTCATTGTTCCTAACAGCTGAATAATATACCATTGTGTAGATGTACCACAGTTTTTAACCCATTCTTCGGGTGAGGGACATCTGGGTTGTTTCCAGTTTCTAGCTATTACAAATAAGGCTGCTATAAACATAGATGAGGAAACTTCCTTATGATTCTGTGAAGAGGCATTTGGGTGTATACCCAGAAGTGGTATGGCTGGGTCCTGAGGCAGAGCTATTCCAAGTTTTCTAAGATATCGCAAGACTGACCTCCATAGTGGTTGCACAAGCCTGCACTCCCACCAGCAATGGAGTAGGGTACCCCTTTCTCCACACCCTCACCAGCATGTGCTGTTATTTGAGTTTTTGATCCTAGCCATTCTGACAGGTGTGAGATGGAATCTCAGAGTCATCTTGAGTTGCATTTCTCTGATGATTAAGGATGTTGAGCATTTCTTCAAGTGTCTCTCAGCCATTAGGGATTCCTCCTTTGTGAATTCTCTATTTAGCTCTGTCCCCCACTTTTTGATTGGATAATGTGGTTTCTAGGCATTTAATTTCTTGAGTTCTTTGTAGATTTTGGATATTAGCCCTCTATCAGATGTGGGGTTGGTGAAGATTTTCTCCCAGTCTGTAGGCTGCCGTTTTGTTGGAATGACAGTGTCCTCTGCCTTACAGAAGCTTTTCAGTTTCATGGGGTCCCATTTATTGATTGTTGATCTCAAGTCCTGAGCTCTTGGTGTTCTGTTCAGGAAGTTGTCGCCTGTGCCAATTAGTTCGAGGGTTTCTCCCACTTTATCTTCTAGTAGATTTAGTGTGACCGGCCTTATGTTAAGGTCTTTGATCCACTTCGACTTAAGTTTTGTACAAGGTGATAAGTATGGATCTAACTTCATTCTTTTCCAAATGGACATCCAGTTGGACCAGCACTATTTGTTGAAGATGCTGTCCTTCCATTGTGCCGTTTTGGCTTCTTTCTCTAAAATTAGGTGGCCATAAGTGTGTGGGTCTATTTCTGGATCTTCAGTTCTATTCCATTGATCTACTGGTCTGTTTCTATACCAATACCATGCTGTTTTTACAACTATTGCTCTATAGTACAGTTTGATATCTGGGATGGTAATACCTCCAGATGTTTTTGTATTGTACAGGATTGATTTAGCTATTCTGGGTTTTTTGTTGTTCCATATGATATTGAGACTAGCTCTTTCCAAGTCTATAAAAAATTGTGTTGGTATTTTGATAGGAATTGCTTTGAATCTATATATTGCTTTTGGTAGGATGGCCACTTTTATTATGTTGATCCTACCTATCCATGAGCATGGGAGATCTTTCCATCTTCTAAAGGCCTCTTCCATTTCTTTCTTCAAGGGCTTGAAGTTCTTGTTGTACAGGTCCTTTACTTGCTTGGTTAGAGTTACCCTCAGGTATTTTATGTTGTTTGTGGCTATTGTGAAGGGGGTGTTTTCCCTTATTTCTTTCTCAGCCCATTTGTTTGTTGTATAAAGAAGGGCTTCTGATTTTTTTGAATTAATTTTGTATCCAGCCACTTTGCTGAAGGTGTTTATCAGCTGTAAGAGTTCTCTGGTGGTATTTTTGGGGTCGCTTATGTATACTATCATATCATATGCAAATAGGGATAATTTGACTTCTTCGTTTCCGATGTTTATCCCCTTGATGTCCTTTAGTTGTCTTATTGCTCTAGCAAGAACTTCAAGTACTATATTGAAGAGATATGTTGAAAGTGGACATCCTTGTCTTGTCCCTGAATTTAGAGGAAATGCTTCAAGTTTCTCTCCATTTATTTTGATGTTGGCCACTGGCCTGCTGTATATTGCCTTTATTATTTCTAGGTACGGCACTTGTATGCCCGTTCTCTCCAGAACTTTTAGCATGAAGGGGTATTGGATTTTGTCAAATGCTTTTTCTGCATCTAGCGAGATTATCATGTGGTTTTTTTTCTTTCATCTTGTTTATATGGTGAATGATGTTGATAGATTTTCATATGTTAAACCATCCCTGCATCCCTGGGATGAAGCCTACTTGATCTTGGTGTATGATACTTTTGATGTGTTCTTGAATTCGGTTTGCTAGTATTTTATTAAGTATTTTTGCATCTATGTTCATGAGGGAGATTGGTGTGAAGTTCTCTTTCTTTGTTGGGTCTTTGTGTGGTTTAGGAATCAGGGTGATTGTGGCCTCGTAGAATGAGTTTGGCAATGTTCTTTCAGATTCTATTTTGTGAAAGTGTTTGAAAAGTATTGGTGTTACCTCCTCTTTGAAGGTCTGGTAGAATTCCGTGCTAAAGCCATCTGGCCCTGGGCTTTTTTTGGTTGGGAGATTTTTAATGACTGTTTCTATTTCCTTAGGGGTTATAGGGCTGTTTAATCTGTTTATCTGATCTTGATTTCGCTTCGGTAGGTGGAATCTATCAAGAAAATTGTCCATTTCACTTAAGTTTTCAAATTTGGTGGAGTATAGATTTTTAAAGTAGGATCCAAATATTCTCTGGATTTCCTCAATGTCTGTTGTTATTTCACCCTTTTCATTTCTGATTTTGTTGATTTGTGTTTTCTCCCTCTGTCTTTTAGTTAATTTGGCTAAGGGTCTGTCTATTTTGTTGATTTTCTCAAAGAACCAACTATTGATTTCATTGATTCTTTGTATAGTTCTTTTTGTTTCTAAGTTGTTGATTTCAGCCCTAAGTTTGATGATCTCCTGCCTTCTGCTCCTCTTGGGAGTGTTTGCTTCTTTTTTTTTTTCCAATTCACCCAGTTTAGCTGTTAATTCGCTAATATGAGCTGTCACAATTTTCTTTTTGAAGGCACTTAGTGCTATGAACTTTCCTTGTAGCACAGCTTTCATTGTTTCCCTCAAGTTTGGGTATGTTGTTTCTTCATTTTCGTTGGATTTTAAGAAGTCTTTGATTTCCTTCTTTATTTCTTCCCTGACACAGTGGTCCTCTAGTAAAGAGTTGTTCAATTTCCATGTGAGTGTAGACTTTCTGTTGATTGTTTTGCTATTGAAGTCCAGCTTTATTCCATGGTGGTCTGATAAGATACAAGGGGTTATTTCAATTTTCTTGTATCTACTGAGGCTATCTTTGTGTCCAACTATATGGTCGATTTTGGAGAAGGTTCCATGAGGTGCTGAGAAGAAGGTGTATTCTTTTGTGTTTGGGTGAAAAGTTCTGTAGATGTCTGTTAGGTCCATTTGGTTTATGATTTCTGTTAGAGTCATTATTTCTCTGTTTGGCTTCTGTCTTGATGATCTGTTCATAGTTGTGAGTGGGGTGTTGAAGTCTCCCACTATTAAAGTGTTTGGATCAAAGTGCGATTTAAGTTTTAGAAGCGTTTCTTTTATAAATGTAGGTGCCTTTGTATTTGGGGCATAGATGTTCAATATTGAGATGACCTCTTGGTGTATATTTATATTTCCTTTAATGAGTATGTCATGCCCTTCTCTGTCTTTTTTTATTAACTTCAATTGGAAGTCTATTTTGTTTGATATTAGGGTGGCTACTCCAGCTTGTTTCCTGGGTCCATTTTCTTGGAAGACCTTTTCCCAGCCTTTACTCTGAGGTAGTGTTTATCTTCAATAGTGAGATGTGTTTCTTGTATACAGCAAAAAGATGGGTCTTGTTTACGAATCCAGTCTATAAGTCTGTGTCTTTTTATTGGCGAGTTGAGTCCATTGATGTTGATGGATATTAGTGACCAGGGGTTGTTATTTCCCATTATTTTGGTATAGCTGGCTGTCTTGTGTTTCTCTTTTGTTTAGTTGCTGTGAAAGTTTCTATTTCCTCTGTTTTCTTGAGAGTAGTTATCTTCTCTGTGTTGGAATTTTCCTTCTAGGATCTTGTGTAGGGCTGGGTTTGTGAGGAGATATTGTTTGAATTTGATTTTGTCATGGAATATCTTGTTTTCTCCTTCTATGTTGATAGAGAGTTTTGCTGGGTATAGTAGTCTGGCTGGGCACCTCTGTTCTCTCAGGGCTTGTAGCACATCCGTCCAAGCCCGTCTAGCTTTTAACGTTTCTGAGGAGAAGTCAGGTGTGATTCTGATGGGTCTGCCATTGTATGTGACTTGGCCTTTTTCTCTTACAGCTTTTAATATCCTTTCTTTGTTCTCTACATTTGGAGTTTCTATTATTATGTTGTGAGAGGAGTTTCTTTTCTGATCTAATCTGTTTGGTGTTCTGTAAGCCTCTTGGATTTTTACTGGCATCTCTTTCTTTAGGTTTGGGAAGTTTTCTTGTATGATTTTGTTGAAGATATTTCCTGGATCATGGAGTCAGGAGTCTTCTCTTTCCTCTATGCCTATAATTCTTAGGTTTCATCTTTTCATTGAGTCCTTTATTTCTTGGATGTTGTGGGTGAGAGATTTTTTAGCCTTCTCATTTTCTTTGGATGTTGTACTGATTTCTTCCATTGAATCTTCCATGCCTGAGATCCTGTCTTCCATCTCTTTCATCCTATTTTTCATACTCACATCCGTAGTTCCTGTTCTCTTCTCTTGATTTTCCATTTCCTCTTTTAACTCTGACTGTGTTTTTTTTATTGTTTCCATTTCTATTTTCATGTCTTGAATGGTAGTGTTCGTTTTGTACATTTCCTTCTCCAGTTTGCTTGTTTTTGTCTGGAGATGTTTCATTGCTTTATCCTTTTCCTGTTCAAGCTGGGTCACCTTGGCTTGGAGCTCTTTAATGATGTTATTCGTTGTTTTGACTTGTAGAATTGTGGCTTCTTTGAATTCCTTCATAGTTTTAAGTTCCTCTTGAAGGGACTTTATCACTTTCCATAATGTAGAATTGTCATCGTTTTCATGTGTTTCAGTTGTGGTGAGGTGGTTTGGGCTGGACGGAATAGCGTTGCTTTCTTTTGTTGGAGACATTTTGCTCTTTTTTTTTTTTTTGCTGTCTTCTGGACCTGTGTCCAAAGGGGACACTGTGGTGTAGGAGTTGCCTTACTCCACCCCTATAAGGTGAGTCATTCAGTCCCACCTCCCAGGTGGGGACCTAATTAATTCAGGTGGCAGTGCTGTGCACAAGTAAGTTCTGATTCTCTGCCAGAAGGGCCCTTACTAGTACAAAAGTTCGATATAGGACAGTTTCAAATATCTCACAGTTTGCCCGGGGTTGGTTCCTGTAGGGGGTAAATCTACAGTTCAGCTCCAATAGCCTTGCCGCTCCCGAGGCTTGGAAGCTGGCCAGTGACCTCACAGACTGAGATCTGAAGGCTCTTGCAGTGGAGCTACTTCACTTCCAAAGGTCACAACCTTTCCCAGATAATTGGATCGTCTGTGTGAGACCTGGGAGTGCCCAATAGGGTGGGGATTATCTCTGCGTGGTTTCTGAATCTGCAGGCTGGGTATTAGGTTGGAATTTACGGGGGATTTCTCTTTTTGGGGGGATGGGTTATCCTGATTCCTGGGTCCAGAGGCTTCCTAGCGTGTCCGAGAGTTGGAAGTGGTGTCCTGCCCAGGCATCTTCTGTGGTCCCTGTGTAGCTGGGTGAGATTTAGAAGGGATCATGCCCTTTGTACAGCATCCTGCAAAACTTGCCGCCTTGTGACTGTTGGCGCCGAAATCAAAATATGTCCGCGATGGCTGCTGCCATCTTGGATCCCCCCCTTAATCATAATTTTAAAGCATATGTTTTGCTATTATATAACATAGTTTTGAAATTTAGCTTAACTGATAGAACTCTGGACTTTGCTGCCAGATATGTTCAACCTATATGTTACTAAATTCCTACCCAAGGTAGATGTACATGGATTGATACTGATATTTTGTCTATAGCTACAACATTTGGGAGTCCAAGGCTGAAGAGAGGAAGTTCAATGCCTTCCTTGGCTGTATAGTTGAATCAAAATATGACTGACTAAACTAGTAAAACACTGTCAAAGAAAAAATGAAAAAAAATGTTAAAATTTTAATACTATGTATTTTTAGTAAGTTATGGCAAAGCGATTGCATCATTAATCTTTTCTGGGGAAAGTTTAAAACTCCTCGTATACTTTTGCTTTTATTATTATGGTCATAGGACTCATTTACTCTGTTAATCATATAAACCTTTTTCTTCCTTTTTACAAAGTCAAATCATAGCTTTTCAGTGCAGTACTATTTTACTGTTGTGTCCTATTGGAATTGTGATTTGGGTTCAAATAAGCTATATTTCCTCTTCCAGAATTTAGTTTTTGATTTAACATGTCATTAACCAGGTCACTCACTGCTGTACTCACTAAGCCTTCCATTTAAATATACCAAACTATCAGATTGTTATGAAAACTTGAGATACACTAAAGCATCCTCACTGGATGGCCTGCAGTGATTAATTGTGCTGCACATGGATCCAGTCTACTTGACAATGCCTCTGCCTCCTGGGACAGCTTGCTGTTATTGCCAAGTACATGATGTCCATGTCCCCAGCTCACAGAGATATTATGGATTCAGCATGTCCATCTTTATACCTTTGCTTCTGAAATGCTCATGACCTTGACTTAGGACAAAGTAACAGTACTTACAAATTTTACTGCTGTCACCTACAAGCCATGGGAGAAAAGTGAGTGTTTTATGTAGTCACTGTGTGTTTTAAACTCATCGCTAAGATTTTAGCCACTTCCTTGCCTTCTACTGCTCTTCAGTAACGTCCAGATTCTCTTAAAGTGGACAGTCTTCAAAGAGAATGCCAAGGTGTCAACATTTTGCAGCTTATGTAAAACATCAAAATTGATGGGACCAGTGTCCTAGTATCACTGACAAGCTCACACCCAACATATCATATTGTATTTCAAATGATTAGGATATAGAGCTATTCTAATGGCAAACTAACCTCACAATGTAACCTATTGTAGGTTATCTTCATCAAACTTTGTTCCTGAATAGAAAATGATCATTAGTATTTTTTACATGAACTGAAAGCTACTTTTAGGAAAAAAAACCAGACCAAAATTCTCTAGACAGTTCAGCTTCTATTAATATTTTGACTATATTAAATATTTCCCTAAACTGTTCATTTAACCAGTATTACTTGTCTTATCAATATTATGTTTGCAGAGGGACTATTAATCTTTCTGCAGGGCTTTTTTCTATTAATTAATTTATTTTTTTATTTTACATTCCAATCACAAACCTCTCCCTCCTCTCCTCTCACTCTCCTCCCGTTCCCCACCCCTACCCCACCCAGTACCAACCCACTTTGGCACATCAAGTTGCATCAGGACTAAGTGCCTCCTCTTCTCCAGGTTTTTTTTTTAACATTTATTTATTACTTCAGGTTGCATCTCCATCACAGTGCCCTCTTTTCACCCTCCCAGTTCTGCCCTCCCACCCTCTAACCCCTATCCCTTCCATCTCACTCCTCTGGAGTGGAGTGTCCCTACATATCAGTCTTCTGCCCCAGTTCAGCAGTTATATGAGGGCCAAGAGCCTCCTCATACACTGGGTTTTTAAAGACAAGAGTTAAAAATGATGAAAAAGATTTCACTTAGTGTGATGCAACACACCAATAATCACAGTACAGGGGAAGCAGAAGCATGGGGATAGCAAATTAAAGTCCATTGTAAGCTACAGACTGAGACCCTATTCTGAAATGAGATAATAAATAAACATGTAAAAATAAAATAAATGGATACTTTGGGTAGTATTAAAATAATTAGACTGTCACTACACCCCTCAAAAACTGATTAAAGTGCTGGAGAATTGGCTCAGAGAACAAGAGTGTCTGTTGTTCATGTACCCAACTCAGTTTTATTTCTTCGCCCTGTCAGAACAAGTCATAGCTGCTTGTAACTTCAGCTATAGGCTTTTGCGAAAACTCTTCTGGCTTATGTGGGCTCCTTTAAACATGGTGCACAAAAACTCACGCTGGCAGACAGACAAATGGATGGACAGACATGTAGACAGACACATACACACTCATACATGCAAGCGCGCGCACATACACACACACACACACACACACACACACACACACAAATTAGACCTTTAACAATGTAATTAGAATTCATATCAGATATAAAGTGGAATTTTTATTTAATTAATGAATTTAGCATAATAAAAGACAGTTTTTGCTCCTTTTCAGAGGAAATGATTGGTTTTTAGAAGTGGCACATTTGGAAGGGGCTCAATGTTGTACATTGTGTTTGTGTCTGTTTTCTGAAGTCTAAGATAATAAACTCAATGAGTGGGAACAAAATATTGAAGTAAATAGAATCTTGCTTGTTCTTAGGTGAACTACATTTAAAAGGAATTCTAGGAGGAATCCAGGAAGGTTCTGTATATTTCTTAATAGTGTCATCCCATAAAATATTTACTAGCTCTATTCTTTATCTTAAATAAGACTGACAAATAATAAATCCATCTAGAAAACACGTTTTCTTGATTGTGGGGAAGATATTCTGATTGTGTTAACACGTCTGTGACATTGTCTATAATATAATAACATGAAACAAAAGAGATCATTCAAACTGTACTTATATAGTAAGTGCATTTTCATTATGCTTCATTCTCGTTTATAAGAGTGTCTTTCAAATATACCCCATATAATACAATCTTAGTTCTCAATGTATCATCTAATAACATCAATTGGAAATGAAACTGAGTTAACTGCAGAAATTTTTTTGTGCATGTAATCTTGAGGTATATTTTATAAAAATTTTATATTTAAATATAGGACACTAAGTCCCTTAGTTATAAGGTTAGGGATTACAGGGGCAAACCTCTTGGCAGAATGTGCCTATAGATATTAGATGATAAATACAAATTGATTAGTAATGTTGATGTATTATAATCTATCAAGATTTCTTCATTTCTAAAAACACTGTTTTTATTTCTTTTTTTTGTTTCAGTTTATGTATTTCTAATTTATTTATTTTTTTATAAGTACTTTTTTTTTCAAGTTACATCTCAGTCACAAACCCTTCCCTATTCCCCCTTCCTGTCCCACCCTTCCATCCTCTTCCCCGCCCCCCAACAGCTTCTCTTTTCATTCCAACAAATGGTTCTTTCTCTTATAACAGTAAATTCTATACAAAACAGCAGAATTAAATATGCCACATTTATGAGAGTTAAATGGCCCAGTATACCTTCCCAATGTCCAGTTCATACATATTTGGCCCCTGACTTTAACCTTCTACCTTCTAACCATCTCCATGAGTTTAAAGTTCTATAACTGACTTAGTTTTCATACTAACTTGCATCACTATTATAACCATCTTCTTAGATCTAGAACGCCCTCTTGATTCCTGAACAACTCAAAATTTAGCTATGAGACTCAAGCTGTCTATTCTTCAGCCACCTCAGAGAGCTGAGAAGGATAAATATATCTGATTGTATAGGAAGTGCAGGGCCTGCAGCTTCCAATACTAAGAAATGACAAACCAGTGACTACCTGGACAGTTCCCATTTTCTCTCCATACATTCCAGCATCAGTCTTCAGCCTTTTGGTCCTGTTTCTCTGACAGACATTTATTGTAGAGCAGGGATTGTGAAGGACTAACCTACCCTGTCTTGGCAGAGCTAGGCTGTCGACTTCCCTGCTACCAAGTTTTGTCCTTTTTGGACAGCAGTCTGTCTGCAGTTGAAGCAAGGAGTTTTTACATGTCAAGAGATAGGCTTGCCACTAATTCAACCATCTCACATTGGAGATTCTTCGATGCTTTTCTTCTACTTGGAGTAGAATAGGGGGTGCTGTCAGGAGCTGATATGTCACGATATCAAAAAAAATCTTAATTTAAGACCACATCTTTGAATGTCATATTCTGCAGATCTCTTGGGGTTTTTGAAGATTGTTTTTATTTCAAGCTGTATCATTCTCAACAAAACTCTCAGTATTCTTAACATCTTGCAACCTCACATATTTTTAAGGAACCTGAATCATGCAGTTCTTTAGGCCAGGAAAAGACTTCTTTTCAAGTTATTTAAAAAGGTTATTATGAAAAATATATTTCATAGCTGAACTATAAATCCAACAAGATAATATAAGCCACGTAATCATATAGGAAACCAGGAACACCATTATTATAGGTTATCGGGAGTGGAGGATTGTATAGAGAGCACAGCTACATAGTAATGCTCACTTTACAAGAGTCCAGCATGCCATCACTCATTAACAAGGACTTTGTTACCATCTTCTATAGGACAGGCAATCTGGCTGGAGTCTCATCTAATTACTTTCACTTTTGTAAACGTTGACAATGCTTTTGGTGTCTGCACCTGTAACTTGCTGGTGTTTATAAGCAAAGAATAAGCAAGTTTTACAAGTAAAATTGCTATTTGTAACTTTCTCTTAATTTGTGTAGAGAAGGCCAAGGCGCAAGGCAGGAAAGGAAATCTAAGCATTGTCCTCACAGATTGAATGCTTGAAGTGTTATACACAGTATCTATGCACCAAATGACTTTCAAACAGATTTAATTATGGTTCTTTAACTAACCTTCATTACACTGACTCTGAAAGACAGAAATAGACTATGTGGACACAGCTAGCAAACTTCAGAATACGTCACTCCTTAAAAATATAGAGAATTTGAAGAAATAGTGTTAAAGTTCTATCGGTAATTAAATTATGTTATGAAAATGATTTGTCAACATAAAGTGATTTATGTATTCTAGATATAATTAAACCATTCAAATGAACATGGGTGAAGACAGAACACTCTGTGGTTGAAACTTTGTTTAGTTCTTAGGAAGCATTTCCTTTATAGCTTGTACCATCCATAATGATTATGGCAAGAGTAGCTTTTGATGAACTAGATATCAGAGTCTTAGGTAATTCTACTGTGCTGTAAGGTTCATATCTTTATTTAAACATAGAATGTGTTTTAAATAATTGCCTGTTATATTTCTTATTCTTACAACATCTAGGAAGAACTATCAATCCTTTTTATGGATGTGGAAACTGAAAAGAGGAATGTTAAAAGAAACCACAACAAAACAGGTGCCAAATACATGTGGACTGGACATTGGGAATGTATGCTAAGCCATATAACTCTCATAATTGTGGCCTATTTATTTCTGTAGTTTTGTATTGTATTTATTGTTGTAAGAGAAAGAACCATTTGTTGGCCTGAAGGGGGGAACTGTTGGGGGAAAAAAGATATACCTTAAACTAAAAAAAAAGAGTAGAGGACGGGGGGTTGAGGGGGAAGAGGGTGGAAGGGTGGGACTGGATGGGGGATTAGGGAGGGGATTGTGATTGAGATGTAACTTGAAGAAATAAAAATAAATTATAAAGCAAACAAACCTACTCCTCTAGGTCTATATTGGTAGTAAACACAGAATAAGGATTTGAACTTAAGTCTATTTGTCTTCATACATATCCTAGATGTTTAAAATATCACATATTACATGGGAACATATGGAACTTATATTTTTGGGATACAATTAAATATGAAGTATTTAAAAACATACTTCTACTTTCATTTATTATTACTAGAAATGAGCTGTTGTAATAAACTTGGAAGTTAAAGAGAATCTTCCTTGATGAAGTGTGAGAACCTCACTTATTTGTGGGAATAAGGACACATATTTGGAATATAGCTAGAGATATGATATTTTAGTAAAGTGGTGGTTTGTAGGTTCTCCTCCAGGATCCATAACTTCACTAGCTCTGGGTAGTTGAGTAAGTTTCCAGTACTAGTTGTTGAGTAGGTCTTAAGTCTAACTAGAGAGCTTTTTGTATTCAGTAGAGCACACCATCTCATGAGATGGTGCCTTTCACAGTTAAGGTGGGTCTTCTCATTTAATGCAGAGAAGTCCTTAAAGGCATACCTAGATGCACTTATGCACATGATTTTAAAAATATGTTTTCTCCTCTAGTCTCTGTAGGATAACGGTTGTCTCATAATACAAAAAGCATTCAGTACAACTTCCCAAATCCCAGTAGTATTTATCAATTCTAACTCTAAAGAAAGCTTGCAGCTTTCTTTCAGTGATGTACCTTGGGCCTGGTATATCTATCATGACACCTTGTAGTTTCTATTGTAATTTAGGTTTCATCTTCACAGCTTTAGATAGTAGGATCTCCGGGCATCCTTGCAGGGACTCCAGATCTGCTACATTTTCTCTGGCTTTAGTGGCTCTCTGAATCTGTAGATAATGAATACATGATTCTCTTAATTTCCCATCTTTTATGTCTGTTAACTGAGGATCATGAGGAGAAAGTGCCAAGTTGTGCCAGCATGGCATGAATTCTGGCACTCTTAGAACGCAGAGGTGGCACCTTCTGAACTCCTTGACAGCTGAATTTGCAGTTACTGACCCAAGTAGCTGTTTTTGAGCAGAGTCTACCTTTTGTGGAATTCTTATTTCAGATGTCCCTTTTGCATGAATTTGATTGTACTTTTTGGAGCTTTCATATCAGAATTTTGACTTCATTGCAATTTTGCTATTGTTCCAGTGGGGACGGGGAACAGAATTCATATTTAATAATTACAGATGATTTTCATCTGTGCTCTGCTTGTTCCCAATTTTAAGCTTGCTTATACATTTTTATTCACAAAATTCACATTTTTCTTTCTCTCCTATTGAATACCTGAATAAACAGTACCAAGATAAGTAGTGGTAGACAAGGCACTATTCATCCTGAGAATATTCTGCCCCTAAAAATCATTCCATTACTTTTAAATTTAGCCCCACTCAAGATTTGGGCAGTATGAAGCCAGACTTATATCCCAGCTCCATATGATATCCTTAATCCGCCCCTGATATGACAAAAACTGAAGTCTACTATTGTGTTTCTGTCTTGTCACCCCAAATCCAACCAGAATGACCTATTAAGCTCTATTTGCAGCATTTAAGGATCTTCCTTGTGCAAATTTCCAAATGCTTCCACTTTCCTTCAATAAAGTAGTTCCACAAAGCAAAACAGCCATGTGGTCAGCTATAATAACAAGGTCTATTTCTCAGTATCATTTTTCTCATCAGTACATTTCGTGTAACATATATTACAGGCATATAGCATGCAGGTAAATAGTAAAAAACCTTCACAAAAGCAACTTCTGAAGTACCAGTATGTTTTGGTTCACAGTTTTCCATATGGTCAACTATACCAGGCAAATGATAGTGGGAGGTGCTTGAGATAGCTGGTCAATTGTATCTGTAGTCAGGAAGATCAGAGATGAAAGCCCATGTTCAGTTCACTTTCTCCTTATCATTCACACAAGGTACCTAGTCATGGAATGGCACTGCTCACAACTAAAGTGGGGTTTCTCAATTTAATTAACCTAATCTAGATAATTCCTCTTGGTGTTGGCTGGAGACTAACATGATCTAGATAATTTCTTGACTATCTAGAAGCTTGTTCCATAGGGGATTCTAAACCTTACCAAGTTGACAATGTTAACCATTACAGTTATCATTGTTTTTCTTTTTAATGAAACTTAGAGCTTTAAAATAGAGAAACTAACTACTACATTATTTTAATAGATTTTCATTTTCTTCTTTATTTCCCTATTTTCTCTAAACCCCGGCATTTAAATATGATGTGAGTGAATAGAATTGCATTCACGTGTTTTGAACAGAAGCCTCTTCTGATCGTAAGATATTACAGGAGTGCAATATTAAGTGAAACGATAATTAAAATAGTTTCTTATTTTTTTAATAATTTATTTTTTATTTCTTCAAGTTACATCTCAATCACAATCCCCTCCCTCTCCCCCCTCCAGTCCCACCCTTCCACCCTCCTCCCCTTCAACCCCCCATCCTCTTCCCTTCTTCTTCCTTTTTTTTTTTTTAGTTTAAGGTATTTCTTTTTTCCCCCCAATAGCTCTCCCTTTCAGTCCAAAAAATGGTTCTTTTTCTTATAACTATAAATACAATACAAAACAACAGAAATAAATAGGCCACAATTATAAGTTATATGGCTTAGCATACATTCCCAATGTCCAGTCCATATATATTTGGCACCTGACTTTAACATTCTACTATCTAACCATCTCCATGAGTTTAAAGTTCTATATCTAACTTAGCTTTCATACTAACTTGCCTCATAATTTTAAAAATATCTTCTTAGATCCAGAACACCCTCTTGATTCCTAAACAACTCAAAATTTAACTATGAGACTCTAGCTATCTATTCTTCAACCACCTCAGAGACCTGAGAGGGATAAATATATCTAATTATATAGGAAGTGCAGGGCCTGCAGCTTCCAAAACTAAGAAATGACATACCAGTGACTGCCTGGACAGTTCCCATTTTCTCTTCATACATTACAGCATCAATCTTCAGCCATTTGGCCCCGTTTCTCTGACAGACATTGATTGTAGAGCAGGAATTATGAAGGACTTACCTACCCTGTCTTGGCAGAGCTAGGCTGTCGACTTACCTGATTCCAAGCTTTGTCCTTTTTGGACAGAAGTCTGTCTAAAGTTGAAGCAAGGGGTTTTCTTGCCAAGAGAAAGGCTTACCACCAATTCAATCATCTCCCACTGGAGATTCTTCGATGCTCATCTTCTACTTGGAGTAGAATAGGGGGTGCTGTCAGGAGCTGACATGTCTCGATATCAAAAAAAATCTTAAGTTAAGAAAACATTTTTGAATGCCATATTCTGCAGATCTCTTGAGGTTTTTGAAGATGCCCTATCTATCTCTTATATTTAGATAAGCAAATATTGCTTGTCTCTTAGCAACTTGATTTCTGAGTAGCTTAGAAAATAACTGTGATAGACTGTCATAGTAACTAACAAAATGACATGTTTTCATGACTATTAGTTTCCGTTTCTTAATTATCCTAAACAGTTTGTGTCGGTTGGTAGCAAGAGGTCAAAACTTGACATTTCATTTTTAAGTATTAATACGAACAATACCTTTAAGAAGCGTTACCCTTAAAGTCCTCCTTTTTAGTCCAAGCAAAGGGAATGGCATGAGAATCTCCACCTCTGAATTCTCATGACCCTTTAACTAGCAGAAACCAAACAGATACTGTGTTTCCTTGAGCTGACAATTTAAATTCTAATTCTGGCTACTCATCTTCAAAGAAACAGGAGGCACCCAGCTAGAGCCCAGCATGTAATTGGACCTAAGTCACACTTTCTGTCTGTAATTATGTCCCTGAAGTCAGATGGTGTCTACTGGGAGTAAAGCCATGAGTTTAGCATCCTTAGTTGAGGGTTATATTTTTTTTTTGTATATAAATTATATATATCCTAGTGTCGTATATAGTTTTAATTATTTAAAAAGTGTATTGCTTGGCAATAATTAGTAAATTAACATAATGGTAAGAGGTGTGAGAATAAAAAATAGAATAGCAAAAATAAAATCAAGCAACAATAATTTGGATATTGTTGGATTAAATTAAAAGGTAATAAAACTGGTCTAGAAAACACATACAAGAAAACAGTTTGGACAAGAAAATCACATATGGAACAGTTGGATAGAGGGTCTGGAAGACACTCAATCTTAGCAATTAGTGTAACTAATATTATAGGTGATACTCTGGAGCAAGGAGTGGCAATTCCTACCAGCAATGATTCTTCTCACACTTCAGTTTTAATCCATTCTGACTGTCTTATGCTCAGAGAAGTGTTGTGATGAAAGGAGCTTCCAGATCACTCCCAGTAACTCAGAAATAGAAACAAATTGTACAGTGAAGAAGAAGAAAGTATGTCAAACAGTCTCAAGAGGGGTGGTTGAATCAAATAATGAGTATGAAGTTAAGGAGAGAGAGAAGGGAAAGAATAAACAACTAAGGCAGCTATTTATTTTACATTTCAAGTGAGGGACCTGCATGATTTAATCTTAGGTTCGTGTTATACATTTGTCCTTACTTGAATAAACACTAAGTGTACACTATGACAAAAGAATGTTCATTTCCTCTGTAGGATTTTTAACTAACAAGAAGGAAAAATCTAGGTGAGCAGCTGCCCGTCAAAGAAATTCTCTTAGAATGAAGTTAGAGAGGTCACTCTAGAATTAATTACATGTTATTAATGAGTTCCTACTGGGAGAAACATTCTTGCTTAAGACTCATGGAAACGCTGAGAAGTAGTTCATGGAGCTCTTAGTGGTGGCAGAGACTATTTAAAGAACAGGCAGAAGGAACAGTTGTGAAGACCGGAAGCCAAGTAACATCCACATGGAGTGATAGGCTCCTTCAGATTAACTAAACAGAATACAAGGATTTCAAAAAAGCATTTCATTTATTTTCTTGAGATTATAATTACACCATTATTTTCACATTACCTTTTTTTTCCTCAGAACCCTTCCATATACATCTCCTTGTTCTCTTTCAAATACATGGCCTATTATTTTATTGACTGGAAACAACCCTGATGTCCCTCAACCAATTAATGGATAAAAAAACCATGGTACATATTTATATTTTTATTGCTATTTCAATTTCATTTCCTGTTGTCATTCTAATTAAAATATTTATTTAATTTTTGTTTAATTTTAATAGGTCATGAATACCCATAAATTCATTTACTTCTTTTAGTTTTTCTAAATTAATAGCATGTCTTCATAATTTTCTGAATTTTACTAGAAACTCTTCTTATAGCTTTCTTTTCAAATTCTGCTTCATTAATTTGGGTCTTCTCTCCCTTTGCTTGAATAGTTTATATCACAACGGTAGTGGGAATATAACTTTCCCCTTTCATGCTGCTCTAGGCATTAGTGTATTGTGGTTAAAAAAATAAAGATTCCTAGCTTCAATAGAAATAATGTTCAAGTAGAGAGAAATAAATGTAAATTTACAATACTATTAGTGACATTAAATTACAGTGAGGAAGTAGAAATATGCTGGACTCTACCAAAACTGAGAGAAGTGGCTATAGGGAAAATTTGGTAGAAGAAATACCATTCAAATTGATACTTGAAGGAAAAAAAAATGTGAATTTAATACACTCATGCTCAAAGCAAATAAACAAATGCCCAGCAGGATAAACTTTGTTTTTTGTGAATGCAAAGAATACCTGTTTGTTTTAAATATAGTTTGCTAGCAAAGGATTCTACAAAGTAGTTAAGGAGAACTACAACTGCTAGAATTGGTTAGGGACCCAAAGTACTATTTTGGCTGCTGTGATGCTTTAAAGGAGAACTAGAAATGCCCATGTAGACTTATGTATTTGAACACTTGCTTGTGCTCTTTGGCAAGGTCATGGACCCTTAAGTATTTGGAGCATTGCTGGAGGAAGTACATCACAGGAGTGTGGACTCCCAGTTATTTCTGCCTTCTATATGTAGATGTAAACTTGATCGCTTAGTTTCCTTTATCTGCTGTCTGCTAGTATGCCTTTTCTGCCACTCATGGAATCTCCCTCAGGAACATAAGCGAACATACTTGGTGTTTTATCACAGCACCAAAATGTACCTAATAAAGCTTCCCCTTTCCACATGGGTTTTAAGAACAAATAAAGGGAGGCAAATGCAGTAATTCAGAACAATAAAAAATTAATACCATAGGGAAAATGATCAGAGTAGTAGCTAACACAGTATTTGGGGGACGAAGAATAATCAATGGAGCAAGCTGGGAGAAGAATTTTTGGTCTGAGAAAGTATTTAGTGAATGTATCTCGAAATAAAAAGGTAGTAGATATTCAAAGAAAATAAAATTTGAAAATAAAAACTGTCAGTAAACATCATGAAGTACATTTGGGAGATTCAGACAAATCAGTTGGTAGAGTGGTGTCTAGCGTTCTTAGAGCCCTCAGCTCCATTCCAGGCACAGTATAAATTGGCTGTAGTGATATATGCTTGTAAAATCACAGCATTCCATGGGCAGAGGTAGGAGAATCTGAAGTTGAAGGTCATCCTCAGCTACATAGTGGTTTTGAGGCCAATTTAGAAAACAGAACATTATGCAGCAAAAAACAAAGAAGTTCCATTTGAAGTATGGAGAAGTTTGATATGCCTATTATACATCCCAGAGGAGTTTTGTGTAGAAATCACATCATTACAAAAAAAATGAAACTCAAAAGAAATTCAGTTAGAAGATGCACACAAAAACATCTCACTACCATCACTGAAAACATAAGCAGAACAAGGATAACAACTGAAATGCTGAAACTGATATGAGAATGACCAGGACTCAGCCGTATGCAAAGAACTACAGGCAATTAAGGAATGCTGAGATTGGGGGAAATAATCTTCCACAGGGAAAGGCATACCTATTGGTTACCCAGTACCAAATATTTAGCTCTGAACACATGCATATAAATAACAGACTGAGCAGATTATAATTAGGAATACATATGAATATACATACACATCATATACATATGTGCGTGTACCAATAATCAATTTTAAAACAGGCTCTGAAAAAAAGAGAACAAGGGAGGTTTCAGAGGGAGGAAAGGAAATGGAGAAATGTTATAATTTTATCATAATCTCAAAAACTAAAAGAAATAGTAAGAAACTTGAATTTCTTAAATTGACACAGACATCAAAGAACACATGAATGGCTAATTAGCTTGGAAATGTTCTTCTCATAATAAAAATAAAGACTTAGTAATCATATGAAGTTTTAAAATCATTTAACTATGAAGAATTAGATTGTGTGTGCTTGTCTATATGTGTATATATGTACATGTATATGAGTATATGTTTATAGGGAGAACGAAGTTTAAATTTGCAATAAATATATGCTTTTTTGAAAAATGATTATGTTAGAGATGGAGAGAAATCTCAGTCAGGAGAGTGTTTGTCTTCGAAGCATGCAGTCTTGAGTTTAATACTCAGAAACTATAAAACCAAATAATGTTTTTATGTGCTTGTCATACCAGAACCAGGGAGACAAGACAGGTGGACAAGACTTGTGCCAATCTGACTTAGCCTTGTTGGAGAGTTCCAGACCACCAGTGACCTTGTCTGAAGGAAAAGACAGATGGTTGCCTGAGAAATGACAACAGCTTCCTGGATACACTACACACACACACACATGTGCATGCACACACATGCAAAAACCCCCAAACACATCACACTCACACACACATATGAACACACATACACATGTGTGCCCATGCACAAAATGAATGTATTGCATTGCGAGTGCTCAGATCTCATTTAAAGACTGTTGCTCCAGGTGCCAAATATGCTCCTGTATAAAATCCACAAAGTTACTCAGCTACTGTAAACACTTAATTGTAGTAAATTTCTCTCTTGCTTTAAGTAATTAGAGATAATTGTCCTTTTTCTTATGGAATAAGATGGGTGAGATGACAAAATTATTCTTGGAATACATTACTTTCAAAGATAGAGGTGAGACTCAGGAGTACATTTCCATGAGGTATGCCTTATTAGAATTAAGTCTAAATTACTTTCAACCTTGTTTCAAAGAGATCGTAGTATTTTGCATTTACTTTGTAAGGTAATCTCAGACAGACATGCAAGCAGTGTGACTACATAGCATTAAGAGGCATTCTGGTAAAAAGGCTTAAAGACGACTTTTCTTCTGTCTGTCTGAACAATGCTTTATATTGAATAAAATATAAACTTCTAATATTTTAGCAATATGACTAGATTTTGTTAGTTCTTTTTATGGTGTGTTCTTTGTAAATAGCTTCTAAAAATCATTTCCCTGAGGCTAGATACCATGGTTTCTCCCTCTTATTGTAATGGAAAAATAAAATACAACAGCAGGGGCTGCAAGATTCAGTATCCTTTAATTCTTGGCTTGCTTAAGCCTGCTAAAGCTTAAAATTTTTCACTAGAATGACTTTTTTTTTTTTTACTAATACTGCCAGATATGTCTTTTCATTTCTATTCAAAAGTATCTATGCCATCCCCATGATTTATAATTTTAAGTTCTATGCATGTTGTAGTACATGCTTAGCCAGAGACTGTCCTGGTTTTCTTCAGTTATTTCCATCTGGTCATGAATTGTTTTATGGTAATTATTATAAATAAGTAATGATTGTGTGTTAGACACAGTTTATTGTACATCTTCATTCGCAAACATTACACAATAACACCATATGCTTTCTCATAGGAACTCAGCATCTGTATTTTACACTTCGGGTTGGAAATTGTGAATGTAAAAGGTGATGTGATAATAATGAAAATAAGATTTGTTATAAACCTAATAAATTATACAATTAGCCAACTATCACCTAATGTTATTAGTGTGTATACTATCATATATAGTAGTATATACCACCATAAAATTGTTGAGGCCAGGAAGGACATGTGTGCACCAACTGGAAACAAAGAGAGCCATTAAAGAAACACACTCTTGGCTTAAGAATCTTAGGAACTATAACTGTTATCATAATATGAACTCAATCCAAGGGAATAAGTCTTTCAACATCCAGTGTCTGCCTTAATTTATTTTATAGTATCTTTAAAGTATGTACTCATGTCTTTGAAAATAAGGAAAACTTAGAGAATTTTTACTCAAACTTAGTCCCAATATAGCAAGGCGTGAGGAAAAGAAGGGCAATCTGGTCTGTGTTAGTTTTGAACATATACTCATTTGGACAAAACCTATATTTTTTTTTCTGAGAATCCAGTATTTATAATATTGTATGCACAATAAGGGCACATAATGGTTAAAAGCAGATACATCATAGAAAGGGATATACACAGTGAACAAAAGCTTCATAAACCAAGACTGACAATGAAAAGAGAGCTGACCCTTCTTCTCTTCACTTCCTAAAAGGAGGCGCCAATCAACATTCTCACTTATATGCCTTTGTAGTTACTCTGAACATTAAAGATGATTAAGGCTTATGAGATTCATCTAGAAGACAAATTTCTGCTGTGTATTTGAGGAATTGTCTAGTTGTGGTAATTGTGATGGAAAATCCCCCCTTAAGTGTCAGTGGCACTACTCCATTGGCTACTGTACTTGAAATAAAATGAGAAAGCAAGCCCAAGAGCAGACACACACACACACACACACACACACACACACACACACACACACAAACACAAACACACACACATATGGACAGGTATGATTAAAAAATTCATTGGTGAGTCTTTTAGTGAGACAATATTCATTCAAAAGTGTATTTCAGTCTCCACATATTCATGTACTTTCTTGTTTTGCTGAGTTCTAATATTATTCTATGGTGATCTTATACAAATATAAGGAATTATGGCTTGAGGTCCATATATGATAGAATTTAAGGTAACATGTACCACTAAAGAATGTGGATATATTACTCTGCACGTATCTTTGGAATCCACATGTTTTATGAGACAATTTAGATTTGAATTTTCTTTTCTGATTTTCAGTTTGGAAAACCTATGCAAATATGACTGGGGTTTAAACTTCTCACTGCTAATGTATCAAAAACTAAGCCAATTTTATGACTTGTAAGTATTTTATGGAATGGAAGTCCTCATATAAATATTATACAAATTTTATATTTTCTGGATTGTTACTTTCATTGAAATTATATGATCCTGTTTATGTCTTATGTAGTTTGACTTGAATTCTATTTGCATCTTCAAAAAATGGTGCTGGTCCAACTGGATGTCCACTTGTAAAAGAATGAAATTAGACCCATACTTATTACCTTGTACAAAACTTAAGTCCAGGGAGCGAAGATGGCGGCGACCTACACTGACGCATTCTGAACGCGGGGAAAAAAGAGCCATAAAAAACACAGAGTTACTGGGCACTGTGCAAAAACTGGAGGGGCTAGATCCCCCCCCCCC
>CAJQZJ010033544.1:1272614-1396302 GCA_907164525.1 Lophiomys imhausi | reverse complement strand
TGGCGAGGGTGTGGAGAAAGGGGTACCCTACTCCATTGCTGGTGGGAGTGCAGGCTTGTGCAACCACTATGGAGGTCAGTCTGGCGATATCTTAGAAAACTTGGAATAGCTTTGCCTCAAGACCCAGCCATACCATTTCTGGGTATACACCCAAATGGCTCTTCATGGAATCATAAGGAAGTTTCCTCATCTATGTTTATAGCAGCCTTATTTGTAATAGCTAGAAACTGGAAACAACCCAGATGTCCCTCAACCGAAGAATGGGTTAAAAAACTGTGGTACATCTACACAATGGAATATTATTCAGCTCTCAGGAACAATGAAATTATGCAATTTTCAGCCAAATGGATGGAACTAGAAAAGCTCATCCTGAGTGAGCTAACCCAGACTCAGAAGGATGCATATGGTAACTATTCACGTATAGTGGGTTTTAGCTATATAGTAGAAGGTATTGATACTACAACTAACACACCAAAGGGAACTTGGACATAGACTTTTTATCTTTTATTTATTTATTTATTTACTTATTTATTTATTTATTTTAAATATATTTTTTAATATTTTCTTTCTATTTTTTATTCTTTTTTATCTTTTTTATTTGTTTGTCTGTTTTTTAGTTCTCTCTCCCAGGCAATGAGACACTTTTCACTGGTGGTACTACCTCATAGACCCCCAATGAGTGAGGAGGCTCTTGGCCCTCATATGACCTCACAACTGAGATGAAGGATTGTTATATAAGGACCCCCTCCCCCGAGAAATGGGATGGAAGGGTTAGGAGGTAAAGAAAAAAAATGAAATGTGATGTTTCGGCCTTTTACTACTATTTGCCATAAACTGTTTAGGATAATTAAGGAATGCAAACTAATAGTTATGCAAGCCGGTCATTTTGTTAGGTACTATGACAGCCTATTATAGTTATTTTCTAAGCTATTAGAAATAAAGCTGCTAAGAGACAAGCAACATCTGCTTATCCTAATATAGGGTCTCTTCAAAAACCTCAAGAGATCTGCAGAATATGGCATTCAAAAATGTTTCATAACTTTAGATTTTTTCATATCATGACATATCAACTCCTGACAGCACCCCCTATTCTACTCCAAGTAGAAGATGAGCATCAAAGACTCTCCAGTGGGAGATGATTGAATTAGTCGCAAGCCTATCTCTTGGTAGGAAAAGCCCCTTGCTCCAACTGTAGACAGAATGCTGTCCAAAAAGGACAAAACTTGGAAGCAGGTAAGTTGACAGCCTAGCTCTGCCAAGACAGGATAAGCAAGTCCTTCATAACCCCTGGTCTACCATCAATGTCTGTCAGAGAAACGGGGCCAAACAACTGAAGATCGATGCTGTAATGTATGGAGAGAAAATGGGAACTGTCCAGGGAGCCACTGGTATGTCATTTCTTAGTTTTGGAAGCTGCAGGCCCTGCACTTTCTATAAAATCAGATATATTTATCCCTCTCAGGTCTCTGAGTTGGTTGAAGAACAGATAGCTAGAGCCTCATAATTAAATTTTGAGTTGTTTAGGAGTCAAGAGAGTGTTATAGATCTAAGAAGATGCTTTTAAAATTGTCTTGCAAGTTAGTATGAATGTTGAGTTAGATATAGAACTTTAAACTCATGGAGATGGTTAGATAGTAGAATGTTAAAATCAAGTACCAAATACATATGGACTAGACATTGGGAATGTATGCAAAGCCATATAACCCTCATAACTGTGGCCTAATTACCTCTGTTGTTTTGTATTGTATTTATTATTATAAGAGAAAGAGCCATTTGTTGGACTGAAAGGGGAAACTGTAGGGGGAAATAAGATATACCTTAAACTTAAAAAAAAGGGAAGAGGATGGAGGTTTGAGGGGCAGAGGGTGGAAATGGAGGGGGGAATAGGGAGGGGACTGTGACTGAGATGTAACTTGAAGAAATAAAAAATAAAGAAAAAAAAGGAAAAAAAAGATTTCCATTCCATAAATGATTTAGCACTTCAGGAAATAAACCTAGTGAAAGTTTTCAGATTAAAAAAAAATAGAAGAAATTTTATGTCATCTTTTATTGGTTCTCTTTGTTTTATTGTTTGATTTCCATCCTTTAACATTTGTTTTTTAAAACATTGCTAACCAAGAAAGTTGCTCTCAGACAACAAATGTTTGGATTTTGTTTTATGATTCTATAAGTTAATCTTTATCTTTTAGCTGGTTCCATTTCCTTTCAGTTTGTTGCTGAAAGGCACTTGTGTTTTTCCTATGGTTTTGTTCGTTGGCGCTCTATTTGTTTTGGTCATTGGCATTTCTGTCTGTTTCCCTATAAAATATTCAGAGTTTTCTGTAGTGGATATGATTGATGTCTTCCCAGATCTTTGTGGATCAGTTCCTCTCATGGATGTATTGTTTAATGTGGTTTCATTTATGAGCCTGCCTTTCTTCTGTCTCCATGTATACTGATTCTTTAATTTTTATTTTTACAGTGATTTTCTTCTCATAAATTCCATTAATGCTTTGGAATACTTTTATTTTTCCATCAGTTTAAATAGTATTGTTTCATAAAAAATCTTAGTTATCAATAATTATTTTTAGTACTTAAAATTCATAATCCTATGATATTGTGGATCTAGAGTTGTTGAAAGAATTGATGTTATCCTATCAAGGATGGATGAGGCAACCCAGTAGGAGAAAAAAGGTCTTAAGAGTAGGCAAAAGAGTCAGAGTCACGCTCACTCCTACTCTTAGGATCCTACAAAAACACCAAACTACTCAAATTGTAATATATATGCAGAAGACCTACCTCAGATCCATAAACGCTCTCTGATTGTTGCTTCAGTCTACCTAAACCTCTAGGAAATCTGTTCAGTAGATTTTGTGTTCTGCATTCCCCTGAAGTCCTTGACCTCTCTGGCACCTAAATCCTCCCTCTCCTAATTCTATCTAATGCACAGAGCTCCAGCTAATGTTTGACTGTGGTTCTATGCATCTGTTCTCAGCAGATGCTGAAACTTCCCTGATGACAATGGGACTAGGTACTAATCTATGAGTATAGCAAAATATCATTAGGATAGATGGGAGAAAGGGGAGAGAGTGGGAGGGTGGAACTGGGAGGAGTGGAGGGAGGGGACTTTGATAGAGATGTAACTTGAAGTGATAAATAAACATAAAAAAAGAATCTTTTCATTTTTTCCCCATCTTGTTTGGTCCTATCATAGGTCTCTGGGATATCTACTCTCTGGTTTTCGCCATCCAAGTAGTGTCAGGCATTGGCTCCCACTCATGGAATGGTCCTCAAGTTAGACCAGTGATTGGTTGGCCACACTCACAAGTTCTATGCCATTATTATCCCAGCACATCTTGCAAAAAGGACAAATTGTAGACTGAAAGTTTTGTGGCTGGGTTGGTGTCCCAGTCATACCACTGGAAGCCTTACCTGGTTACAGAAGACGTCTGGTTCAGTCTATATATCCAACATTGGGAGTCTTTGCCAGGAACACTTTTTAATTTATTTTCATTGGATAGACAGTACTGATAGATAAAAATATTTAGACTGAGGTCACTGTGATGGAGATGTACCCTGAAGTAATAAATAAATATTTTAAAAATGCTTAGACTGAGAGCACTGAATGGAGTCATTTAGGAAAATGATATCTCCTTCATGTGCAAATTCATATATTCTAGGGAACATCCCCTCCACTAGGTTTCCACATCTCCCGCAAATGATCCCAATTCCAGTGGTCTCTCCCAGTACTCTCTCTCCAACTCCCATACCTGATCCCTCAATGTATAACATATTAACATTTTTCTTAGAATATTTTATGTCATTTAGCAAAAGTAATGTGAAATTTATTGTCCATCTTTTTTGTTTTTATTTTTAATTTCTTTTTGTTGGACAGATAGTACTGATAGATAAGAATAGACTGAGAGCACTGAATGGAGTCATTTATGAAAATGATATCTCCTTCATGTGCAAATTAAATCATTGCTGTTAATAATTTTCTGCATCCAATATAGAAGATTTTGACTCAATTTTAATACTATTATCAGATATCATCACACTACTTTTATTATAGCCATTTCATTGCATGTATAAAACAGTAATTAACTGTAAATCAGAGATTGATATCACTCAGCCTTCCAAATTAGATTTAGTGATAATTAATTTAATGAGTTAAATATATGTATTGATGGATGACATGAAATTGATTACATTAAAAGTTAATATCTGAAATTAGAATTTTTGTTGCTTAGAATTAGTTTTCAGGATTGGATTCATTTACTGATTATGTTAATGATTTGCATATATTCTTACATATTTACCTAGAAAATATTTTGGGTAACTTCTTCTGAGATTGATTCATAAGGTTGTTTTATAATTAATCTGTATAAACAGTTATTTACTAAATTTTAATAATTTAATTTTTGAATCTAGTTGTATATGCCATTAATATCCAATAGTGTATTTCGAATTCTGAGCACATGATATATATCAGATATTGTTTAAGATTATTTTATTACAATCATAGTATATATATTATATTTCAATAATATATATATTCAAGAATATATATTCTATTCTGATATACATACCTCATATGCATTTGAGATACATACAAATAATAGTAGTACATGTATATTTTATATTTGTATTTATATTATGTCAAAAAACCACAACATACAGTTTTTTTCCCTTTAAAATATAAACAACTAAACTGAAATTTAGATAGGTTAAATAGCTTCAAGTACACAGATGTAGACTGTGCCCTCATTATCTCTGAATCAAATTCTCTTTTCATGTCCTGGAAAGAAGGCTGTACCCATAGATCTCTCCTCATTTGTTGGTTTTACCCAGATTACTGTCATGTCCCAGTATCTTTCCCCATTTTGTTACTGCTACTTTGAATCCCACTTCTCTTCACTAATTCCTTGGTTGTGGTCCATCTTGTATTGAAACTTTCTCTGGTTGTCATAGTTTGTCCAATGCTGAAAGTTATAGATGCTATAGTTTCTCACTGGATGCTTTATTGGCACTATTTCTAAAAAAAAAAAAAAAATCTAGTTTGTTTAGAATTGCACAACAACCTAGTTTTCATGGTTTGAATGAAAATGGCCCCCAAAGGCCTATAGGGAGTGGCAGTATTAGGAAGTATGGCCTTTTTGTAGAAGGTGTGGCTTTGGTGGAGGAAATGTATCACTGGGGTAGGATTTGAGGTTTCAAATGCTTAGCCAATCCAAGCTAATCCAGATGTAGAACTCTCAGTTACCTCTCCACCACTGTTTGCCTGCATGCTGCCATGTTTCCCATCATGACAAAAATGGTCTAAACCTCTGTACTGTAAGCCAACTTAATTAAATGTTTTCCTTTATAAGAGCTGTGTGGTCATGGTGTCTCTTCACTGCAATAGAAACCATAACTAAGAAAGGAGATTTGAGATTCCATCTTATATTTACCAGAATGACTAAGATTAATAACACAAGGAACAACTAACACTGGCAAGGATGTGGAGCAAGGGAAACACTCCTCCATTGTTAGTAGGAGTACAGACTTAAACAATCACTGTGGAAATCAATATGGAGGTTCTTCAAAAAAATGGAACTCAATCTACATTAAGATCTGGCTATACCACTCTTGGGCATATACCCAAAGGATGCTCCAACTTATCACAAGGATGTTTGCTCAACTATATTCATAGCAACATTATTCATCCATTCTTGGGAATATATTCAAAGGATGTTCCATCTTATCACAAGGACTCTTGAACAATTATGTTCATAGTAGCATTATTCATAATAGTCAGAAAGTGTAAACAATTTAGATGTCTCTTAAACAACAAAGTGGGTTTTTTGCACAATGGAGTATTATACAACAGTTTAAAATGATAGTATGAAATTTTCAGGCAAATAAATGGAACTACAAAAAAATCATCCTGAGTGAGGTAACTCAGACACAGAAAGATAAATATGGTATTTATTCACTTATAAGTGAATATTAGCTGCTAGGTCAGTGATAATCATGCTACAAATCCACAAATCAAGACCCAGAAAATCTAAGTAAAAAGGAGGACTTTAAGGGGTATGAATGGAACTACTTGCTGTGAAGGGGAAATATAATAGATTTTATTGGTGGATTGGGGATGGGTGGAGATGAGAATAAAAGGAATTAAGTGGTGAGGATATGGAGGGAGAGAGTACAGGGAGAGACAACTTGAATTGGAAATATTTAGAGGATGATGTGGAAATGCAGTGTAGTGGAAACTTCCTGGAATATATGAAGGTAACCCTAGCAAGGATTCCTATTTATGAAAGAATCAGAGCCTGAGTCAGTTATCTTCTGTAACTAGCCAAGGCTTCCAGAAGTGGGAATGGGACAGCAACCCAGCCACAGAACCCTTGACCTGTAATTTATCCCTTCCTGCAAGGTGTAATGGAGAAATGGAGGTGCAGTTTATTTTGGAGACCTGCTGTTCCAAGAATGAAAGAAAGTGTACTTACATTTGACCATATGCAAAAATGTCTAAATAAAAATAATGGAAAGTTGAAATTGTTTTTTAAAAAAGGAATATATGTCTATGACATGGTATAAAGTTTAATGGATTCATGTTGAGTTTGATTAACTATAGAATAGAAAACAAAATACAATAAAAACCATGACATGTTGATATATATATATATATCCCCACCCCCCTCCTTCGCTCCTTATATTCATTTCAAGCAGCCAGGACAGGTTCTCAGGGGTATAAAGACAAAAAGTGAGCTACATAATTTTATTTCAATAGAAATTTGAAATAGTACTTAAATACACTCTCATAAGATTTTTTAAGTTAATAACTATAGATACTGCCTATTCAGTATCTACCACTCATAATTCTTTATAGTGATACATAAAGCTGAATGTCTCAGTAATCTGACAAGTAAAGTCAGTGTAAACATTTTAAGGTTAAACAGACTGAAGCTTAAAGGAGAATGCACAATGCAATAAATCAACCTAGGTATTATGGAGTCAATTCAAGCTACTTTTTTCTAAAGACATACTTTTATTGTGTCAATATTTTACTGCTTCTACTGATGTACAGTATTACCCCTTATCAATAGAGAATGTGTTTCAAGTCCTCTGTTACATACCAAATTCCATGATAAACTTTCATTTATAATTTAGATGAAGTAAGAGACTACTAATAATAAGCAATAGTAGAGTGAAGTGATCATAGTAATGTAATGAAAACTATCTGAATGTGGTCTCTCTTGAAAGTCATGGCAAACATTAACATTTGACCATAGTACACTGCAGGCTACAGAAACAGCAGAGGGTGGAACCATAAATAATAGGAACCACTGTACATATTTACTTATGGATGCTCATATTTTCATTCTTCTGATATATTGGTATGAGTATCAGTGAGTAGCCGTGTGGCAAATCTCTCTCTATTCACAAGTGTCCTTACACTTTAATATTCAATATAAAAATTTTAACATTTCTTTATTTTACTTGAATGTCAATGACCTGAAAATCCAGATGGAGAGAAATGAAGATACCACAGCATTATGCACAATGAACTATACATTTTGAATGAATGAGAAATGTTTCACTTGCTAGACTACTCTTTTATGGTTAGAGCAGGTGTTGTGTGAAATTTAGTAAAGGGATGGATGATGAGTCCTTTTTCCATCTGTCTGTATTAAAATAACTAACTTAAGTAAGATTAATATTATCAATTTTGTTTGACCTGATTTATAATTTAAAATAGAATTATTTAATAAAATAGAAATAATTTTGCTCTTGATAATATTTATTACAATTATTTTCTCTCTAGTCACCATGGATTATACATAAAATTTTGGAAAAATAGAACCTGGGAGAAGGAAGAGGAAGATGAGGATGACACAAATCAAAGTGGTGGCGTTCTGTTTCATTCAAGAATGCAATTTTTACTTTTCTCTTTTTTTTATTGTCTAAGGTTCACTTTGAGATAATTTCTTCTAGGTCATATTTCAGCCTTAGTTATTGGTGAGCATCAGTACCGGGTCAAAAAGGAAGAAATCTGTGCTATGTTAGTCTCGGAATGAGTGACAAGCAACTTCTAAGTCCCTGACAACCTAATTTGTCATGCCCCCTTGGCTTGCTGCTAATCTTGCTCCATGGTACTAGGAGAAAACAGGAAAAAGGAAATAAATATTTGCCTCTGTGTGTCCAAAATATCAAAACTGATTGACACATTTTGATAGTTGCTTGTATCTTCATTATAAAAGAAAAATAATATCTTCAACAGTGATTGGAATAAAAATAGAATTCCAGTTTTAGTACAAAGATGTCAGATTTTCCTTTAAATCTTTATGAGAAGTAAATAGATCTTACTATTAGTGATTTCTACACACATCAGTACTCTAGTGTCTGGCAAACCAACACTTGCCAGTGCAGGATGGCAGGAACACACAGTCCTCAAAGAAAACTGTTTATTTGTAGTTGTCATCACTGGAGCCAAAGACAGGGAGGGACACAATGGGTAATTCCGAAGAAATTTCACAGCCTCAATACAGAGTAATCAAGGGTCTAAGATTTTCATCTTGGGAAACCTTATTGCTAAGAACTCCAGGTTTTTCCTACAGTAAAGAAAAAGCCCCCTAACTATGGCAGTTAGAGATGAAAACTGTCAATCTTGACACAGTATGCCAAATGTTTTCCCTAGCTCTATCAATATCCCTGTCTTAAACAAGTGGCCCAAAGGAGGGAGAAATACATCACTTGGGAAATGTTTTTGAAGGCTACAGGATAGAGACACAAGCTTACCAAATGAATGAGATTTGATTATGAAAGGCTTTCCAAGTCCCATGCCTGACCATCAGGTTAACAGAACATTTAATCTGCAGTTTGCTGCAGCTACTCTTGTTGTAATGTGCAGACTTTCTCTGAAGAATGCAACATAACAAACTCCTAAATCAGATTGGGGTAAGGGGGCGTCCAAAACAATAGATGTTACACGAAATCAAATCCTCAGCAAACAAGATCCATTCCTTTTATTATTCATCAGTTGAGGGACATCTGGGTTGTTTCTAGTTTCTAGCTATTACAAATAAGTCTTCTATGAACATAGTTGAGCTGATGTCCTTGTGATTTGGTGAGGAATATTTTGGATATATGCTAAGGAGTGGAATGACTGGGTCTTAAAGGAGAGCTATTCCAAGTGTTCTAAGATTTCTATAAGCATGATCTTTTTCTACCTGTTAGTGGGACACTTCACTCTAGTGGAACTGGCATGTAGGCCCCCAGTGCCAGAGGAAGTTCTTAGCCCTCATGTGTCAGATGAACTGGGGGGGACAGATATGTGGAGGCACCCCACACCAGAGGAGTAGGATATGTGTGAGAAGGGGAAGAAAGTGGGTGGGTGGGACCAGGGTGGGTGGAGGGAGGGGTCTGTGATGGAGGTATAACTTGAATTGATAAATAAATGTTTAAATGAAAAAAAAACCAAGTCCTTACACTAATGTCTATATACCTCAGCTCTGTTAAAAATTACTACAAGTCTGGTATTGAATGGGAAATTTTAAGGTATATCAAAAGAAAGAAAAATGCAGTCTTCAAAACCAAAGCATCATAAAGAGTAAGCAGAATGACCCATATATTGCAATTAACAGATAAGATATTGCAAATTTTATTAATTGTTAACAACTCTAACAGAAAGAGTAGCAAACATAAGATGGTACATATTCATTCAACCATTTCCCTGGTTTCTCATGTGTTTATGGATAAACTTTGCCTGCATGTATCACTGTGTGGTATGGACCCACAGAGAGCAGAAGAGAGAGTCAGAGCACCTGGAACTGGAATTAAAGACAGTTGTGAGTTACTGTGTGGGTTCTGAGAAGTGCACCCAGGGGCTCTGGAAGAACATTCAAGGTTCATAGTCTCTGAGTCATCTTTTCAACCTCAATGCTACTATTTCAATAATCACATGAAATCCAATAACCTAAACCTCAGTATTTATGTTAATTTTTAGAAGTAAAGTTTAATTACATAATTTCTCCTTTCACTTTACTCCCTCTAAACCTTCCCCCCACCCCATTGCTCTTGTATATAGATATAATACCTCTGAATTTAATGGTTACAATAGTAAATTAAAATGAAAATATGGCACTTAACACATGGCTGTACTAAAATCATTTTCATGTGCTATCTTTTGAGCTTTTGATCTTAGCCATTCTAGGTGTGAGATGGAATCTTAGAGTCGTCTTGAGTTGCATTTCTCTGATGATTAGGGATGTTGAGCATTTCTTCAAGTGTCTCTCGGCTTTTAGGAGTTCCTCCTTTGTGAATTCTCTGTTTAGCTCTCTCCCCTATTTTTTAATTGGATTATTTGGTTTCTTGGCGTTTAATTTTTTGAGTTCTTTGTAAATTTTGGATATTAAATATTGGATATTGGATATCTGTCAGATGTGGGGCTGGTGAAGATTTTTTTTCCAATCTGTATGCTGCCGTTTTGTTAGAATGAAAGTGTCTTTTGCCTTACAGAAGCTTTTCCGTTTCATGAGGTCCCATTTATTAATTGTTTGTCTTAGGTCCTGAGCTGTTGGTGTTCTGTTCAGGAAGTTGTCACCTGTGCCAGTGATTTCAGTGGTTGTTCCCACTTTCTCTTCTAGTAGATTTAGTGTGACCGGGCTTATGTTAAGGTCTTTGATCCACTTGGACTTAAGTCTTGTACAAGATGATAAGTATGGGTCTAATTTCATTCTTTTACAAGTAGACATCCAGTTGAACAATATTTTTTAAGAGTATAGGAAAACTGAACAATACTACCAGTTAATTCGATCTCACTAACATTTTTTTAATAATTTATTTTTTATTTCTTCAAGTTACATCTCAATCACAATCCCCTCCCTACTCCCCCCTCCAGTCCCACCCTTCCACCCTCCTCCCCCTCAGCCCCACCATCCTCTTCCCTTCTTTTTTTTTTTTTTCTTAGTTTAAGGTATTTATTTTTCCCCCCAACAGCTCTCCCTTTCAGTCCAAATAATGGTTCTTTTTCTTATAACTATAAATACAATACAAAACAACAGAAATAAATTGGCCACAATTATAAGAGTTATATGGCTTAGCATACATTCCCAGTGTCAAGTCCATATGTATTTGGCACCTGACTTTAACATTCTACTATCTAACCATCTCCATGAGTTTAAAGTTCTATATCTAACTCAGCTTTCATACTAACTTGCCTCATAATTTTAAAAATATCTTCTTAGATCCAGAACACCCTCTTGATTCCTAAACAACTCAAAATTTAACTATGAGACTCTAGCTATCTATTCTTCAACCACCTCAGAGACCTGAGAGGGATAAATATATCTGATTATATAGGAAGTGCAGGGCCTGCAGCTTCCAAAACTAAAAAATGACATACCAGTGGCTGCCTGGACAGTTCCCATTTTCTCTCCATACATTACAGCATCAATCTTCAGCCATTTGGCCCCATTTCTCTGACAGATATTGGTTGTAGAGCAGGAATTATGAAGGACTTACCTACCCTGTCTTGGCAGAGCTAGGCTGTCGACTTACCTGCTTCCAAGTTTTGTCCTCACTAACATTTTTAACAACACCAAAATTAACACACCTTTCGGACTTATAAGGCATATTTATAGGTTGTATTTTATATCTCTTTTCTGTATACCTAAAAATAGAATTACTGGATCATATGTTAAATCTACATTGAATTACTTGACAAGCTTCAGAATCATTTTCCAAAATGACCTGTACTACTTTATATCCCCACCAACTACAAACATGGAATATTTTCTATTTCTTTTATCAATAATTTGCATGCTTCATATGTAGATTTTTAAGTATTACATAATGCTATACTATTTCAATGTTTTACTGTTGCTAGTTTTTTGAATCCATTATTGGGTAGAGTGTTTATCATATATAATATACTCTGAGGATATACAAATAAGACGTTTAGAATTTTGGATGTTGAGCAAGTTCTTTAATTTTCTTGTTGTATTTATTGTCTTGGTCAAGTTTATGTCCATAAATTTCCATTGACAAAGATTTAGCAAAAGATTGACAAAGTACAGGAGACTTCTTATCTGAACTCTGAGAGTGAGCTCTTACCTGAACTGGTTTTGATAGACTAGACAAATGCTGTAATAAAAAGCTTTTCATTAGGGAAAGAATTTATGACAAGATTTAGGGAAGTATAGTAAATATTCATTGATAAAAAATTTTCTCTTTCATGCCAATATTTAAATAAAAATACTCAAAATGTCCAGTTAAAATTTCAATTTTTGAGCATGTGAAAGCATGAATAGTGTTTCTGGTTGATACTCAAATAGCCTTCACATTTATTATTTAATAAGTCAATAATAGAGTGACATAAAGGTACTGGCCATTAGCATTTAACAGTATGTACCTGTTTATTAGACAAAAAGTAGTTTTTCATTATAACAGCAAAGACCTCAATATTTTCTTCTCAAAGTTTGTAGAATATGTATGTTTGGGATAATATACATCGGGTTTTTTTTCTAATGTGTTTCCTGCAGTCTCTTGCTGAGTTTGTTTCAAGTATGTTAGAAACTGTGATAATGTTAAAACATCCACATGCTCCTTTAACATAGGAGCAAGCACTCAGTGTAATTCCCTTGAATTGGGTAATTTGTAAAATGTAGGTAGTGTTTCCAAAATTTAAAAGTTGCTGTTAAAAATACAATGATCTCTGTCTGCGTTGGACAAATTGGTTTTGCCTTTTTTGAGGAACAGATGGAGTTATAAGACTTTAGCTTGATTTAAAGCCCACTCAGTATATGCTGAGACCATGGGCAAATCTGCCAGCTTTCAGGATGAAGAGATGTGACACACATTCTGAGCTGTAGGCAGAACAGTAACCAGGACCTTTGTTCCATCACTTGTTGTTTCTTAGGATCAGACCTGTGCTCCACCTGTCAGCCACGCTATCTGCACAGCAATTTGGTAAAATCTGCCCATTCTGATAAAGGGGTGAATTGAGATGATTGCCTGAATGTAGGAGAAATATATTTAAAACAATCTCTTTTTGCTAACTGAGACAAAAGTCAAATAATACTGCAGTGGCCCGTCTTCTTTTCACAGTGGCTATTCTCAGTTTTTTGAGAGTTTTTACTATGATACCAACTCTGTAAAGGACAGGTATTTATCCACTTTTGTCCAATAACAATTTAGCACATAAGATTTTGTCTTATATTGGGCAATTTATACCTCCAAGGAGAACTTTCTCTTGATTGTACAGTGATATTGCTTTCAAGAAATGATTTGATGCTGTAAGTGTTCAAAACCAGAATTCTGATTATACTTTCCCAAGAAAGATAATGATACAAAGCTGGACAGCTGTATGATGTTTAGTTTTCCCAAGTACTACCTTGCCAGTTGCATGCATTGCATCTGGTATGGACAAAAGCCTCACATTATTTATTTTTTAATTTTTGAGGTTATAAAATTATTACATTTCTCCCTTCCTTTCCTCTCTCCAAACCCTCATATACATCCCTCTCTACTCTCCTTCAAATTCATGGCTTCTTTATTCACCAATTGTTATTGTCTATATGCATATATGTTCTTAAACATAGTGTGCTCAGTCTTATAATGTTACTTGCTTGTATGTTTTCAGGGTTGAATTTTTGGCTCTGGACAACTAATTGCCTTCTTCCAAAGAGAAGAGCACTTCTGCAGTTTTCACTTTTTCCTTGTGTAGGTGTGAGACATTATAGGCTTTTGTGTAATCACGTTGGCATTTCCTTTCATGTTATACTTGTTCATCTCATGTTTGGGCAGTCATGTAGGTGAGACTTTATGGGCACAGATTCTGCATTATTAGGAGACATAACTTCACAGCAAACTCCCTGACTCTTACAATCCTTCTATTCCCTCTTTGACAATGTTTCTGAACCTTTGGTGGATGAGTGTTGTATTTTGATTGGTTGTGGTTTTCTGCAGTAGTCTCCATCTGTTGCAAAGAGGAGTTTCTTTGTTGAGGAGTAAAGACTACACTTATCTGTGAGTATAATACAAATGTTTTAAAGTCAGGATTTTAGGATTGTTCAGCATCAGACAGTATATACCTTCCCCCATAAAGCCAGTTGACTTGAGTATAAGGCAATTCACTGTATGAGTTCAGTAACTGAAAAGTATGTTTTGATCCAGTGCAGAAAATAAGAGGTAGAAGTAAAGCTGGTATCTCCTGGTAGAAAGTGAATACTCCCCAAATCTAAATCCCCTAACCACTGAGTCCATAAACTATCCGCAGAATCTCAGTGCAAACTGGTAGGAAAATTAACTAATCAAAAATAGAACTCACCAAAGTGATAAGAGAGAGAACTTGATCTAGGTACATGAAATGAAAATATTCCTATTAGACTTTGAAATACTGATGAATCCATGTAGAAACTGCATATTTTAGCACCACCATCCTTTGAATTCTTCAGAGCAAAACTTTTGTGATCTCAGTATCTTTGAAATGGTTCTTTTAACTAAGACCCATTAAATCTCTGGAAGGTTCCCTAAATCCCAGAAAAAGCTATTGCATTGTTTGATATAAACAGGGAATTGGGTATCAGATAGTATATGTATTAGCACATTAAGAAGATGAACACTACTTAAGTTTATATATAAATGAAAGCTAAATTGGATGTGTAATTAAAATAATCACCATGCATTTAAACATGAGTATCACCTTTTAACTGTCCTTGTGCCTGTTGTGTCTCAGTTAAAACTGAGAAGATGTAATAATATGGCAAATTGATATCTTGATTATAGGGAACCCCCTCAGCCTAATAACAGAGTGGGATAATTGTATATAATCTGAGAATGCATAATATTTTAAATCTTTTAAAGTGATGCAGAGACCTATATCTATAAAACTTACAAAAGTGCCTTTATTACTGAATTTTAATAGCAATGTAAACAATAAAGTATAATCTTAACTTTAATACTTCATATGCCATGCAGGTCAATTTCTTATTATGTGCTGTAAGATAGAGATTATGCTTTTCTACATTATGGATAAAGATGAAGGGAAGACAAAGGCATGACAATGGATACACATATAGTTAGAGAGGAAGTAGGATTTGAAAGTTTATGCATAGTGTAGTCAATAACCAGTATGTCTTGCATTGTTCGCTGACGGCTGTTGTTAGCTGCATTGAAAACAAATTGTATGAGTCTCATATATGCAAAATTGAGTGGCATCACTTACCAAGTATTATCTTTTACTGACAAATTATTTGCATTTTGAAAATGTCTCCATTTGCTGCAAACTAACTATTAAAATTTACTGGTCAGTTTTAGCCAATATACCTTATATTCATAGTCCCCCAAACATCTTATATATTGCTGAAATATTTGATACAGCTGTCTTGTCATTAAATTGTGTTTGAATTTGTGGTTGTGACCTATTTTCTACACCAAATCTTTGTTCGTATGGTTTTCATCTTTATATGAGTTTTTCATTAACTCAAATCCCAGATAGCCAGCATATATTCCGATAGGTACGTCCATGTTTACTCTGAAGTGCTGGGTGTTTTCATGTTAGTTTCTGGATATTCTTTCATTAGTACTTTCAAAAATCTTATGTTTATGTAAAATTTCCTGCCAGCTAGCTCCAGATTAAATATCTTCAGTTCATTCCCACAGGTAAAGGACACAGCCTGATTTTTTAAAATCTGCTTATATATCTCCAGGTGTTATGTGAGATAGGGAGCACTCAGGAAGGTGAACACACACTCAAAACCTCAATTCCATCAGTAGACATGAAAGGATTTTTTTGTCAGCAACACTTGTCTTCATGGTTGTTGTGACAAAAATATCACTCTAAGCATTTATGAGTCCCAACTCTTCAGTTATAATTTCAAACAAAGAGCATTACAAAAATAGTCATATCTTAGAAAACTTGGAATAACTTTCCCTCGGGACCCAGCCATATCACTTCTGGGTATACACCCAAATAACTCCTCATGGAATCATAAGGAAGTATCCTCATCTATATTCATAGCAGCCTTATTTGTAATAGCTAGAAACTGGAAACAACCCAGATGTCCCTCAACTGAAGAATGTATTAAAAAATTATGGTACATCTACACAATGGAATACTACTCAGCTATCAGAAACAAGGAAATTATGCAATTTGCAGCCAAATGGATGGAACTAGAGAAACTCATCCTGAGTGAGCTAACCCAGATCCAGAAGGATGCACATGGCATCTATTCACTTAGAGTCAGATTTTAGCAATATACTACAGGATAACTATACTACAATGAATGCACCAAAGGGAATATGAACATAGACTTTTTTTTTCCTGTCAGTGAGACACTGCCCTAGTGGTGCTGTCTTGTATGCCCCTAGTGTATAAGGAGGCTCTTGGCCCTCATATGACTGCTGAACTGGGGTAGGGGACTGTTATGTAAGGACACTCCATGCCAGAGGAGTGTGATGGAAGGGATAGGGGGTAGAGGGTGGGAGGGCTGGACTGGGATGGGTGGAAAGAGGGCACTGTGATGGAGATGTAACCTGAAGTAATAAATAAATAAATAATATAGAAAAAACAAAAGAGAGTCATTAGCATATATACTTAAGAAAATTATTGGCTATAATTTCTGGGAAGTATTTTAAAATTATGCTATAGAGATGTTGTATAATATAATATCTGCCATAAGTGTATGGTACTTTCTTATACTTTTAGAGATCAGCAAACTATTGAACACTTAAATGAATTGACAATAAAAGGCAGAGTGGGTTTTGGATCAATAAAAGAGTAACTTTACAGTATGGGAATTTTCGCTCAGCCATTATGGTTCAAGTAAGTACATGACTCTGAAATTTTCAAATTGAATTAAGAATTGAGTCACTTTTGATCTTTATCACTTCACAGTGACATTCCTCTCAAACCTTTTCTATTAAATGTATCTAAGTGCAGGAGATCATAACAGGAAACCCACACCAACAAGGGATTTCTGAAATTACCTATCTGTCCACAAAATTTATCTTTAAGGATTCCTGATGTAACTTTAGAACATGTGTAAGATGTTCATACTATAACATAGTTTGCATGTTTTTATTTAAAAAATAGAAAAAAGAAAAAAAAACAAAAACTATTTTAAAAATGTTATTTTTGCTTAACAACAAGATAAATATTCTCACATTATTAGACTGATTCTAAGAATTTTGTAAAATGAGCTGAATGAAGACTTCATCCTTTCTATGTGTGTTTGTAGGTGTGCATCACCCCTGTATGCATTTACCCTCAGATCTAACCATCACAGCATTCTCTCTTTTGACCTTCCAAACCCCTCATTTTTTCTATACTACTATGGACTCCGTCTAGTTATATTGATTTTCTTGCTGTTCTTTAAATTCTCAAAGAAAAGTCAAACCTCACAGTGTTCACATCGACTGTATTCTCTGCTATATTAACTGTAGCTCATGGTCATGACATGCTGGCCTTGGAAGGGCAGATGCTAGCTACAGGGAATGTCTCAACAAAAAAATGAAATATAAGATTATTCCTTTAGGAGTCTTCTTTCTGTTTTCTTCTGTGGCGAGTCTTGGACAACCCTCTCTAATTAACTAATGCTAGGTCACACCTTTGAATCTTAACTAAAGAGCAAGTGGAAAAGCAATTTCAGATTTTTACCTTGAGTGAATTGGCTTTTACCATTAGAAAAAAAGAAGCATAAGAATGTTCTTAAAAATAAACAACTTAGTCCCAAAAAAATTCAAGGCAATTGCTCATGCTACTTTTGTTTTCTTACTACCTAAAATGGCACTGATCCATTTTAAACTTTCTATAATAATTGTTGTATAAATGAACGTGTTTGTGTACCAAGTAATGTATTTCCCTCCATTATCATAAACTATTGAATACTGAATATATACTCTTTAAATAGCTGACTTGTTGACTGAAGTTTAATGAACTTTTTTTTAAATTTATTTTTATTTCTTCAAGTTACATCTCAATCACAATCCCCTCCCTATTCCCACTTCAGTCCCACTCTCCCACCCTCTTCCCCCTCCACCCTCCATCCTCTTCCCCCCTTTTTAAGTTTAAGGTATATCTCCCCCCCCCCAACAGCTCCCGCTTTCAGTCCAACAAATGGTTCTTTTTCTTATAAGTATAAATACAATACAAAACAACAGAAATAAATAGGCCACAATTATAAGAGTTTTATGGCTTAGCATATATTCCCAATGTCCAGTCAATATATATTTGGCACCTGACTTTAACATTCTACTATCTAACCATCTCCATGAGTTTAAAGTTCTATATCTAACTCAGCTTTCATACTAACTTGCATCACAATTTTAAAAACATCTTCTTAGATCCAGAACTCCCTCTTGTTTCCTAAACAACTCAAAATTTAACTATGAGACTCTAGCTATCTATTCTTCAACAACCTCAGACACCTGAGAGGGATAAATATATATGATTATATAGGAAGTTCAGGGCCCACAGCTTCTAAAACTAAGAAATGACATACCAATGGCTTCCTGGACAGTTCCCATTTTCTCTCCATAAATTACAGCATCAATCTTCAGCCGTTTGGCCCCGTTTCTCTGACATTGATTGTAGAGCAGAAATTATGAAGAACTTGCCTACCCTGTCTTGGCAGAGGTAGGCTGTCGACTTACCTGCTTCCAAGTTTTGTTCCTTTTGGACAGTATTCTGTCTACAGTTGAAGCAAGGGGTTTTTCTTGCCAAGAGATAGGCTTGCCACTAATTCAACCATCTCCCACTGGAGATTCTTTGATGCTCATCTTCTACTGGGAGTAGAATAGGGGGTGCTGTCAGGAGCTAACATGTCTCGATATGAAAAAAAAACCTTAAGTTAAGAAAACATCTTTGAATGCCATATTCTGCAGATCTCTTGAGGTTTTTGAAGACTCCCTATCTATCTCTTATATTTAGATAAACAAATGTTGCCTGTCTTTTAGCAACTTGATTTCTGATTTGCTTAGAAAATAACTGTGATAGACTGTCATAGTACCTAACAAAATGACAAGCTTGAATGACTATTAGTTTGCATTTCTTAATTATCCTAAACAGTTTATGAAAGTTGGTAGCAAAATGCCGTAACTTCATACTTCATTTTTAAGCATTACTAGGTACAATACCTTTAAAAAGAATTACCCTTAATTTTGTATCAATATACAAAGATTAATACCAATGTGGTAAAATATAATCTTAATTTTGTATCAATATACAAAGATCAATACATATGTAGCCCAATACAATCTTAAGTTTGCATCAATATACAAGGGTCAATAACATTGTTGCCAAATATTATCTTAATTTTGTATCAATATACAAAAATCAATACCGATGTAATACAATACAATCTTTATTTTGCAATAATATACAAAGATCAATACCAATTTAGCCAAATATAATATTAATTTTGTATCAATATACAAAGGTATAAGGGCATATTCAATAATCTGTCCTTTATTCTTGATTTTTCCTATATTAGGTCTATGTCCCATTTTTTCTCAAGTCTGTTCACTCCTACCCAGGAGAGAAAGAAGGATACAGAAAAGAAAAAGAGAGAAGTTCCTGGGTCTAACCTGCAAAACCTATTTAACAAGAACATTTAACAGCTTGTAATCTCTTCCCCTAAATGACAAAATTTTCTATTATCCATCAAATGACCAAAGGGGGGAAAAACACCCTCCCCACCTTCTAGGGATGGGACATCACTGTCTTAAAATGACTTCCTTCTGATTTGGGATGTAGTAAACCTGTTTGGGCCCAATAAGAATGGAAAAATGGTTAAAAATGTTAATAGAATCATTTCATGCTCAGTCCTTTTGTGCTCAGCTATTTAAATGTCCTAAAAAGTTCATAGACAGAAGTTGAACTTCAGGGCTTTACTGAAGTTCTGGCTGGAGCAGTCTGTGGAGCTGAACAATCTTAGCGATTTTGAGTTGTTGTGGTTGTAGTCTTTTGAGGAAACACTATTGAGGAAATCTTGCTCGTCTGGGCTACTTATCCTCTTTGGTGTCTGATCTGTGTTCTTCTGAGGTTTCCGTTGTCCAGTTTCCCTGGATTCCTTGGATGGATGCTTTAATCTCCTTGAAAGATAAGAACAGAGCCCTGCCCTAATCCTAACTTCCTGTATTTCTTTAACTGATTCTTTTTTCATTTCTTCTTTAAAGGCCTCTATCATCTTTTAGAGATTGTATTTAATGTCATTTTTTTTTTTTGTGGTTTAGCTGTGTTAGGATATATAGGGCTTGTTGTAGTAGGATAGCTGGTCTTTGGTGGTTCCATATTGCCCTGGCTTTTGTTGATTTTGTTGTTAAACTGGCCATTAGCCATCTGGTTGTCCTCTGTGTTAGCTGGATGTTCCTGATGCAGGCAGGATTGCTCAAGGAGGCAGGTAGAGTCTTGGGTCTTACAGTGAGGTTCAGGTATTAGCACGTTGCCAACCTGTGTTGGCTGTTCACCAGGTGGACTTAAATGTTCTGGATTCCCACAGGCCTCCTCAGGAAGGCAGGCACAGTGTGGGTCTGACTGTGGTGTTCAGGGGACAGAGTTCAGCTCTCCTCTGCTGGCTGTGCCCTGGTTGGCCCAGGATGGGGGAAGAGGGGTATGTGGAAAGTGACAAGATTCTAGATAGAAGAACCTCTGTAAGTTGTGCCCCAGGTACACCAGGCAGGTACGGAATTACCATTTATCATCTAAAATAATCAGCAATGCCAAAGTTGTTATATTTCTTAAAATGTAGTTTGACTTCTAAATTCTACACTGAGATTGAAACTTCAAAGGCAAGTATAATACCTACATGAATTTTTTAAACTTTATTAATTTTTTACTAATAATCATCATTTTTATTATATTTTATACCTTCCCTTCAAAATTCCATAAAATCTGTAAACGTCAATTTGTTTTAATTTATCTATTTATTGCTTCAGGTTATATCTCCATCATAGTGTCCTCTTTCCATCCCTCCCAGTCCTGCTCTCCCACCCTCTACCCCCTAACACTTCCATCCCCCTACTCTGGAGTGGAGTGTCCCTACATAACAGTCCCCTGCCCCAGTTCAGCAGTCATATGAGGGCCAAGAACCTCCTCATACACTGGAGGCCTACAAGGCAGCACCACTAGGGAAAAGTGTTTCATTGACAGGGAGAAAAAAAAAAAGTCTATGTCCATGTTCCCTTTGGTGCGTTGGTTGTAGCGTAGATATCATGTACTATATAGCTAAAATCTGATTATAAGTCTGGGTTAGCTCACTCAGGATGAGCTTCTCTAGTTCCATTCATTTTTCTGCAAATTGCATGATTTCATTGTTTCTGATAGCTGACTAGTATTCCATTGTGTAGATGTACCACAGTTTTTAATCTGTTCTTCAGTTGAGGGACATCTGGGTTGTTTTCAGTTTCTAGCTATTACAAATAAAGCTGCTATGAACATAGATGAGGAAATTCCTTGTAATTCGGTGAGGAGTCATTTGGAGGTATACCCAGAAGTGGTATGGCTAGGTCCCATGGCAGAGCTATTCCAAGTTTTCTAAGATATCACCAGACTGACCTCCATAGTGGTTGCACGAGCCTGCACTCCCACCAGCAATGGAGGAGGGTTCCCCTTTCTCCACACCCTCACCAGCATGTGTTGCCATATGTGCTTTTGATCTTAGCTACTCTGAAAAGTATGAGAGTATGAGATGGAATCTTACAGTCGTCTTGAGTTGCATTTCTCTGATGGTTAAGGATGCTGAACATTTCTTCAAGTGTCTCTCAGCTATTAGGAATTCCTCCTTTGTGAATCTACTAGAAGAGAAAGTGGGAAATACCCTTGAACTCATTGGCACAGGTGATAACTTCCTGAACAGAACACCAACAGCTCAGGACCTAGATCAACAATCAATAAATGGGACCTCATGAAACTGAAAAGCTTCTGTAAGGCAAAAACACTGTCATTTGAACAAAACGGCAGCCTACAGATTGGAAAAAAGTCTTCACCATTCCCACATCTGATATAGAACTAATATCAAAAATTTACAAAGAACTCAAGAAATTAAATGCCAAGAAACCAAATAATACAATCAAAAAATGGGGAAAAGAGCTAAAAAAGAGAATTCACAAAGGAGGAATTCCTAATGGCTGAGAAACATTAATTTTTAAAAAGAGATGATTTTAGAACTTTTAAAATATTTCCAGTTCTCCACTTTCCCTTAGAATAATCTTTTAAATAATATTTGTTAGGAAGAAAACCAAATATTAAAATTATCAACAATTCTGCCAGTATATACTACTACATACTTGAATTGAGGCCATCCCACTTTAGGCTAATATATCTTATATTCATACTCCCTGTTGCATTTAACCTAAATATTTTCTGTAAGGCACAGAAAGATAAAAACATACCACATACTCTAAAATTCTTGACTGAAGGCGGTATCTCCAGATCAAAGACTGGAATATTCTTTCTTTCCTCATTATAGTTGTCTTTCACACTGATAAACATGTCATGATATGAAACTAAATTTTCCTTTGTTTCCCCTTGTTGATACTTCCTAATTGTCTACTTAAAATTGATTTCTTGGATAGTAATCATGATATCTTCATTTTATTTTCATTTTTAATTTTCAATCTATGCATACATTTTATCAATTTATAGGAATTTTGTTAAGTGAATGAAAAATACAAATTTGTTCTATGAATGTATTAGGGAGAGTACATATTGATGAACTCAAACTTGCTAAATGTATGATAAAGTTTGCCAGTAAGCAGTAAGAAGTATCACATTTCTTTCTTTCTTTCTTTTTTCTTTTCTTTCTTTTTCTTTCCTTCTTTTCTTCCTTCCTTCCTTCCTTTCTTTCTTTCTTTTTATTGTTTTTTGAGATATGATTTCTTTCTGTAGCTTTGGCTGTCCTTGAAACCTCTCTATCGATCATGCTGGAATTGAGCTCATAGAGATCCACTTGCCTCTGCCTCTCAATTGCTGGGTTTAAAGGCAAGTACCACAACTGTCTGACTGAATTATGATATTTCTAATGAGACTCAGAAATAGAAAAAATAGTGAATTCATTCTTATTATTGAAATTGTGTGGCTAAGAAGAAAGTTATATTTGTGGTGTAAAAAAGCAAATATTTAGACAAAAGGCACTTTTTTCTATTTATAAAGAGTGTAGCAGAATTAAATTTCTGCCAAAAATAATTTGTGATGGCATGTCTTATTATTCTACCCCATAACAGATTATAATTGTTAAATTCTCTCTCTCTGTTCTACGTAAGGCTTGAAAGGCACTGGGCATTGTGGGTCATGATTCCCTGCATGAGCACTGGCTCTTGGAGTGAAGTGTCTTCTGTCAGCCTTATAAAATATTTTCATATTTTTAAGGGTTATAGAAATGTCTGTTTCTTGAAGGGAGTAATTTTTTCTTCATGAAGGCAGATTATCATTTCTAAAACTATTATTCATGAAAAATTTTGGAAGAGATGATATTGAAATTATTGTTCAACTTAGCAACAATAGTAAAGAGAATTTATAGTATGCTTTCTTTGATATATTTCCTTGAAATCTTTAGAATAAATGCTGTTTTGAACATCTCTTATAATTCATTCATTTCATTTATCTTTTTTTAGAATTAAACTTATATATCTGTAAATGGTTCTAATTAGTAATATTTGATTTTTATAATAATTTATTAGTGTATCCAGCACATATAAACTGATAACTGAGAATTTGCAATCTTTAATAGTATTTTGCCTTCTTTGTGAATGGCATTTTTACATGAACAGAAGCAAAAAGTAAAATATAATATTCAAATTGTACCAAGTGATTTTAGACACCACTGAAATTATTGTGAAAGATTAAAAATCAAGAGACTCAACTGGTTTTCAGAGTAGGTTCAACACACCTAATAACATAATGAGAGGGGTACATCACACAGAATTAGCTTACAGAATGAATACAGAGATAGCTCTTTGAGTTAATTCATGAGGACTTTGCATGCTGGTCATAAAAAAATGACAGAATGTGAAAATGCCATTCTTAATAGAAGACCTTCCTTTTTTTGAAAATATGTGGAAACTTTAATAAAAGAAAACAATATATAAAAATGTGCAGATTATAATAACTTTCATTCTATTCCAGCATTACAGTGCTGTGCAGGAATATAAATAATAAAAGAATAATCTTCTCATACCTACTAAACAATAAAACAAAAAAGCAATTCAAAGGAAATACCTTATTCTAAAAATAGTGCTCAAATAAAACTAAAAGAACTATAAACTCAGTGGTGAAATACTGTTGTTAAAACCATGGGGAATTGGAGAGATGGCTCAGCAGTTAGGAGCACTGGTTGCTCTTCCAAAGGAACTGGGTTTGATCCTCAGTGCCCACATTGCAGCTTACAACCATCTGTAACTCCAGTATAAGGAGATCTGACATTCTTTTCTAGCCTTGGTGGACAGCAGCCACTCATCTATATGTCCACAGATGAAGGGAAAACACCCATACATATGTAATGAATCAACAGTATTTATGTTTTTAAAAGAGAGAACATAAAAAAAAAAACTCAGATTGCTTCCATTCAGCAATTAACTGCCATCAAAATAGGACACTTGGGTAAAGAACACACACACACACACACACACACAAAGTACATGTAGACTTGAAAAAAAGAACACATAGGCCACAATTATGAACATTATAGGGTATAACATACATTCCCAATGTCCAGTCCAAACATATTTGGCAACTGATATTAATATTCTATCATCTATCTATCTCAATGATTTTAAAGTTCTATACCTAAGTTTCCATCTAACTTGTATTACCAACTTAAAAACATCTTCTTAGACCTAGAACATCCTTTTATTTCTAAACAACTTAAAATTTAATTGTGAGGCTATAACTATCTAGTCTTCAATGACATCAGAGACCAGAGAAGGATAAATATACCCGAATAAACAGGAAGTGCAAAGCTAGCAGCTTCCAAAACTAAGAAATGACGGACAACTGGTTGCTTGGACAGTCCCCAATTTCTCTCAATACATTGAAGCATCTATCTTCAGCCTTTTGGCCCAGTGTCTCCGACAGACATTAAATGTAAAGCAGGTATTATGAAGGACTTGCCTGCCCTGTCTTGGGAGAGTTAGGCTGTCAAATTACCTGCTTCCAAGTTTTGTCCTTTTTGGACAGCATTCTGTCTACAGTTGAAGCAAGGACTTTCTCTTGCCCAGTGACAAGCTTGCCACTATGCAGCCATCCCTAAATGGGGATTCTTCAATGCTCATCATTTACTTGTAGTAGAATGGGAGGGGTGGGGGGTGCTGTCAGGATCTGACACCAATATCAAAAAATCTTCAGTTAGAAAACATGTTTGAATTTGAATGCCATATTCTACAGATCTCTTGAGATTTCTGAAGACCACCTATCTATCTCTGCATATTTGGATAAGCAAATATTGCTTGTCTCTTAACAATTTGATTTCTGATTAATTTGGAAAACGTCTGTGATTCACTATGCTAGTACTTAACAAAATGGCATGTTTGAATAACTATTAGTTTAATTTCTTAATTATCCTAAACAGTTTGTGACAGTTGCTATCAAAAGGCCAAAATTTTAACCCACCTAAAAATAAATTTAATTATACAAATATAAAGAATAGTAAAAAATGCAGACTTATCTCAACCAACACATTAACAAAATATACACAAAATAGTAAATATGTGTGGTACAGAAGTTGAACACAAGCACTGGTGGATGGCAGATAACTACAGTGTCTTGAGCTCATTGCCCAGCCAATATATATTTTTCAAAATAATTAACTAAAAGCTAAACAAAAGATATATAATCAGCCGTCACATAGAAGGCCATTGTAGCAAAACTTCTGCTTTTCTGTTAATGCCCAAATGGAAGGCATTCTTTAGTGAATAAGTTAATGAGGAAAATGCATTGGCATATCAAATGTTGATACCTAAATAGTGATAATGATGATAATGAGTTTTTTCAGTCAATACAATGTAACTTAGCTTTAAATAATCTAGTATATTCTTGTTTTGTTTTAAGACTGAGTCACAGAGCAAAAATACACCAAACAAAAGTTATCTGGTTCCATAGTTTATGATACAGCTGAGTCAAAAGCAGTTACATGGGAGTAAGAAGAGCAATATATCAGAGAGTGATAATTGTTATGGAAAGAATTTATGCAAGGTAGTGTGAGTGAAGTTATGCAAGGTAGTGAGTGAAAATATCTTTGTATTCATTTTTAAAAAGAGAATATATAAATAAATAAATAAATAAATATATATATATATATATATATATATATATATATATACCAGCAAAATCATCATTGCAAAAGCTGAATTGCTGTCACTCAATGAAATAATACATCCAGAAAGAACTCTGATGTGTCATACATGTTTTGATGGGGGAAATAACAGAAAATTCAGTAAATGGCTGTGAGAAATTGTTAGCAATAAGAAAATCAGAAATTGGAAACCATCACAAAAAATTCACAATCAGTTTAAAATGCATAGAACAAATGAAGTTGGGTGCCATTCCCCATTTGACACATCTACTGTACAATCTCTACACCTAAGACCCAGGGAACAATCCAGAAAAGAGAGGGGCATATTTTAAGAGCCAAAGGAAAATGACATCTGCTATGCTATATAGTATCTTCTATATGAAATCTTAACAATTTGCTCACCTAAAAAAGATTTTCACAATAATCAACCCAACTGGCATGACAGTGAGGATTGGAGAAATCTCAGAAGCCTTTACCCCTAGATGTAGAACTACAAGCAATGAATAGTTGATGAGAAGAAGAACCAGTCTTCCTCCCCAATTGGTTACTGAGTTCCAAGAGATTAGCTCTAAACACATATACACATAAAGGGACTCAGCAGACTGTATTTATATATACATATACATTCATGTGTACTCATAATTTATACATGTGTGTGTGCTTATGTGTAACAATAGCAATTTGAGAAGTCATGAATTTGAGAGTAGTTGGAGCATCATGGAAAGAGTTGAAGGTGTGAGAAGGTAGAGTGAAAATGATGTAAATACAGTATTTATCCGTGAAATCCTCAATATCATACAATAACTGGAATAAAAGCAGCCCCAGAGTATAAAAGTATATTTATATTTAGGAAATCACATTTTGGTTTCTAGTGGAGAAAAGCTTAGAATCAAGGATTACACAATGTCTTGAACAATGACATGCAATATCATTGTATGTGTTTATTTCATAATCCATATGCTATCAGTGGTCTGAAATATTTTCATAAAACTAAAACTCTCTGAATATAAGGTGAGATCAATATTTCAGTGAGGAAAGACACAGATTATAAGGTGGCATCTTGCCATTGCTTTTTCTTTTTCTTTTTTCCTCAGTCACCACTCCTAACTGGATCTGTTATGCAGCTCATCAAAAATTTCTTTCGATTCAGACTTTCAGATTCATCTTCACAAATCTCTGATGAACATGCTTACCTGAAATACCTTGATTAAAAGAACCATCTTAAATTTCTAAAGTTGTTCTACCCAGTTCCTACTATAGATAAAGACTACATAGTCATTTCTGTTGTTTATTTAAAACTGTGTATTTGTATATGTGGGGTGGGGGAGAAGGGGAGAATGGGGAATTACTATCCCGTATACCTGGCACATTTGGAATATACACCAAATTTCATCCTATTTATAAACCAATCCCTATTGAGAATCAGAATTAGAAAATTTAAAATAGTTCTTTCTGATTTTCCTTTTTGTAATTATATATTCTTTTCTAACATTACTTTACTAAGATAACCATTATATTTGCATGAAATCCAAAGTAAGGCCAAAGATGCTGTGTGATAATGCAGCTCTCTGGACACATTAACTGGATAGGAGTATTAAGATTCTCTGGGAAGTGATAGAACTTGTTAATATCTGGGTTTGAGTTGTGGTTACATAGGTATGCTTTCCAACATAGGTAAATAACACTAATAAATCAAATTTACCTCCCTCATATTTTGTCCACCACTAATATCTACTTTGTTCACACAATCTCTTCTCAATGCCCATCCTTTAAAACATGCTGCTAATCTCTTCTTCTCTCAAACATTATGTATACAGCAAATACAAGATACAATAATTGGATAGTAGAAGATAATACTGAACTTAAAAAATGGCTGTGAGGTACTAATGTTCTGGAAATAGGGCTCAATTTTAAATCTGCAAAATACATTTTATAATATTATACTAGTGCCAATGTAAATAAAAGTACAAATAAACAGAAAAAAAATCACATAATGATTCTCTGGGGATGTAGGAAGAATCATTTTGGTATCTACAGAGAGTAAATGAACATGACAGTCTTCTTTAAAAATATTTCATTTCTTTGATGGTAGAAATGAAATATCTACAATGTATTCTTTTTAAACTTTCCTACATGTTTATATGTGTGTTCAGTTTTATAAATAGAAATATATATATATATATATGTATATATATATATAGTAGTCTAAAGAAAGGTAAAAATTAAAAGTTAGAGTACAAATTTATTAATAAATGGTAGAAGTAGATCAGAAGTTATAGCCACTAAAGAGAATGCCAAAAAACTGAAATATCAGGTTGTAAGAAATGTCTTCTAAATGAATATGGGAGAGATTTAGGAAAAGAATTGATAAACTGTCTTTGTTAAGAAAGTTTTATTTGAAAGTAGAGACCACTGGGACTCACCATTTTAATTTTTTCTACATGAATAAATAGAAATTCTTTCAATGAGAGGAACAGTAGCTGCCAGATTTGTGTTCAGCTTTGTTTCATGTGGCACCCTAAGGTTGCCTCAGTGTGCTATGCTACTGTAGAATACAGTAAATACCTTATTGTCTCACAAAGTCCAAACCATCTAAACCAAACCCAAATCCTAAATAACTCAGCAAATTCAGTGCTTGACTGCCTTGATCATGTGAAATTGCTCAATACTAAAAGTAGTCATAAAGCTGCATTGGAAGACACATAGCTTAGAAGAAAAATATTCTAGTTCATATTTATAAAGATATAAAAGATGTACAGAAAAAAATTCCCAGGTGAAAAAGAGCAAGAACCCACTGGATATTGGAGATATTATCATTATTAAATTGTAAGGACCAGACTGAAATTTTTTGTTTATTTGCTTTCAAGTTCTACATGGATGTGTAACCATGTGAAACACTGTGTGGCTCACAGAAGCCCAAATCCACCCCTGATGACAAAAACCAACTCATTACTTTCCCAGTAGGTTACACGGTCAAATGTGAAAAAACAAGTGGATACTGAATGACTGATTCACCATTTAACACAGATCAGAGGCAAAGACAGTATTACCAAATCATCACCTGGAAGGTAAACTTTGCTGAGAATGAAGTTATCAGTCTAAATAAATCCCTGGGGAGTGGGGAGAGGAAGAGAATGATAAAATGTAACAGATAAAACTAATGTATTTTGAATCACATGCAGAAAGACAAAATCACTATAATGGTAAAATGTGTGTAGAAAATGAACATCTCTGGAAGGAGGTGTTCTGTATTTTGCCTCTTAATGGAACTAGTGAATCACACCCAGTGCTAGCATTTTCTATGTCATAGTGAGTGTGTGAAGGAATATAATCATATCATGCTTGCTACTTATTATTTACTTCATTTCAATATTTAATTATGGTAATATTTAAAAGAATAAATAGAGATGTGAAAGATGTAAATTTTGGCATTATAATTTTTAGTGCTAAAAGCAATCTTTTTACCTGTAAGTAACTTCATTTTATATTTGGAGAATTTACAGAAAAAATTCAATGGCAAATAGTTGGGAGAAGTATCTCAACAATTGGAGAGGGTTGAAAATATTTTGTTGACTCTGTATATTTGCTGGAAGAAAGTGGTATTTTTTAGTAATTAAATTTATTAATTAATTTACTTTACATCCAATCACAGCAGCACCCCCTTCTTCATCTGCTCCTAGTCCCTTCCTTCAACTCCCCTCCCCTCATTCCTCTCTCTGTCTCATCAGAGAAGGGGAGGCCTCCTATGGACATCAATGTGCCTTGGTATATCAAGTTCTGCAGGACTACCAGCATTTTCTCCTATTGAGGCTAGACAAGGCAGCCCAGTTAAGAGAAAGCGATCCAAAGGCAGGGAATAGGGTCAGAGACAGATCCTGTTCCAATTGTTAGGGGTCCCACATGAAGATAAGACTACACATCTGTTAGACGTGTGTAGGGGTCCTAGGTCCATCCCATATATGCTCTTTGGTTGGCGGTTCAGTTTCTGTGAACATCTATGGGCCCAGGTTAGTTGATTCTGTAGTTGTTCTTGTGATGTACTTCACCCCTCTGGCTCCTGGAATCATTCCTGCCCCTCTGGTAGAAGAAAGTTTTACCCATTAAACAAACATAAACTGAGGAAAGTTACCTAAAGACTTACATTACTCTTTCTGTTATCCCAGACCCAAACCTGAGGGTCAGCCCTAGCACTTCAACAGAACTCTTGCTGAAGCTTCCCTTTCCCTCTATTCATGACTTCTGTGGATACCTCAGGCCATCTCCTACTGGCCACCTCTTCCTCCAGACTCCAACATCTAAAACCATTTTCCTTGAACACACCAGCCAAACAGGCCAAACTGAAAAAAATATGGATATATCAATCGAAGAAAATATTGAATCTAAAATATCCCTGTCAAAAAGTATCCTGGAAGTCTGGGACACTATGAAATGACCAAACTTACAAATAATAGGAATAGAGAAAGAAAATGAATCCCAGCCCAAAGAACCAGAAAAAATTTTTTTTCAACAAAATTATAGAAGAAAAATTTTCTAACCTAAGAAAGGATATGCCTATAAAGATAAAAGAAACATACAGAACACCAAATTGATTGAACCACAAAAGAAAATCCCTTTACACCATAATAATCAAAACACTAAACATAAAGAACAAGCAAAGAATATTAAAAGCTACAAGGGAAAAAGGCCAAGTAACACATAAAGGTGGACCTACTAGAATTGCACTCAGTTTCTCAATTGACACTCTAAAAACCAGAAGGACCTAGACAAGTGTCTTGTAGACACTAAGAGACCAAAGAGCCAGCCCAGACTAGTAAACTTTAACTCATCATAGATGATGATAACAAGATATTCTATGACAAAGTCAAATTTAAACAATGTTTATCTACAATTCCAGTCCTACAGAAGGTACTACAAGGAAAACCCCAACAAAAGGAGATTAACTACACTCATAGAAACATAGGGAATAAATAATCGTAAACCAGCAAAAATGAAAGAAGGGAAACACACACACACACACACACACATACACACACACACACAAACCTACCACCATTATCAGCAGCAAAATAACAAGAATTAACAGTCATTGGTATTGATACCTCTCAATATCAATGGAATCAATTCACCAACAAAAAGACACAGGCTAATAGAAAACAGGATCCATCTTTCTCCTGTACAATACATTGCAACATCAAGGATGGACATTACCTCAGAGTCAAGGACTGGAAAAAGATTTCCCAAGCAAATGGATCTCAAGAGGCAAACTCGTGTGGGCTATTTTAATATCAAACAAAATTCATTTCTAGCCAAAATTAATCACAGAGATGTGCAAAGGCGCTTCATATTCATCAAATAAAAAATCCATTAAGATGAGATGAGGGACTTTTATATAAGGACACCCCACCCCAGAGAAATGGGATGGAAGGGTTAGGAGGTAAAGAAAAAAAAAAAAAACGAAATGTGAAGTTTCGGCCTTGTACTACTAATTGTCATAAACTGTTTAGGATAATTAAGAAATGCAAACTAATGGTTATGCAAGCAGGTCATTCTGTTAGGTACTATGACAGCCTATTATAGTTACTTGTTAAGCTAATCAGAAATAAACCTGCTAAGAGACAAGCAATATCTGCTTACCCTAATATAAGAGATAGATAGGGCCTCTTCAAAAACCTCAAGAGATCTGCAGAATATGGCATTCAAAGATGTTTTCGTAACTTTAGATTTTTTTATATCAAGACATATCAACTCCTGACAGCACCCCCTATTCTCCTCCAAGTAGAAGATGAGCATCGAAGAATCTGCAGTGGGAGATGATTGAATTAGTCGCAAGCCTCTCTCTTGGTAGGAAAAGCCCCTTGCTCCAACTGTAGACAGAATGCTGTCCAAAAAGGACAAAAGCTGGAAGCAGGTAAGTTGACAGCCTAGCTCTGCCAAGACAGGGTAGGTAAGTCCTTCATAATTCCTGCTCTACAATCAATGTCTGTCAGAGAAGCGGGGCCAAATGACTGAAGAGCGATGCTGTAATGTATGGAGAGAAAATGGGAACTGTCCAGGGAGCCACTGGTATGTCATTTCTTAGTTTGGGAAGCTGCAGGCCCTGTACTTCCTATAAAATCAGATATATTTATCCCTCTCAGGTCTCTGAGGTGGTTGAAGAACAGATAGCTAGAGTCTCATAATTTAATTTTGAGTTGTTTAGGAGTCAAGAGAGTGTTATAGATCTAAGAAGATACTTTTAAAATTGTGTTGCAAGTTAGTATGAGTGTTGAGTCAGATATAGAACTTTAAACTCATGGAGATGGTTAGATAGTAGAATGTTAAAGTCAGGTACCAAATACATGTGGACTGGACATTGGAAATGTATGCTAAGCCATATAACCCTCATAACTGTGGCCTAATTACCTCTGTTGTACTGTATTGTATTTATTATTAAAAGAGAAAGAGCCATTTGTTGGACTGAAAGGGGAAACTGTAGGGGGAAATAAGATATACCTTAAACTTAAAAGAAAAAAAAGGTAAGAGGATGGGGGGTTGAGGGTGGGAGGGTGGGAATGGAGGGGGAATAGGGAGGGGACTGCAATTGAGATGTAACTTGAAGGAAAAAAATAGAAAAAAAATATATCCCATAGGGATTTTGGTTGCAATCACATTAAATGTGTAAATATATTTGTAGAATAGCTTTGAAAAAAATAAATAAAGTGTCATGCAAAAAAAAAAAGATGACAAACATTTCAATTCTAAACATCTGTGAACCCACACCAAAGGGACCCATTTTTTTTGTTGTTGTTGTAAAAGAAACACAACTACAGATTAAATCACTTATATACTCTCACACCTGATAGTAAGAGTCTTCAATATTACACTCTTAAAAATGGACAGGACATATAGACAGATACCAAACAGAGTAATGCTACAACTAATAGATGTTGTAAACCAAATGAACCTAACAGATAATTATAAAATATACCACCCAAACTCAAAAGAATATTCCTTCTTCTCAGTACTTCACAGAACTTTTTCAACAATTGAGCACAAATACGGACACCAAGCCAGTCTCAACAGATACATGGAAATTGAAATAACTCTGCCTCCTATCAGACCACCATGGATTAACATGGATAACAACAACAACAGGAACAAGACAAGACTACAAACTCATGGAAACTGAACAGTTCTCTACTGAATGATATTTGGGTCAAGACAAAAATAAAGAAATTGAAGATTTCCTAGGATTCAATGAAAGTGAATACCCTATACACCCAAACTTATGGGACAGAAGAAAAGCATTGGTAAGGGGAAAGTTCATAGCACTAAGCTCCTACATGAAAAATTGGATAGCTGTCATACTCGTAACTTGACAGCACACCTAAAAGGTCTAGAACAAAAGGAAATAAGCACACCAAAACTGAGTAGATGACAAGAAACAATAAAACTAGGACTGAAATCAATAAAATAAGAACGAAGAGAATAATGCAAAGAGTCAATGAAACACAGAGATGTACTTTGAGAAAATAAAGAAATAGACAACCTCTTATTCTAAATAACTAAAAGATAGGAGATAGAATATCCAATATAATAAAATCATAGAAGAAAAGGGGTACATAACAAAAGACACGAAGGAAAATCAGAGAATCAAAAGATATACTCCAAAGCCCTATACTCCATCAAATTGGAAAATCTAAAAGAAATGGATTATTTTCTCACTAGGTACCACTTATCAAAGTTAAATCAAGATCAAATAAACATTGTAAGTGAATCTATCGCCCCTAGTGCAATAGAATTAACCATTAAAATTTCTCAACCAAATATCCCAGGGCCAGATGATTTTAGTGCAGAATTCTACCAGACTTTCTAAGAAAAGTTAATGTCAAGACTCCTCAAGTTATTCTACAAAATAGTAACAGAAGGAATATATCTCCCAAAGCATTTTATGAGACCTCAGTTACATAAACCACATGAAGATTCAACAAAGTAAGAGAATTACATACCAATTTCCCTCACAGATATAAATGAAAAACTATTCAATAAAATACTTGCAAACCAAATCCAAGAATGCATCAAAAAGATCATTCACTAGGTTTCATCCCAGAGATGCAGGAAAGGTTCAACATAAGAAAATCAGTAAATATAATTCACCATATAAATACACTGAAAGAAAATTAGCCACACGATCATCTCATTAGATGCAGAAATGGCCATTGACAACACCTAAACCCCTTTATGATAAAAAGTTCTGGAGAGATTAGGGATACAGGGTATATATCTAAACATAATAAAGGCAATTTACAGCAAGCCTATAGGAAACATCAAATTATATGGAGAGAAACTTGTTATTGAGTATGATAATTCATATTGAAAAATAAATTAGTACATTCGCAGTTCCTCTTCAACCTTCCAGTTCCCAAAATAACCACATAAGACTATGATTTATTTAAAAGGCTGAGTGCAGAGCTGTATGGGAAATTCCTGTTGGTAAGGCTGATGTCTGGTCTGTCCAGAAAGAATCTAATCTTGGATACACATGTAGGACACCCTGTTTTTCCAGCAAAAGCCCTTCCTCTGCCTGATCTGAGGAAATTTCAGATTCTGTGAGGAGTCATGTAGCCCAGCCTTTCCTGGATAACAAGCCCACCTAGCAAACACCTGGGGATTTCTGAAAGTACTTCACTATGCTAATGAGGTCTGTAAGTGTTTTGGTTTTCATCCACTGGCTTTTGTCTATGCCTCTAGCCCTACCTAATGTTCTTCCCCCACCCCACTACCTATGCAATAATTAGGTACTGGGTTTCCTTATTTCTGATAGGACCACAGCAAGTCAAACACATTCTTCTCTAAAACTCCTACCCACTGCCCAAAGATTAATATCACCCCCTGATTTATGAAATAAACTTGTAAAAACAATTAATTAAATTATTAACCTGTATTTATATTATTGTTAATAGGTCAGCAGTGTTAATCCTTAATGTGCCATTATAAATTAGCACACAGACCAGATGGATTTTACCAAACCTTGGCCTGCCTGGATTGTGCAATCTCAGCCCATCTAAGCTAGCCCCTTAATTCTGTTCCCCAAATATGACCCCATATATACATATGTCCCCTGGGCTGTTATTGTGAATGCTATGGTGATGTACCAAACCACGTGGAATGACGATCTTTTCTATTACCTATGGCATGAGTCCTTTTTCCTGCCCTTGGCTGCTGGCTGCTGCTGCTGCTTTTTTTTTTTTTCTTCTTCTTCTGGAGGCTTCTTTTTCCCTACTGTAGACTTCTTCTACCCATCAAACTCTGCTCCCTGTGAGGTTTCTGTCCTCCCTGAGCTCACCTTAGGCCACCTGCATCACCCTTTGACAGGTGTAATGTCCCAAACTCCTCAGATGGCACTGTCCCCAGAGTGGGTCATGCCCACCTGCTTATAAAGAAAATGGGCTTGTCACCAGAGGTGAGAGCCCCTTGGGGCTCCCACCTTTTCCCCCCTAAGGGGTCTGTGAAAAAATGATGAGAAGAAGAGAGATGCCAAGCAAGTAATGATATTCTTAAAGCTGGTAATTGATTTAATTAGCCATTTTCTACATAAACTCTTTCTCCATTCCTCCACCATGAGTATCTGAGACTTGACTGTTCATTTTGGGCTTGGGAAAGAAGTACTCTTTCTTCCATGAAGAATTCATTGTGGCCATTGTCACAGGCCTAGCTAGGCCTGCTCAGGGCACATGGTTCTACCTCAATGCCTCTAGTTGCCTAGATAGGCTCCATGGTTGATAACTGCCATTAGTCAACCCAGTGGCTGCCATTGAAGCCTGCTGAGATGTGCTGAACTTCTACTGAATCTCCTGCACAACCTGCCTGGCTACCCAGCCTGGCTCCTGAAGCTCCAGGATCCTAGCGGCTATCCTGCCCTGTTACCGAACTTTTAAATTATTATTTAACACTTATTTATTTATTACTAAATTCACTTATAACAAACACCAACAATTTCTTAACTATTAATCCTATAAATTCCTACAACCCATTTAACCTATCCACTAAACCTATTGATAATTATAACAACTACTTTCATAACCTTTTAGAATGATACAGTCTCTGGGGCAGGTCCTCCGTCGTCAGGAGCACAGTCTTTGTTGTAGATTCTTTAACGCACTTAGCAGTCCTTTTTCTGGATCTCTCAGATGCAGGTTCGTCAGGGTAAGTTGGTTATTGCAGTCTCACCTTAAATAAGGCGTCATGCTTTCTTCTCTGTGGGAGGCCCCAGCCGTCTGCAGGCCAACTTACTTCTTTTGAATCAGGAACTCAGCTGCTCTGCCTCAGTCCTTAAAGCCAGGCACAGTTTCCCCTAGGCCACTGATCGGACAGATCAAACCCCTCCAGGCAAAAGCTGAGCCACAGGGTCCAGTCCTTGGCCTTTTGGTGTCTTGCTCAGGCTTTCTTTGCTCACTGGCTTCTTTCTGCTTCAGGGAGAGAGCTGGCCATCAATGGCCAGTCCTTTTTTCAGCAGGACTCTTGGAGCTCTCTAGCATCAGGGGCCTCTTCTTCTTCTGGGCTCCATGCACTGTCCTTAAATAGGAGGAACTCTGTTTCAGCTTAATTTGGGCTCCGCCCACTTAGCAGCTGAAAACAATGTCAGGCCAGATACTTTGTTTCTTCAAGTCTATTGACTCTTTCCTGTTTCCCTGACTTCAAACTTGTTTTTCAGTCTATTGAGTCTTTCCTGTTCTTCCTGACTTCAACCTTGTTTTTCAGTCTATTAAGTCTTTCCTGTTTTTCCTGACTTCATGCTGATAATGCTCTTCAGGCCCCGAATTAAGAGACAGTATCAGAAACTCCTATATATTTTCTAAATCTAATTTATCTAACCCCTACACTGCCCAGTGCTGGCAGCCTAGCTAAAAGAGCTAGAAACCTTTCCCAACATGCATGAGAGAGTTAGGGCTACCCTAACTCTCCTGCTTGCTTATTAAAAAACTGAGTTGTAATACTTTAACAATGGAGAAAATCCGTTTTCCTTCCTTTCTGGGATATCATGTGGCACGGATCCTGGCCCATGTTTCACCATTTTCTGCCCGGAACCAATTTACGCTCAGAACATTCAATGGAGAAGCATGCAGACGGTCTTAGCTTCCCCAAAAGCCACAGAACCGCACAGCTGAGCATGAAATCTAATCTAATGCCCCGTGACTAATTTATTTTCTACAAGCCATAATTCTCAACATTTGCATCGATTAATTTATCGGGATCGATTCTCATTTCTTTTTACTTTGTGTCTTGAAAACCCTCCTTTTCTTTCTCCTCCCCTCACTGGCAATGGAATTCCCACCCTATGCACTCTAATGCTCAGCTACTGGCTAGCTCATTTTATTGGTAAAGCAGAGAACCAATGCTGAATATGTTCATACAAACTTGAGACAGAAGATTCTAAAATAAATATAACAAAGCCATGTCTGGATTGAAACCAGATAGTCAGAGAAATAAACATTTAAATAAATAAGGGTGAACTTTATACAATGAACAAAAACAATATGAAGCAGAAACTGAAAGCAATTTCATTACAATTAGGAATAAGAATGTTTGTTCACTTTCTCCATATCTATTCAATACAGTGCTTGAAGTAGTTTTAGCTAGAAATTGGAAAGAAGATGGTGAAAATACAGCGGGTGATATAATAGTATTTACAAATGATCCTAAAAATTTTACTAGGAAACTCCTATGGCTGATAAAAACTTTCAACAAAGTGGCTGGATATAAGATTAACTCAAAAAGTATAGTAGCCCTTGTATATATAAATGTCAAATGGACTGAGCAAGATATCAAGGAGACAACATTCTTCACAATAGCTCAAAATTATAAAATATAGAACAAAGCCAGTGAAAGGATTATATGATAAAAATTTTAATGTACAGAAAAAAGGAATTGAGGATGATATCAGATGATGAAAAGATCACCTATGCTGATGGATTGGTAGGATTAACATAGTAAAAATGGTAATCCTACCAAAAGCAGATTCACCAAAATCCCCATCAAAAATTCCAACACAATTTTTAAAGTCTTTTAACAACAGTTCTCAACTTCATATAGAAAAACAAATAAACAAAAAATCATGAAGGCTAAAACAATTCTGAACACACACACATAAACAAACAAAAAATCTTTGGAGGTATCCTCATCTCTGATTTCAAGTTACACCGCAGAACCATATTAATAAAGACTGCATATTATTGACATAAAACCAGGTTGATGACTGGAATAGAAACAACCCAGATGTCCTTCAACTGAAGAATGGATAAAAAAACTGTGGTACATTTACACAATGGAATACTACACAGCTATCAGAAATGAGGAAATCATGCAATTCGAAACCAAATGGATGGAACAAGTAAAGCTCATCCTAAGTGAGCTGACACAGTCCCAGAAAGATAAACATGGTATGTATTCCTTTATAAATGGTTATTAACCATACATCAGAGGGTAACTATCCTACAAACCACACCCCCAAAGATAGGAATCTAGCATATCTATCCTAGGACAAATTCTACCCACCAGTGAGTAATGGAATCTGCTGCAGGTTAGTGGAACACCACACCCTAGATGGTGTGCCTTATCAAGCTCCAGTACAAGTGGAAGCTCTTGGCCCTCACATGATGCAAGATCTGAGGGAGTACCATATGTGAGGGCCCACCTCATCTGTTCTATGGATCTTGTTCTCCAGTGTCAGGATGGGTCCTGAAGTCAGTTTTCGGAGAGTTGTTTTCAGTCCTAGCATCCTATGTCTTGTTTACGGAATCTCCACTGGTAACCTCTCAGCCAACAACTAAAAGGAATGTAACCCAGTCACATTACTGGAAGTATTGCCTGGCTAAAACAAATGACCAATTCACTACATATCCTTCATTAATAAGAGTTCTCACTAGGGTCAGTTTCATAGATTCTAGGAAGATTCCACTCTACTAGGTTTCTACAGCAACCCTTCCAATGCTCCCTAATTTCAGCTGTTCCTCCTCACATTCTTTTCCTCCATTTCTGTCCCATCTGCCTGAACCTTACTACTTCTATCACCAACCCCCACCCCCGTCCATCTACAAAATTATTTATTGTATGTCTCCTTACTAAGGAGGTCATATGCATCTCCCTAGAGCCCTCCTATTTACATACCCTCTCTGAGTCTGTGGATTGTAGCTTGATTATTAATTATTTAATAACTAATATCCACTCATAAGTAAATATATACTATGTTTGTCTTTCTGGGTCTAGGCTACCTCAGTAAGGATAATTTTTGTCTAGTTGCCTCCATTTACCTGCAAATTTCATGGTGTCATTTTTCTTTTAACAAATGAGTGATACTCCATTGTGTAAATGTACCCCATTTTGTTTACCCATTCTTCAGTTGAGAGACAAATAGGTTGTTTTCATTTTCTGGCTAATGTGAATAAAGACATAATGAAATAAGTGAGTAAGTATCTTTGTGGTAGGATGGAGCATCCTTCTTGTATATGCCCAAGAGTACTACAGCAGGTCTTGAAATAGATGGATTCCCAACATTCTGAAAACTGCCATATTTATTTCCATAGTGGCTGTACAAGTTTGCATTAACACTAGCAATGGTGGAGTATTCCCCTTTTTCCATATCCTCACAAGCATGAGTTGTCACTGTGTAAATGATCTTAGTTATTCTCAAAGTATAATAGGAAGCTCAAAGTAGTTTTGATTTGCATTCCTCTGCTAGCTAAAGATGTGAGTTACAACAGCGTGCACATAGTTGTTCAATTCTGGAATGAGGAGATTTCTATACTTGTTGATGTTTGTAATGGGCGATTCCAAAGAAGAGCTTAGAAAGTTTGTTTGATTTCCATGGTTCTTTATGGAAGCATTCATGCCTAGAAATTGTAGTAAAAATGTGTTCACGTTACATGAAATAAAAAGTTCCTGGAAGTCATTCAGCCTCAGGATATGCTCATATCTCTTAGCCTACATATTTCAATGATGCGCTAACAGCCCTCCTGTTCCTAGTGTGAGATCAAAGGAGACATTCGTTTTCCTGTAAGTCTTCAGAAAAATTTCAGACAGTGAAGACAGTTCTTCTTAGAAGAAATTACCCTCTTGGTATGAATTCTGTATATACTTGATGAATGTCAGTTCCAACAGTGTGGACAGACTTGTGCCCTTATGGGATGAAGAGAACTTCTACACTTGTTGAGATTTGTAATAGGTGATATCAAACAGAGCTTGGAATGTTGGTTGTTTCCAGTTTCTGGCTATTACAAATAAAGCTACTCTGAACATTGTTGAGTCAATATCCTTGTGGTTTCATTTTGAATCTTTTGGATATATGCCTAAGAGGGGTATGGCTAGGTCTTGAGGTAGATTTATTCCCAATTTTCTAAGATATCTCCAGATTGATTTCCAAAGTGGTTGCACAAGTTTGCAGTCCCACCAGCAATGGGGGAGTGTTCCCCTTTCTCCACATCCTTGCCAGCATATGCTATCATTTGAATTTTTGATCTTAGCCATTCTGACAGGTGTGAGATGGAATCTCAGATTGTTTTAAGTTGCATTTCCCTGATGACCAAAGATGTTGAACACTTCCTCAAAAGCCTCTCAACCTTTAGAGATTCCTCTTCTGTGAATTCTCGGTTTAGCTCTGTACCCCATTTATTGATGGGGTTATTTGATTTTTTGGTGTTTAATTTCCGCAGTTCTTTATATATTTTGGATATTAGCCCTCTGTCTGTCAGATGTTGGGTTGGTGAAGATCCTTTCCTAGTCTGTAGACTGCCGTTTTGTTCTAAGGACAGTGTACTTTGCCTTACAGAAGCTTTTCAATTTTATAAGGTCCCACTTATTGATTGTTTGTTTTAGTGCCTGAGCTACTGTGTTCTATTCAGGAAGTTGCTACCAGTGCCAATGATTTCAAGGCTTTTCCAGGTAACAGGTTTAAAACACTGTAAATAAATTAAAGGTGACAGCTGTTCAACCTGGTTTTACAAACCTCCAAGAGTTGAAAAAACTTAGAGCTAAGGTAAAATAATGCATGGTGTTAGCCAATGCCTTTACCTCCAGCAGAGACAGGAGGATCACTATAGAGTTAGTTGTATTATAAATTCTACAGTTACAAGAAACAGGGTGGTGATGGTGCACACCCATAGTGCCATCATTGGGGAAGAATACACTCTTAATCCCAACAGACTAGAGACATAAACAGGCAGATCTCAGAGCTCAAGGTCAGCCTGATACAAAACAAGCTCTAAACAAAGAAAAACTCTGATCCAGGGGTGGAGGAGCACATCTTTAATCCCATTAGTTGGGAACCACATGTCTTTGATCCCAAAACTTAGAATGCAGAGACAGACACATAGGATTTGGAAGGACTTAAGTTTAAAAGCTACTTACAAAAGGCCTACTCAATACAAACAAATTGTCCTTTGAGATCTCAAAATATATACACTAAGGCTTGTTTAGCTCCAAAATAACAAAATAATTTCTTCTTTAATCCAGATTCAGAGATAGTACTTTATATATTGTCAAAAAAAAAAAACAAATTTGCTTCAGGAGAAATATTACCTGACCCCCTCCCCCCAAAAAAAGGGTAATTTTCCCAGAGTTAGGATTAGGGCAGGGCTCTGTTCTTATCTTTCCAGGAGATTTAAAGCATCCATTCAAGGAATCCAGGGACAACTGGACAACGGAAACCTCAGCAGAAAACACATCAGACACCAAAGAAGACGAGTGGCCCAGATGATCCAGCCTTGCAGACTTCCTCAATAGCAGTTTCCTCAAAAGCCTACAACCACAACAACTCAAAATCGCTAAGATCGTTCAGCTCCACAGACTGTTCCAGCCAGAACTTCAGTAAAGCTCTGAAGATCAGCTTCTGTCTATCAACTTCTTAGGACATCTAAATAGCTGAGCACAAAAGGACTGAACATCAAATGATTCTATTAACATTTTAAACCATTTTTCAATCCTTATTTGGGCCCCAAAAAGGTTTACTACGTCCCAAATCAGCAGGAAGTAATTTTAAGAGTACAACGTCCCATCCCCAGAAGGTGGGAACGGTGTTTCCCCCCCCCTTTGGTTATTTGATAGATAATAGAAAATTTTGTTATTTAGGGGAAAAGACTACAAGCTGTTAAATGGTCTTGTTAAATGGGTTTTGGAGGTTAGATACAGGGACTTCTTTCTCTCTTTTTCTTTTCTGTACCCTTCTTTCTCTCCTATGTAGAAGTGAACAGACTTGAGAAAAATGGGACATAGACATAGTATAGGAAAGATCAAGAAAAAAGGATAGATTATTGAATATGCCCTTATACCTTTGTATACTGATACAAAATTAATATTATATTTGGCTATATTGGTATTGATCATTGTATATTAATGCAAAATTAAGATTGTATAGGGCTATATCGCTATTGATCTTTGTATATTGATACAAAATTAAGATTATATTAGGCCACAATGGTATTGACCCTTGTATATTGATGTAAAATTGACATTGTACTGGAATACATCGGTATTGATCTTTGTATATTGATAAAAAATTAAGATTGTATTTGGCCACATTGGTATTGATCTTTGTATATTGATACAAAATTAAGGGTAACGCTTCTTAAAGGTATTGTTCCTAGTAATGCTTAAAAATGAAATGTAAAGTTTTGGCCTCTTGCTACCAACCATCATAAACTGTTTAGGATAATTAAGAAATGGAAACTAATAGTCATGCAAACGTGTCATTTTGTTAGTTACTATGACAGTCTATCACAGTTATTTTCTAAGCTACTCAGAAATCAAGTTGCTAAGAGACAAGCAATATTTGCTTATCTAAATATAAGAGATAGATAGGGCATCTTCAAAAACCTCAAGAGATCTGCAGAATATGGCATTCAAAGATGTTTTCTTAACTTAAGATTTTGTGATATCGAGACATGTCAGCTCCTGACAGCAGCCCCTCTTCTACTCCAAGTAGAAGATGAGCATCGAAGAATCTCCAGTGGGAGATGATTGAATTGGTGGTAAGCCTTTCTCTTGGCAAGAAAAACCCCTTGCTTCAACTGTAGACAGACTTCTGTCCAAAAGGGACAATACTTGGAAGCAGGTAAGTTGAGAGCCTAGCTCTGCCAAGACAGGGTAGGTAAGTCCTTCATAATTCCTGCTCTACAATAAATGTCTGTCAGAGAAACGGGGCCAAATGGCTGAAGATCGATGCTGTAATGTATGGAGAGAAAATGGGAACTGTCCAGGCAGCCACTGGTATGTCATTTCTTAGTTTTGGAAGCTGCAGGCCCTGCACTTCCTATATAATCAGATATATTTATCCGTCTCAGGTTTCTGAGGTAGTTGAAGACTAAATAGCTAGAGTCTCATAGTTAAATTTTGAGTTGTTTAGGAATCAAGAGGGTGTTCTAGATCTAAGAAGATATTTTTAAAATTGTGAGGCAAGTTAGTATGAAAGCTGAGTTAGATATAGAACTTTAAACTCATGGAGATGGTTAGATAGTAGAATGTTAAAGTCAGGTACCAAATACATATGGACTGGACATTGGGAATGTATGCTAAGCCATAAAACTCTTATAATTGTGGCCTATTTATTTCTGTTGTTTTGTTTGTACTTATACTTATAAGAAAAGAACCATTTTTTGGACTGAAAGCGAGAGCTGTTGGGGGGAAAAGAAATACCTTAAACTAAAAAATAGAAGGGAAGAGGATGGGGGGTTGAGGAGGAGGAGGGTGGGATGGTGGGACTGGAGGGGGAAGTAGGGAGGGGATTGTGATTGAGATGTAACTTGAAGAAATAAAAAATAAAGTATTTTAAAAAAGATCCATAGAACACTGAATATAAAGAGGTCTACCCCATACATGCATGGAGCCTTAAACCCTACATTCTAGTCACTTTAGTAGAAGAAGGAACTCTGGAAGCTATGATGAGAGAAACCTAGACACTACCCCAACCATAAAACCCTCCACTTTCATTCTGTCCTGCCTTCAGGATGTGCTGGGGCAAAGGTGGTGCAAAACTTGTGGGAGTAGCCATCAATGTTTGCTTTAACTTGAGGCAGACAACAGAAGATGAAGACCATGTCCTACACTGCCTGGATGACCAGGAACTGGAGACTGGATAGGCCAGAGACCTAGGCTAGAACAAAAAAAAGACACACACACACACACACACACACACACACACACACACACACACAAAAACCTAATGATATTCTGTTATACTCATAGATTGGTGCATTGTCCAGTCATCATAAGAGAGGTTTCTTCCAGGAGTGGATACAGAGATTCACAACCTGACATTATGCCAAGAGTCAAAATTGAAGATCACTATAAGGTCCCTCTCTTTGGAGCTCTGGGAACCATGCAAAAGAGGGGGAAGAAACATTGCATGAGTCAGAGTGGATGGAATATATAAGGAGAATAAAGCCCACTAAACCAACTAAGAAGGGCTCACATGGACTCACAGAGACTGAAGTGGCAAGCATGGGGCTCGCAGAGGTGTGGACCAGGTCCGTTGAGTATATGGTATGGCTTTTAGTTTAGTGTATTTTGGGTGGACTCCTAACAATAGGATTGGTTGTGTCTCTGACTTTTGCCTGCTCTTGAGACCTTTTTTTTTTTTTTAAATCTCCTACTGGGTTGCTTTGTCCAACCTCAATAGGCAGGCTTTTGGTTTGTCTTATTGAATCTGATTTTGTCCATTTTGTCCCATTTGGCTTCTGTTTTTGTAGGCCTGCTCTTTTCTGAAGAAGAAATGGAAGTGGAGGGAATCTGGGAGCTAGGGGAAGTGGGGAGGAGCTGGAAGGAGTGGAGGGAAGGGAAACTGTAGGGGGAACATTGTGTATGAGAAAAGTATCTATTGGAAAAAACGATGCTATCTTTAATATTTTGTTAAGTTGTTATCTGAATTTGAAATATGTAAAGATTTATTTCTGACAATGCTTTCATTTCTGGTTTATTGTATGGGTACTCTATGCTGGATTCTGTGTTTGGATAAGTATGTAAACATGCATACAGACATCAAGATTATGGATGTAGTGTGATCTATGTTTTAAAGAATTGAACAACCTTTTATGATTGTCTCAAATGCTAATGCACAGTGCTATTTTCATTTGGAAAACACCAATTAAATTTTACATATATTTATTATTATATTATTATAATTTTTAAATCCCAATAAATTAAAGGTGATGACTTATTTCTATGAAGAATATATTATAAAATTTCAAGCTTTAAAATTTTAGTTTTTAGCATAAGAAATCTATGACTTTACCATTAAATATTTTCTACTCTTATTAACACATGTACACTCACACATACATACACCCACATTTTATACAATAATATGTTTTCATAAAATGAGTATACTTATAGAAGTTCCATGACTGTAATTGTATTTTAAACCTATTTCCACAAGAGAAAGGCAGCCCTCAGCTTTTATTTTGGATGTGATATGTGACAATTGATTTTGTGACAAGTGTTTTCATTCTTTGAAGCCTCAGTTATTCTGCTTTATAGTGAAATAATAAAAATATATAGTAAAAAATAAAAAGAAAATTTGCTCTGCATATTAAGAGACTTGAACAAATTTGCTGTGATTGCCTCAAATACTAATATGCAGTGCTGTTTCCATCTGAGAAACACTTCAGTTGACATACTTGCCTGAATAGTAATGTAGATAGGAATAACTTGTTTTTGTGTTGACACTAACTGTTTGATGGGGCCTCCTGAGTAGTACCTTCTTCAGTCTTGTATATTTCATTTATATTTGTAGTTTTTATTCACTAGGTTAAATCTTAGAATACTTTCAAATTGCAAGGTACTTGAGAACATCATTGGTATACAAGAACGTCTCAGATTTTCTCTTTCTGAAAGTTTTAATAGAAGGCATTTAAAGGGACTCGAGATTCTGGAGACTTAGAAATCATTTGGGAAGAGTTAAGTTCCAGCCAGGTAGAAAGTACAACTCTCCGCATGCAACTTGTGGCAGGAATATTTTATGTGTGACAGCTTTAGCAGGATTAAGTTTATCAAAACACTTATTAAAGTCTCCACCCTTGACCAATGACAAGAATCAAACACTGTGAAATGTTCTGGAAAGAGAGCCAAAACTTGCACATCAAACCCTCAGTTACAGTTCTAAGAGTGAGAGTCCCTGGCTTGTTCAAAGTAAATGACAGTCTTGCAAATAACTCATTGGAATTTAATGAGCTGTACTAGGCTAACTATAAGGAGCAATTCTACTTTACACAGAATATCATCTTGCTTGATTTTTAGAAACCTTACCATCCAGTCAGAGACTGTAGAACCATCTTGCTCATCATATTCCATGTGCCGTGTGCTCCAAGCCTGAACAAAAGTGTTCATTTTGAAGTCAGCAGCAAATACATCACTGATATGCTGTGCTGCACTCCAAAGGTCTCTCCTCTGTCCATGCAGGTTCCATTGTCATGTGCAGAGAACATTGTACCAGCAGAAATGTGTCTCACTGGGACCCACTAATGGTGGCAAGGGTAATGATAATACAAGGCAATGCTAGACTTATTCTCTTTGCCTCTCGCCACTGGTATGTCACGTGCTTCACAATTCTAACCAAACAGAAATAGAGCAATAAAAGCAATATAAATTTTGGCAATATGCTATTGAGTTGTTTGTTTAGTTATAATTCATGAAAAATAATTTAGAAGAAAAATGTCTTATGTTAAAAATTACTTTTTGGAAACTTTTAGGAGCTTTTTTCAACCCTCTTGTAGTTTGTACTAAAATATCTTTTTTTTTTCTACAAATTTACTTCATGAATATATTATTTGTGTTGCATCACAGAGCTGTAAAAGTTACCTATTATTCACAGAAAATGTAAATGAATATGTGATGCCCAGGAGACATATTTGAAAGCATATTCAATCTAAAAATACTTTCTTTGGTTTCTATTCCATCACTAAACACACTTAGGTGACTAATTCTATCACTCTTATTTTCAAATATTAGCTATATCTCCATTCTTTGTAGTTTTCTACTTTTAATATTTAAATACACATCACTCTCAAAGTGAGAGAAATATAAAACTTTGTTTTAAACTGTGCCTCTCACTTATGTAACTACTTCTTCTTGGAATTTATTTTTATATACTTTTAAGCACAATATTTAGTTCCTAAAAAGTAAATGGCTTCATATTTTACTCCTTGGTTGATAAGAAATAGTCTTATACACTTTGTTTTCTAGGCTATTGTTGTTTTGGGAATACAAAATGTAACCCAAAGGTCAATGGGTTACCAGTTTGTGATATTATTTGGAGGAGGTAGAACCCTAAACATTTGGGTACTTGTGGGAGTTCTTCTGATCATTTAGTGGAACACCCTTAAAAAAGACAATACGAATCCAAACCCTTCTTCTTTCTCTCTTGAACTCGTGCACCAGCAAAGTGATGACTTTTGCAAACCATATTCTCAGTATAGTTGTAAAGAAATAAGACCAAACATTCATATATTTGAACTACTAAAACTGTGAAACCAACTAACCCTTTCTCCTTATTAAGGTGGTTATCTCAGGCATTATGTTTTGTCATTATAATGGGAGTTTAACTAATGTAGTTACTTTTTAATGTTTAAAAATTTATCATAAACTTCAGGGACTTTCAGTGATGGTTTATATTTGATGTCAAGGTGGACTTGGTAACAGTAAGACATTGGATGGCACAGAAATACATATGAGTTTTGAATTGAATGATGTCAGATGTGATTATGCAATTAAGTCATTAGATAAACGATTACTAGCGAAGTTAAGTCCACATGAGGGGAGACAAACTACCTGTGCAAGACAGTTGGATTTTAATGCACCACGAAGTATAACTTAGACATAATGGGAAAGTGCTGAAACTGTAGGCAGGATGTGGAGACGTCAGCAAGGTTCAGAAGGTGAACCTGTCCAGCTATTTCTTGAGAGTTACCATCAGGTTACAAGTGGAGAACAATCACTCTAATAGTTGTCTGTCATAATGTAGAACTGAATGGGAGGTCTGAAGATGATTGGTAAAAACTGTACGAAGCAATGTATTATCTTCTTCCATTAACATTTATTAGAAAATGAGTTCGAGATCGATCAGGAGGGACTGAGATATAAACAACCTCAGGGGCACTGGAAAGATGGCTCAGAGGCTAAGAACACTTGCAGAAGGCCTTGGTTTGGTTCCCAGCGCTCACATGGCTCCTTGTAGCTGCATATGAATACCCAGTTCCAGGGTATTCAACATCCTCTTCTGTCCTCTCAGGCTCCTCCATGACAGTAATGTATACATACTTATGTGGGCTCACACACATACACATAAATTAAAATAATGTATAACTATTTATAATAAGTATTCAGCTCTTGAACACTGAAAGGAAAAGTGATGATTGTCTCTATGCTTTATTCTGATATCTGACCTCATCTCCTAGCAATTCCAATGACTTATGCATTCTCCATTATCTGGTTCTAATTGGCCATGGTGTGTGTTTGCAAATAGTTTACAACTATTAATAGCTAACACATTAGCTGCTCAATAATTACATCATTGATTTGTGGTGGTTGGTACACAGAGTTAAGAATAAGGCAGAGGGCCATACATGATTCTTTTCCTTTTGTTCTTTCTTATTTATTTTTTTTCTCTGTGTGAAGTTAATTGAACCATGTAGAATTTCAGCTCTCTATTTGGCCTTAGGAAACCCTTTTTATCATCTCAGTGGGAAACTCATTTTAAGCTTTTTAAATATACTTCCATGATTTTTATGTGATTATCATTATAGTAATCATTATTATTATCCTTCATTAGGTTCCTGGAGTACAAGGCCATACCACCTAAAGATGGGAAGTTTTAAAATAACCTTTAACAATTTACCACTTTTTTGCTACATTAATTATAATAAATAATGAATCTGCTGTCTGGGGTAAAATGCTTAGGTGCTTTGGTTAATAGCTGTCTTATTTTATAAAGATGTGTTGATAGCCTTAAACCACCATGACGAGGGGGAAATGACTTGGTAAAATTTATAAGAATATCTAACAGCTGCTTTGGATATATGCATCCCTGTTATTGAACAAGTTATGAAAGAATAGATACTGTCAACTTAAAACTTTAAGAATCATATATTTAAGCAACTTCATCCACAGGATATGGGAAAGTAAGGATGACATACCATCCCTTTTAACCCCTTCACTTCAAGATCTCTCTTCTCCAATCTAGAGAGCATCCTGCCACAGACATAATTTCTCTGAGGTACAATTGTGTGCTTGTGTCTTTCCCATAGCCCAGGAAATTCTAATAGTCCCATTCAACCACTAGAAGAATCCCAGATTTTCTGTCAAGTGGCTACATAGCAGCTGTCTGTCAGGAATTGCCTTGGCTATGAATACCTCATATCTTAGCAGTGAATAGGGGTGATTGGAAAGAGTGTGTGGATGACCACCATTCGCAGGCATAAAGTGTTGTGTAGTGCAACGAGAGCCTCAGATAGCACAACGTTGCCCAAAGACACAGAACAATGAGGAGGGGAAACTGAGCTGTGTCTGAAAGCTGTGAAGAAAGTACTCAAAATATAGTAAAGCAAACTCCTTTCTGAAGGAAGAAACAGTAAATATCTTGCTGTGGAAAAACCTTCCTAAAACTTCTTTCCCTACAGAAAATACCACCCCAAATTGTAATGTTTCCTTCATTTCTCAAGTGTGCTGTGCAGTGGTTTATTCATGAACCTCCTTCCTTATGGTTCCTTTGCTATATGAACTCTGCCTCTACTTTGAGAAGCACTTCCTTTGTTCAGAATACAACATAACATTAAACTCCCCATTTGCCTGTAGGGTTGTTTGAACTTAATACTCTGTGTGGCTTCTAAGAGAATGTGAGTATTTGTGAATTTGGAAGAGACCTTCATTTCATTCTAAAATGTTGTCTCACAGGAAAAATAGTAGAGGGACAGAGATTTGTATTTTTCCAAATGGCAAGTTTGTGCTTAGCCCACATGAGGAAGTTGAGGCAGTAGAGGACACTAATAAGGATGAAAATTCGGGAGAAATTATTCATAAAGTATGAAGATATCAGAGTTACCTTTGTGAATAGCAGGAGTGAAAACATCTCTCTTTGTAATGGCTTTATAGAAACTATGAATGATTAACATCACTTTTAACAGACTATGGTCTATTAAATTTTAAAGTTAATATGTTGCATATGAGCTGCTGCTTTTGTATATTTTGTACATTTACTGTGTTTCTACAGCTAGATTTTGGAATAATTAAACAATGTAAGTTGAGTTTTAAACTTTCCCAGATGTGCATAAAAAGCATTGATCAGAGATAGGTTACTTAAAGTGTCACCTAGGGCACTGTTGCAAGAATCACAAGAATTGGAATGTTTAATTTTCATTTTATGTTACTCCTTTTCTATTTTATAACATAATCACTAATATATTTGTGTACCCACCCACTGGTTTGGTAGGTACCAACAGTCAAAACCTGTAGTGTTCCCTGGAGACACAATGGCATGACAGAGAGATGTTATATTTATTATTATAAATGTCAAAGACCTTCACTTTAAGAATAAAAATTCATTCTTGATTATAATCCTTCATCTACTTTACCTGTTCATTCATTCATTTTATACTAGACAATAAAGTTAATGTTGTGGTTATTTAACTTTAATGTAAAAGCAGAAAGAGGAAATTTATTCAACATGGCCACATTGGGAAGAGAGGAAAAAGAGATTCAGTGAATGCACCAAGTCTGTCTTCAGGATTCCTGTGAGAGGTTAGACTTTAAATAGATGGATAAGAGAGAGAGAGGGAGAGGGAGGGAGAGAGAGAGAGAGAGAGAGAGAGAGAGAGAGAGAGAGAGAGTGTGTGTGTGTGTGTTTGTGTATGTGTGTGTGAGTAGTCTCAGTCACCCACCATTGATGCATCAATGTCTGAGCTTCAGTGTCATCCTGTGAGTTGTGACAACTTGTTCAAGTTGTGTAGAATCTCTTTCTGGGAAACAATTTTCCCCTTTGGCTGATGCCTTTTTGTTTTCCCAGTATCGAATTCCTGGGGAAATCTCCATCCCTTTGGGGTCCATCATTTTGATAGTCCGATAGTCAGATTGAGAGGCACATGTGCCACTTTAGGGCACTTCTGCTAGGTTGCTGCAGTTGCTGACTTTCCATTTTAGTGTCATGTCTGTCTGAAACAAACATAACAAACTGAATATATATGTAGGAACCAAGATTAGAAGGCATTTACCATACCAGGTAGCCATGCCAAAGGAACATTTTTACAATTTCTTGATTTTTAGGTACTTGAAAGGACTGCCATAAGAAACCTTACCTTGCTGATTTTAAACAGGATCTTGTTCTGAAGCTTAGCGAGACCTGAAGCTTTCTACTGCCCTGGTTAAGCTTCCCAAGTGCTGATCTTACAGGAAGTGCTACCATGCCTAGTGTGATTGAATTTCAGTTCTAAAAAAGAATCCTTCTGGTGCCTATAATTTAGTCATAAACGTGGTACACAAACCCAAATGCTAGGCAAAGGTTCTAGGGGAAAGTTTAGCCTCAGAAAGATTTACTTCATGGAAAAATCATTGTTATTGATGGCTAAGGGAAGAGGGAGGAAGTGAGGAAATTTGATTCCACCCTCAAGACCACAATAGTCTCATCCAGCTTGCCTGAATAAGGGGAAATTTTTCCGTGTATTGACAAGGTTCAAAATATAACAGGAAGTGAGTTTTTTACATGAACATGTGTTCTTGCCTAATTTGCATACCATTTCTTGCTTTCCTGAAAATATTTCATATAAAATGAAGGCTGTCATATGAAGTTTATTTGTATAGATTAATTTTTATCATTACATCGCTCTCTGGACTACTAGGTATACTGTTTAGTTCATAAATAATAAAGCCAACAGGAACTGAAAAGGACTCAACCCCACAATGGCTTTGAATTTTTAGTATTCTTTAATTTAATAAAATGATTTGAGAATTTTCTACATTATATAGTGTATTCATACTTTTTCCATCTTTCCACCCACTATTCCACATCTCCCCATTCTCCTGATAACTCTCAAGTTCTTGGCATCTTCTTGTTTCATTATTATTTCTGCATATGTATGTATTTACAACCTTCTGAGTCTATTCTTGCTTATATGTATATGTGTTTAGGCTGATCACTTGGGATTAATCTCTAATGGTCTGTGTGCCTATAGGTGATTGATTCTTCCTCTCTCAGCAACTCTTAATTGCATTTTAATTTTTTTCTAGTGTTGGAGATCTGTGAGATTTTCCTCATCCTCATTGATTTGTCAGCTGGCATTATCATCATGTGTGCCCTGTTTGTACAATCATACTTTTGAGATTCAATGGGTGGAGCTTCACTGTCATATATAGAAAACAGGAACAATTAGCCTCCTGGGACTCTAGCTCTTACAGTCTTTCACTGCTTTCTTCTGTAATAATCCCTGAGCCTTAGATAGGAGGTACATTATGATACATATGTATAAGTTTGGGTTGGGCACTCTATTGGTCAGTTTTCATCAGTATAGATTTATGTAAGTCTTCACATGCTGCAAAAGGAACCTTTTTTGATGAGGCATAAGAGATAAATTTATCTGGATATAAGGAGAATGAGAAGTTTTTAGAGTGGAGTTAGCAATCATATTGTTTTAGTAGAGTGACAGTAGTAGGTTCTCCTCTGGGGTCCATGATATCACTAGATACAGGTAGTTGTCTAACGTTACAGTTCGAGGCATGAGTTCCCTCCTTTTGAGTAGGCCTTATGTTGGACTAAACAACTATTGGCTATCTTGGTTACTTTCCAGAAATAAGTCTCATTATTGCACCATTGGATATTTCTTGTAATAGTTGTAATGCTGGTTCCTAGTCTTTACAGCTATGTAGAATCACTGATTAATTTTTTCCCTTGGTAATTTTCATAGCACCTTCAAATACTATAAAATCTAGAGGGGAAAAGAGGGTAATAAAAAGGGAAAGGGAAAGAGGAGAATAAATAATATTAAGTACTTTGAAAATGCTACAAGGAGACATATTATTTTATGTTTATTTTAAAATACACATATAATGTATATGAATATATATTATGTATATATAGTTGCATAATTTAAATAAAGTTATAGTTATGTCACTTGAAATGGTAATGCTCTCCTCTAGAGCAATATCTAATAGAAACTCCAATGTCAGACACATGAAACCTTTCTCTTAATTGTTAATCATGAGAGTCCAAAAGAAACTCCCTTCAAATATAAGCTATTATGTTTCTTCTAAGCTTCCTCCCAGTACTTGTAGGTGAAATTATTGCTGAATACAATACATATTTTAGACATAACTTGGAAGAATCAAACAGAAACAGACCTAGAGACAGCATTGTTTTCCCAATGGAAAACAAGTGAAAGCCAGTTTGTATTCTTCAAGTAGCTGAAATACAGCTTTCCATGAAGAAAGAATTCTGTTGTATTTTTCCACTTCCAGTAGAATACCACCTATCTGGTCAGTGCTGGGAAATAAATTGTACTTTGAATGCCAATTATACGTTAAGTTGTCTCTGTGAGGCAGTTTCAGATCAGTTTTGGGAAACTCTATTTAATTTATGTTAAAAAATTAAATTTTATTTATTATCTTCCATGTCCCAGGTACTGGGCCAGGTGGAATAGATCTGTGCACGGTGGAAGTGCCCTATGCCTTGGAGCAGTTTACAGTTTAGGCAACGAGAACTGCATGTGAACCGTAAGATTTATTACTAACTTGCCTGACCTTAAAAGGGACAAGAGAATCCCACAAGCAGGAATAGACCAAGAAAAGCAGAGTAAAGAAAGTTAAGACTGATGAAGAGCCGTTGTTTCCACAGTGAACTGTGGGAGCAGTGTTGTTGTGGCTGCTAGATATTTCTGGATTCTCAGAACTTATTCAATCTTTTCTTCTTCCTAGATATGTAAATGAGAGTTCCCGAATCTTCATATTAAGAATGAGAGCAGCTGGCTGTGGTAGCGCACACCTTTAATCCCAGCACTCGGGAGGCAGAGGCAGGCGGATCTCTCTGAGTTCGAGGCCAGCCTGGTCTACAAAGCAAGACTAGGACAGCCAGGCCTGTTACACAGAGAAACCCTCGAAAAACCAAAAAAAAAAAAAAAAGAATGAGAGCTTGAGGAAGCCAATATGGCATCTATTTCAGACCCAGAGACCTGATACAAATCAGTTTTTATTTTAGAACTAGTATTTTTATGATATAATTAGATTAACTAGAAAATGCATTCAATGGTGACTGAGTTCAGCAAGGAAAGTTCACAGCAACCTCCAGACTGATGTCAGAGAAATGCCAATGGTAGACAAGAGGCTCAAACAAAACTGAAAGTAAAACCTAACACTAGGTTTTCCAACAGGAGCCTGATGGTATTCAATACATTCTATTCTTTGATATAAATGATAAAGGTCAGTTTTCTATGTCCACCATAGAGTATTGTGCTCAGTGGGCTGAGAGGGGACGTGCCATGGAACCCTGTGGCAGGAGAACACTGCTAGCACACCCTAATTACTATGTCTCATTTTCCTCAGGACCCCACAACCCCTGTGTCCTTGTTGGACTTTGCAACTTGAAGGAACTTTTAGGGTGTTAAGTCGGTTATACAGTTTCTCTTAAATGAGAGGAGAAAGCACTTGAAGCAAAGATTTGAACCATAGAAAATATATTCTTTTGGATCTAAGATGCTTGCCTTTAGGCACTTTTCACTTGGAAAGCTGTATTTGAAAGTCAGACCATGGAGATGGTTGCATAGTAGAATGTTAAAGTCAGTTGCGAAATACATATGGACTGGACATTGGGAATGTATGCTAAGCCACATAACTCTCATAATTGTGGCCTAATTATTTTTCTGTTTTGTATTGTATTTGTTGCTATAAGAGAAAGAGCCAGTTGTTGGACTGAAAGGGGGAGCTGTTGGGGGAAAATATACCTTAAACTTAAGAAAAAAAAGAAGCCGATGGGGGGTGGGAGGAAGAGGGTGGGAGGGTGGTACTGGAGGGGGGAGTAAGGAGGGGTGATTGAGATGTGACTTGAAGAAATTAAAAAAAAAAGAGTTTACTTCAAGCTGGGTCTACTGGTAGGCAAAAATGAATTTCAACAATGCGAAAACCACAGTTACTCCTGTGGTGACTTACAGAACTTTTGCTTTAAGAATTATTGACTATGTGTCAAAATATTTTGGCTATATTGAGTTAAATAAAACATGTTAAAGAAAAAAAAAAAAGAAAGTCAGACCTATTGGTGCATTTTCCCCAAAGAATAAAGAACTCAACACAAACTGGTAGAAACCATTATTGGAATATATGTATCATAATTTTTCTTCTTTTATACATCAAATTCATGGTGAAGCTTGATGCAGGAGCCAAAACAAAAATGTCCAGATTATTAAGGTTGTTCCCTGGACACTAATGCCTATACTCACAATTTGTAACTTGTATTTTGGGTTTGGATGGCAGTGTTTCCTGGAGCATATTTACCTTTCATGGTAGAGAGTTCTATCTATCTGTCTGTCTGCCTATCTATCTATCTATCTATCTATCTATCTATCTATCTATCTATCATCTATCTATCTGTCTATCTACCTCTCTGTCATCTATCTACGGCTAATTGTTGATGTATTATACACTTACTTAGCTATATAACAAACTAGATGTGCTATATCTACATTGATATAAAAGATACTTTCATTTCACTGTTAATAAAAATATAATGTAATTTCCTTGCAGAGCATGATTAATCAATCTATAACTAACTCATCATATTTCTGCATGAAAATTTAAATATACCAAAACCTGTAGAATCCAATGGAAACATTTGAATGAGATTTGCAGATACAAACTAAAATATTATACACCAACTTCAATACAAGGAGGAAACATCTGGGCTTATTTAGTTTATACTTTTATTGGCTTATTTAGTTAAGTGTTTTGTAGCAAGCAGTTTCGTGGTTGAGTTGTACAAGAAACACAAATATCACAGACATCTTTATTAAAAATGTTGTTTTTGTTTGTATGGTTGGTCCTTGAAAACATGTGTACTTATGACCATTGTGATAAAGAAAGAGCTACGGTACAGAAGGATTTTAGCAGGTTCTGCTGGAGGATGTCACTGGCTGAGCTTGATATGTGGTTTCTTTCCAGATTCCTGGAGGAATTAGGAAAGATTCATATGAGAATGTTGGAAGCAGTAGATTGAGAATTCAGTAATATAAACCCTCAAATTGATACTACTTTACACTGTAAAAGTTTAATCAATAATCTTAATCCAGAATTTGGCATTAGTGTCCCTGTAAGTAATGAAAACTAGCAGGCAAGGAGGTCACTATTGTGGCAACTGCTTTGAAGAACAGCCATGGAATCTCAAACTTTCAGTAAAAAGAAAAATTGTCAGCTCATATATGTAAAGAACATGGAGGATTTTTAGAATTTGTGAGAAAAGTACAAAGAGAGAAAAGAGTGTTCTCCATTAACCTAGAAGTATTTACATTTGATCAAGATTTTGTGTTTGTTTGCTTGCTTGCATATTCACCTGTGACTCAGAATTGCTTCTAACCTACTTTGTAGCCCAGGCTAGAAAAGCTTCAAACTCATATCAATCCTCCTGCCTCAGTGGCCTCATCCTAGCATTATAGGCATGCATAACCATTCCTGTCTCATACAGCCAGTTTGCACTGAGAATCTATGTTCATGTTGAAATCATGAAATCTGGGGTTTGTTTACAGTCTATTATCAGTGGTGTGTTGCTAAGCTGACACATAGGTTTGAAGTCCTAGCTGCTAATTTAAAGACAGGTCCTCTGGGAGATAATTATATGAAATCATGAGTATGGAACCCTGTAATGGGGCCAGTCACTTTCAAAAACACCAGAGATCTTGTCTTCTTTCCTCCTTTTTATTGCTTCATGGCTATGTACAAATTCAATATGACTTCAGATGGTGAGATGATAGTAGGTGCCTCAAACCTAAGAAAAGATATCTCAATATAAATCCTCTTTGTGTAGCACAAAGTTCTCCAATATCTCAGAACTTAAAAAAATGAATTTCTGTTACTTAAACCATCAAATATATACAATTTTCCAGAAAACAAAAGTGTAAATCTTTAGGAAATTGGAATTAAAAAAAAAAACTATCCCAAATCAGCCTAAAATGATCTATAGATTTGTTTCTGTTTTTCTAGCCACCAATTGATGAGAAATTGTCCTTTTCATCAGTCAGTATGACTTGGTACAAAATTCCAGCATGTGTGAAGGTTTTAAATGTTAATGAGAAAAGTCTGACTTCTGTACACTTGGAAAGTTGATGAATTGATTACTGTCACTGTTTTAGGGCTTAATCTCCCTTTTTGTGAAGTCCTTTTTGAAGATGGCTTAATTATTATCATTGATCATAATTTACCACTTTTTTAAATTAGTAAACACTGATGAATATTTAAACAAAACTAAAGTGTATTTCTTGAAGTTTGGAAAAACTTTTGAATGTATGAATATTAATTTGTGGTTTTGCAGTTAGATTACAAACAGCATCAACAAATAAATCATAACACTAATAGAGCATGCTGCTCATATAGAGTTTCAATATTCAGAGATACTTCAACTATAACACTTTATGTATTTCATAATTTATTATAAATTGTGAGCTATGCCACATACTAATAAATATAGATTCTGCTTATTTTAGGAATTATTTATGTTCTTTATATCTAGTATTTGAACAATAATTATAATTAGAAATTATAATTTAAAGACCATTACTCTCTATGACTTTATTATCCAAAGTGTCTTTTCCCCAAAACTGACCCAAGGATGGCATTCACTTGGAAGGGAACAGTTTTCCCTCATGGCATCTTCTGTCTCAGGATGTTTGAGGAGGACAGTTATATTTGATTGTCACTTGCATGTTAAATAATAATATCTTAAAGAAACAGAATGAAGAAAAAAGGAACTATGTGTTTTGCGAATGTTCCAGATCATGAACCAAGTGTAAAATGATTATTTTCCTCCAGAAGAACTAAAACTTTGTTCAATTTTAATTATTTGGAAAGATAATAACCTTTTGTTTTTATTCCCCAGGTCTCAAATTTTCTGGCCATCTTTGTTTTCCTTTGAATATAGTTCTATGTAGAAAAGTAGGATTTATTCTGTTTTTGTTTATGCATGTGTATACTCTGAAGTAAGAAAACAGTATACATGTGTTAGATATAGTAGAATCATTTTATGCATGGGTAAAAATGACTAAGATTAAAAATCTATACTTGTTCTTTGTGGGAAAGTACCAGTATGAAATTTTATTGTTTAACTGTCCTCATATGATTATATTTTGCATGCTGGAACAATGGATACTGTATTAAGAAATTCTGCTCTGCAACACAGCAGTGTCTAGTCTCCAAAAAAGAAAAAATAATATTTTGTAACTAAAAATATAGCAAATATTAGAACAAATGCTGTGTATATTAGGGCTGGAAAATTCTAGGTCATAAATGTGTCATCGGAGTAACATCGTGTACTTTTCAAATGTCAAGGTTCTACAATCATATATTTAACTATATTGTTTATTTTCCAGTTTTCCTCCTGTGTGAGGATTTGGGTCAAGAGCAGGAAGAGTTAGAATGACCTGGTAATGGACTTTTGAGTCTTCTATAAGGAATAGCCCAGATTATGGTAACTGACGTGGGATGACCAATCTTATTTGTGTCCAGGACCTTTCTCTAGGCAAGCGATCTTCTGTAAGAGTAGAGAAAGTCAGTAATCATTAGCATGGATGTTTTCACTGCTTTCTTCTGAATTTAAGTACAAAGTGAATAACCTGTTCAAGCTCATGCTGCTTTTATTTCCCACTGTAATGAATTCTTCTTTGAACTGAGGGATGAAGTAAATATTTAATCCTTTAAATCAGTTTTACAAAAGGATTATCAAAGGTGAAAGAAACTGAAGAATTCTCTAAATTCCAAAGTTGTTGACTCATGTCATTAATTTTCTACAACAACTCATAGAAAGACCCTGATCAGATGACAGTTGTAGTGTAGTGTGTTGGTCAATTTTACGTCACTATAAAAATATTTCCTGAAATAAGCAATTTATTAAAGATAAAACATTTAGAAAGAATTATAATTTTAGATGATACAGTCTATAATTTGTCAGAATAATTGTTTTTAGATCTCTGGTGAGGTTTCTAGATGATGGTGGTAAGGAACAAGTAAGAAATGAAACTAGTTGCCTTGTGGTTAGGAAGCAAAAGACTAGGAGGCAGCTGGGGGTCTTACAATTGCTGCTGTAATCCCAATCCTAGTCAACCTCCAAATGGCTCTCACCTCCTAAGCATTTCTTTTACCACCTTAATAGCACCAGTCTGGGAACTCAGTCTTTAACATATGGACCTTTGGGGACATGCAACATCCAAACTATAGTATATATGAAATAAAAAAAAATTGAGCTAGAGAGGTGTCTAAATGTTTAGGAGAACTGGGTGTTCTTTCAGGGACCCAGGTTCAATTCCCAGCTCCCACAGGGCAGTTCACAGAGATTTGTAACTACAATTCCACATGGCAGTCCACAGCCATCTGTAACTCCAGTTCTGGTGGGATCTCATGTCTTCTCACACACCAGGCACGTGCATTGTACACAAACATACATGCAGACAAAACATCTACACCTATAAAATAAAATCAAAAATAAAAATTTAATTTAAAATTAAACAAAATAAGAACCAAACAAAATAAGTGGTCTCAGGACAATCTCTGAAATGCTCACAGATGCTTTCTAAGTGTTAAGGATAAGATACTTTTCTACCTTTGACTAACCCATATTTCTGTATGTAATCCCTTAACCATGCTTCTAGTCACTGCAATAAACTTCTAGACTCATTATGCAGAGTTAAAATAGAATATTTTATTCTTTTGTATCTTGGTATCCTGTCTAGGATGAATAGATATTTCTACAGGAAATGGGTTGCAGCATGTATATATATAATGTTTTTAGAGTCTATCTGGGAACTACAACACAACAATTACAGATATCTCCTCTAGGAAAGTAACAGGACAATGATAATTGGGGTATTACCACTATCTGTAGTCTATTAAGTCAGGCCAGCTGCAGGCTCTCACAGTATCCTTTTTTAACCTTTTTTAATTCAAAACAATGTTAATGTTTACTTAGAATACACATTATAACTAAGAAATGTTTTATAAGAAAAAATCACTAAAGCATCTTCATTACATATTAACTAATAATAACTTGTGACATATTAGTATGGACAGAATGCTGTTGATTGTGGTGATGATAATGGATAGAAGAAGGTTGAGTCACACAAATCATTAACATTACACTGAAGTTTTTGCTGCAATTATCTTCCTGCTTCAACTTGTTGCACAGCCTTTGGTAGCACACAAGAAATCATGAAAATGTGTGGGTTTTGTTTGTTTGTTTGTTTTGTGTTTTTGAGACAGGGTTTCTCTGTGTAGCCTTGGCTGTCCTGGACTCATTTTGTAGACCAGGCTGGCCTTGAACTCACAGAGATCCACCTGCCTCTGCCTCCTGAGTGCTGGGATTAAAGGCGTGTGCCTCCACTACTGGCATATTTTTATTATTACTAACAAAATCCGTTATATACTTACTTACATGATCTTATGCAAGCAATGATAAAAAGTGTTATTTATGAAAATGTTCAGTATGTGTCATCTATATTAGCAAAAACTTGAAAGAGATCTAAAACCACAACATGGGGAAGAGTTCCATAAATTTTGACATAGTCACTGATAAATCTTTTCAAAATTTAAATGTTAATTAAGAAACAATAAAGGAAGCAAGGAAGCAGGTGATAATAGCAAATCAAGAAAAATGTAGGATGTGAAATCACAAGTGTTCAGTTAGTTCAGTGTTTGACAATTCTGGTATAGGCAAATGATGTCTTTTGTCATTCCTTGCCTACAAGATGAGACAAATAGATTGATATTCCTAAACTTGACACCATAGTTGCTATACTTCATCTTGATGAAAATATTGTGTCCCCACATTGACTGAGGAATCAAGAACAATAGGAGCAAACTTTGAATATAAATTTGTCTTTCAAACACTTAATGTCAGTTCTTTCTGAAATATCCATTAGTGGCTTGCTCTTCAAATAGGATGCTGAACTTGCTTTCTCTTAAGTAGAATACTTTCTTTGGCACAGATACTGCATTGATTCGAACAAAGAAATTATGTGGTTCCAAATCTTTTCAGTTTATGAGACTTTTTCTCCCTATCACAGTTAGTTACTAAATCCTATTGCAGCAGCCACCCACACCTCCACAGCAGGCATAATACAAGAGACAGTGGTCAGGGTTCAGGCTTCGTTTGCCTCTTCGCTATTGACACACCAACAGTGAAACTCAACTCTGACAGCATCCCCATGTGAAGAAAATTGATGAGGGCAGAACATCTAAGGAACAGAAGGAGAAGAGGCATGCCCGGAATGCGCATTGTAATGCATCAAGGACATGACAGAAATCCCCTGGAAGCACTGAAACATCTTTAGAAGCAGGCACAGACCAACCCCGTGCAGCTACCAGAGTGAGAGAGCTGAATTGGAAACCAAGCAATCAAGGCCATTGCTGCAGCCTATCATCGGGTCTTCCCTGAAAACCTAGAATCATTCTGAAAGAAACCCTGGTCTGAGTCATAGCTTTGACAAAAAGACTTATTTATCAGACTTAATTTCTAGTACTGCCAGGCCAGCCCATTAGAAATCAAGCATGACTCTTCTCAACTACCTTAGATTTTCATTTGAAGCACTTTTCCAAATTGCATTCTCATCTTCAATGAAAGAACCCCGTTGTTACATAAGAAAGAAATCATATAAGCACTTATTTAATGAATAAATGACTTAAGAGGAGTGACAAACTGTCACTCCCTAGTAAGTTACTTTTGCAGTATATTGTTCTTACTTTCTTAAAAATGTGGAAATATGGAAAAATCCTATTTGCTCAATACTATGAGCAAATAGTATAGGATAAAAGGGCATTAAAACATACTCATAATTTATAAGGTATCTAAAAAACAGACATTATAGTCTGTTCTGAAGATGTCATGCCATATCCAGACCAAGTGATTGAAATATCATGTCTTTGAACTGGTGAGCCTCTGATAGTATGAGACTCAATGACACTTGAAAATAAAATGTTTAATTGATGAATTGTTCACCTGACAACTATTCACAAAATGCAGCTTTCTCATGAGTGTTCCTATGCCTGAATGACTTTTAGTTATTTATTCCTGAGTTACTTAACATTTTGAGGTTTTCCTTCAGACTTCAAAACATTTTTATAATGCCATTGGGAATTTACTCAAATTTACCAGGTGTAATAAGAGAACACTACCTCAAGAGTGTGGCAGCCATTCTATATTAGTGCCCAGGATACAAAAACGATATGGAATGTGAGCAGAGCTCAAACTGGCAGAATTCTCACATGAATGGAGAGAATGCACTGAACATGACAACACAGATAGCATGTGCTCTTTCAGCTCAATCTAATTAATGATATCATTTCATTCCTTTTTTTTTTTGAAAAATGTACTTTCCTTCTCAGGCTCCAATAATATAGGAGATTATGACTCAGCTGGACAGTGATTTTGTGAGGACTCCATCAATAACCGATAAATGTTCTCAGGTAGTTGTATGTATTTGGGTATCTGGGAAAAATAACTTCTGATTACTTCAGGGGTTTCATTAAACAGTTTAGCATAAAAGTTGAGACCCTACAGTAGAAGTCTAGCAGATGATCAGCATCTGAAATATTTCTTCACTTAAAACCAGGTCTTGGGCACTATGGCAGGGTACACTGCAGAGTTGTTTATATTAATACAGGTACAATGAGAGGAGAATAAGAAATGAAAATTCATAAGCAAGGTGGGTTTTTTTTTTACATTAGAGTGATGCTTGTTGGACAGTAAAGCAAATGGGTGATATTGATTTGGTTCAAGTTGCTGAGACAAGCAACATTTGCTTATGTAAATATAAGAGATAAATAGGGCATCTTCAAAAACCTCAGGAGATCTGCAGAATATGGCATTAAAAGATGTTTTCTTAACCTAAGATTTTTTGATATCGAGACATGTCAGCTCCTGATAACACCCCCTATTCTACTTCAAGTAGAAGATGAGCATCAAGAAATCTCTAGTGGGAGATGGTTGAATTAGTGGCCAGTCTATTTCTTGGCAAAAAAAAAAAAAAAAAAAAAAAAACCCTTGCTCCAACTGTAGACAGACTGCTGTCCAAAAGGGACAAAACTTGGAAGCAGGGAAGTCGACAGCCTAGCTCTGCCAAGACAGGGTAGGTAAGTCCTTCATAATTCCTGCTCTACAATCAATGTCTGTCAGAGAAACGGGGCCAAACAGCTGAAGATTGATGCTGTAATGTATGGAGAGAAAATGGGAACTGTCCAGGCAGCCACTGGTATGTCATTTCTTAGTCTTGGAAGCTGTGGGCCCTGCACTTCTTATATAATCATATATTTATCCCTCTCAGGTCTCTGAGGTGGTTGAAGAATAGATAGCTAGAGTCTCATAGTTAAATTTTGAGTTGTTTAGGAAACAAGAGGGAGTTCTGGATCTAAGAAGATGTTTTTAAAATTGTGAGGCAAGTTAGTATGAAAGCTGAGTTAGATATAGAACTTTAAACACATGGAGATGGTTAGATAGTAGAATGTTAAATTCAGGTACCAAATACATATGGACTGGACATTGAGAATGTATGCTAAGCCATATAATTCTCATAATTGTGGCCTATTTATTTCTGTTGTTTTGTATTATATTTATTGTTATAAGAGAAAGAACCATTTGTTGGACTGAAAGGGGGAGCTGTTGGGGGGAAAAAGATATACCTTAAACTAAAAAAAAAAAAAAGGGTAGGGGATGGGGGGGGGGGTTGAGGGAGAAGAGGGTGGGAGGGTGAGACTGGAGGGGGGAGTGGGGAGGGGATTGTGATTGAGATGTAACTTGAAGAAATAAAAAATAAATCATAAAATTTTTTTAAATGTAAAAAAGGGGGGGGGGGAGAACATGAGCACTAAACATGATGACACACACCTGTAATCCCAGAAGACAAGAGGACAGGCAATTTGAATCTAGGTGGAATAAGAATCTGGTTGCTGCCCATTACATGCTGGAGCACCCAGGAGAGCAGGCCCTGAACCTTGTACAGACAGCACAGTACATCTGGTCCTGGAGGTGGGGGATGTGGGTAAGCCAGCCCTGAGTGTGTGAGTGTGGGAGAGGCAGCCCTGCTATTTGTCTGCTTTGTGGTGGTGTTGACTAGGGAGAGATCGCCTCCCCTCCCTTTTGCCTTCAGCACCATTGGCAAAGAAAATGGACCCCAATTAAGGTCACAAGAGCATGGGAACTGTCCCTGCCCCTCACATGCTGCAGCACTCTGGAGAGAAAGTCCAGCACCTTGCCTGGGAAGCACAGTAGAACTGGCCCTGGATGTGAGGTATGCAGGTCCAGAATCAGGGCTCTGAGTTGGCCCACCCCAACATCTACCCCATGGATGAACTGCTGGAGTGCATGAAGAAGCCAATTTTACAGACCCAAAACTACAGGATTACCACGACACAGGTCAACAACAGGATATCTGAAAGGAATCCCAATGAGATTCCAGTATTGACAACATAGTAGAAGCCAGAAGCCTCGCACTAGACCACGGAGTCATTGTAATGAATATTTGCAGACAATAAATATGGACAAAAGTGAATATTGTGGAAGACACTTTGACATATTGCAGCTTCCACAATAAGATTTTCTTTCTTTTTTTCTTCTAGAAGAGGTTGCAAGGGTAGAGGAGAAGTCTGAGGGGGAGGTGGGAGATGAATGGGACCAGGGTGCATGATATCATGATGTGAAATTCACACACATACATTCACACCACACACACACACACACACACACAGAGAGAGAGAGAGAGAGAGAGAGAGAGAGAGAGAGAGAGACTAAAGAGTAAAAAGAATCTGGAAAAGGAGGGGGAGCAGGACGAAGAAGAAGAGCCAGTTCTAGGCACATCTTGTCTGAGATTGACACATACCACATTCTAGCAAGGTTCATATATCTGTCTATAATGAGATAGAGACAAAATGTTTAAAATTAAAAAAATTATTACTGATATTTAAGTGGAATCTCAAATTATCATACCAGTGGTCATATTTGGTTAAAAATGTTTCCTATGGAGTTAGTTAATTCCTTTTCAGAATTGTTATTTGGAGATAATATTAAAACTTTTAATTGAAATATCAGATTTAATATTAAACAATTATACATATACTGAAAAAATACTGTTTACATTATATTGTCAGATAATACATTCTGAAAACTACAGTTTTTTTAGAGCATTACAAATTGTTGGATTACATTTTAAAAGAAAAAATAGAATATTATATAGTATCTGTGTTATGTTTCAGCAACAAATACATCTCTAAACTTTTAAAATGATATTTATTTTGAGTTTGAGGAAACAGATTTATTTGATAACACTCAAATATTAAGAAAACTCTAAGAAATCCAACCCTTTAAATATATTCTATAAATATATACAGTTACAGATAAAATGTTAAATGCACTATAATCCAACAGTGTAAAATACAGAATATTTCCACATCATTTTGTACTTGATTCAATATTTATATTTTGGTACAATTTATGTTTTAAATACATGATTAACACTTCTATATCATTAAGCACTTTATTGAAAAAAATATTATTGCATTGAACTACAGTCCAAATAATTTATTGAATAACGTAAAAAGCGCAGCTTTGCATGTACAATAGTGCAATTTACTTAGCCACGGGTATAATCAAAATTACTTTGAACAGAGAATACAAAATAAAATGTTTGGCTTATACCATATTGCAGGCCATCATTTAGTTTCATTTGAATTCTGTACTTTAGGATTCAATAAGGTGGGACTTTGCTGTAGACAGCTACACAATCAATTTAAATTTCAACTATTTAAGAATCTCTCACCTATTAATAATGCAAATGACCCACTTGCACAGGATTAGAAATCGTTTTTTGAAATTGATTTCTTAATATGTGATTGTTTCAAAAACACTGTAATAAATTTTCTATTTTCAACAAATAAAGATTTACCACTTAAGGATAGAGTATGTTAAGAACACACACAGACAAACAGACACATATATGCATTCATACATGTTACACTTCAAGGTGTTATTGATCTTGCTATATAAGAGAGGCAATAAGTTGCAAAAATAAGAAGTGACTTTGAGAAAGGAATTTAAAAATTGGAATGGAATCGTTTCTTCTTATATATAGCTCCAGACAATTAAATGGACCCTTCTGTTTATCTCTCCAATACTGGATTATTCTAAATCTAACCCATTTGGCCATTGCTCCCATTTTTAACACAGCTTAAACCCCCAAAGTACAACACTCATCATCAACTACCCACCTGATAGAAGAAGTGAATAATATTTTTGCTGAAACGAAATGATAACCTTTGAAAATCCTCTGACCCTACCTACTTATTGGCAGGAGAACTCCCGTTTCAAAATTCTCATCTTACTGAAGTGATTTCTGTCTGAGACCCAAAGGGCAGCCATGCACTTCACTGGCTCCTGCAAGAAACTGGTCACCCTCTGCTTTGTAATAATGGTTTTGTTTGTCAAGGAGAGCACATTTCCCTTTAGGAGTTTATCCAATCCATCAGCCTAGTTTAAGCCTCTCCTTTAGCTTTGCTGAGGCAGAGAATAACTAAATCATCATCACATTTAAGTGGACTAGCTGCATACACAGATGTGTGAAATGTGGGTCTTTACACTGTGGTTTTAAGAAGCTTCATCTGATATGCCCAAGTTTTTCTTCAGAATATTTAACAATCATCCTTAAAAACCATAAAGAATATTTTTAAGAAAAGATGTAGATTTGTGCTGTGTTTTCATATTGTTGTCAATGTTACCCCAGAAACATTTCAGAGAGTATCCTCTCCTAACATCTTGGGAGGGTTGTTTTCTATTTCTGTTTACAATCCTAGAATATTTGTGGAATCACAGCATTCTTCTCTTGCAGACCTTCTTGATATTTCCAGTTACTGTGTTGAAAGCTTGAAGAGCAAGATGTAATTTTTTTATATATAAAACTTCAAATATAATTAAAATTTTAGAAAGCTGCATTGTCTCTGTCATTCATTCATTCATTCAAGGAGATAGTCAGACCTGGCAATATGATCCTGAGTAATCTGACTGACTAAATACTCTATTTAATGAGACTCTTTTACAGGATTAGTTCTTTTAAAATGTATTTCTATTTCGTGACAACAGAGATTCCATTAAGACCTGACAGACTCTTATATTTTTGGTTGTGAGCCTAGCCTTTAATGGCTGAGCCATCTCTCCAGCCCAATATTATTCAGCTATCAGGAACAATTAAATTATGCAATTTGCAGCCCAATGGATGGAACTAGAAAAGCTCATCCTGAGTGAACTAACCCAGACTCAGAAGGACACATATGGCATCTATTCACTTATAGTAGGATTTTAGCTATATAGTAGAAGGTATCAATACTACAACTAACACACCAAAGGGAACTTGGACATAGACTTCTTATTTTTAATTTTTACTCTTTATTTATTTTTTATATATTAGCTATATTTTTTCTATTTTTTAGTCTTTTTTATCTATTGTATGCTTATTGGTTTGTTTGTTTAGTAGTTCTCTCTCCCGGGCAACGAGACACTTTTCTCTGATGGGCCTGCTTCATAGATCCCCAATGAATGAAGAGGCTCTTGGCCCTCATACGACCTCTCAAGTGAGATGAGGGAGTGTTATATAAGGACACCCCAACCCAGAGAAATGGGATGGAAGGGTTAGGAGGTAAAGAAAAAAAATGAAATGTGATGTTTCGGCCTTTTACTACTAATTGTCATAAACTGTTTAGGGTAATTAAGAAATGCAAACTAATGGTTATGCAAGCCGGTCATTCAGTTAGGTACCATGACAGCCTATTATAGTTACTTTCTAAGCTAATCAGAAATAAACCAGCAAGAGACAAGCAACATCTGCTTACCCTAATGAAAGGGCCTCTTCAAAAACCTTAAGAGATCTGCAGAATATGGCATTCAAAGATGTTTTCGTAACTTTAGATTTTTTTGTATCAAGACATATCAACTCCTGACAGCACCCCCTATTCTCCTCCAAGTAGAAGATGAGCATCAAAGAATCTCCAGTGGGAGATGATTGAATTAGTCGCAAGCCTATCTCTTGGTAGGAAAAGCCCCTTGCCCCAACTGTAGACAGAATGCTGTCCAAAAAGGACAAAACTTGGAAGCAGGTAAGTCGACAGCCTAGCTCTGCCAAGACAGGGTAGGTAAGTCCTTCATAACCCGTGCTCTACAATCAATGTCTGTCAGAGAAACGGGGCCAAATGACTGAAGATCGATGCTGTAATGTATGGAGAGAAAATGGGAATGGTCCAGGCAGCCACAGGTATGTCATTTCTTAGTTTGGGAAGCTGCTGGCCCTGTACTTCCTATAAAATCAGATATATTTATCCCTCTCAGGTCTCTGAGGTGGTTGAAGAACAGATAGCTAGAGTCTCATAATTTAATTTTGAGTTGTTTAGGAGTCAAGAGAGTGTTATAGATCTAAGAAGATACTTTTAGAATTGTGTTGCAAGTTAGTATGAATGTTGAGTCAGATATAGACCTTTAAACTCATGGAGATGTTTAGATAGTAGAATGTTAAAGTCAGGTACCAAATACATATGGACTGGTCATTGGGAATGTACGTTAAGCCATGTAACCCTCATAACTGTGGCCTAATTACCTCTGTTGTACTGTATTGTATTTGTTATTATAAGAGAAAGAGCCATTTGTTGGACTGAAAGGGGAAACTGTAGGGGGAAATAACATATACCTTAAACTTAAAAGAAAAAAATAAGGGAAGAGGAGGGGGTGTTGAGGTTGGGAGGGTGGGACTGGACGGGGAATAGGGAGGCGACTGCGATTGAGATGTAACTTGAAGAAATAAAAAATAAAGGAAAAAACAAACAAACAAACAAACAAACAAACAAACAAACAAATAAATAAATAAAGACCTGACAGACACTGAAAAAGGTAAGCAGCATTGAATCCATTTTCTTTGGGAAAGAAATTTTGGTTCATTCTTAAAAATGTCTCTCTTCAGGATGATGTGCGATACAGATCCTCAGAATTAGGAACTTTGTCAATCTCTCTCTACTGTCTAATCACTTCTCATATTTCATAATTTATGACTCGCATAAAGGTGAATTTCAAAAACATATTAGATAACAGATTATATAGCCCCATTGCATTTTTTCTTGAAAATTTAAGGAATGAACATTACTAATTTGTCAGCTCATCTCATAAAACACTTCTTTTCCTGAATCGTACAATCATACATAAATTCCTTGAGGTCATGTGATAGTTGAACGTTTCTGAATCTTCAGGGATAAAATGTGAACATGCAGATAAAAGTTTTACAGCCTTTCTCAACATTATTATTTAATTTAGTCATGGTTCTTGAACAGATGCAAAACAAGACCCAATGACAAATTGTAAAGAGTAAACTCACAAAACACTTATCCCATAAATTAATCATTTAATAGAAAATTGCTCAAATCAATTATCAAATAATTTAAAGTATGGGATACTCAATGTATGATCCATCAGAGTCTGTGTTTTAATGACTCTATTTTAGAAATCCGAATATACTAAGATTTCTTTCTGCTTCAGTTTTTCAAGAATGTGCTCTTCTAAAGGTAAACCGGAATCTTATATTAAGCATGATCAGGTGGAAATATGGTTCATAGTTGTGTCTTCCCACTATGTGATACCACAATTTTCAGACCTTGTCACCTTGGAGCACAAGTTATTTTTCTTTAAATGATAACATCTTTTTGCCGTTGTCTGAGGGGATATCCAGTGAGTACTTTCATCATTGCTAGTGTGAGATGGGGCAAACATTTCCCAACTACCCACTTGCACTGACCTATCTAAGGAAGCAGTAGAAAAATTCCCTGGTTTAACCTTCTGAGATTCTATATCGTCTCCAAGGCAATATAAAAATTAATCAAGTGCTCTGTGTTTTCTGTAATAAGACCGCTATAATGGATCAAGATCACCCTGTCTTGGCTTTGTACAATCTTTGTAATCTGATTGAGGTACTAATTTTCTACAACACATTTTGATTTTTGTAGACAAGTTATACTTATAATAACATTTCCATTCATTTTTAGAATTATTTATTTGAAATGCACTCACTTTTAATAGCTACTTTTGTGGAGCTATACAAGAATATGAGGGTTCTTGCAATTTGATAAATGTATTTCTTTTTCTTTTTCTATTTATTTAAATAGATAAGACTCTATCCCTTCTATAATAATCCAATGAAAGCCCTCATCTACAAATGTCTGGTGTTTCTTTGGTAAGTACATTTGTTCTTTATGTCAAATTTTAAATTTAATTTTTGATTATTTCTCTTTTTGTCTCTTCAGCAGCAAAGATATCTTTTCTACCATATATGAAAAATTTGCTATTTATGCTCCTTGATTTCATTAAGCACACGAGGAATGCTAGTATTGATCTCCACCGATGTGAGGAATGACACAAAGTGGGCTAAATGCCTCACCTGCCTGAAATGAAATGCATGTATTTACTGAATGTAGCTGCCCACTCCGACGCTGAGTAAGAGAGCTCGTCCCACCCAGATGCTAAAGTTTACAGCTTCACCTCATTATTAGATATACAACAACTCCTATTCTGTGAGTTTCCCTTTTCAGAAACCCATAGTTACTGAAGATGTGATTAATGTTTTTATAATCATAAGGATATTAAATTATATACCAAATAGATGCCAGTTCACAAACAATATAAGAAGTATAAATTCTATGGGCCAGGAAGTCTTTTGAATGAATATTTGATTACTTGGATGATAATGTTTAACCAGTTCACAAACAATATAAGAAGTATAAATTCTATGGGCCAGGAAGTCTTTTGAATGAATATTTGATTACTTGGATGATAATGTTTAACCATCAAAATTTCATCCTTTCTAAGCCTTGTGGTTCTTATTCCTGAACACAATGAAGTTTCTGTCTAGTAAAGTAAATAAAACTTGTATGCTTTCTAATATAAAAATTAAATATTCTTAATTCTGGAAGCTATTGATTCTTACAAAGTTATCTTGATATAGTTACATATGAAGTGAAGCAAAATGATTTTTCACAGAATTTCTATAATTTTAAAGTTATTTTGTGTATTTTCAGCTTCTATTATTCAAAATATTCCTTAATATCTCTTAGGCCTATTAAAATATGTTAAAGCCAAAGTTAACAATAGGGATTATTCTGAGTCATTGGTTCATTTTATTGACATTTTAATATTACTTCAAAAATAAAATTGAAATGCACATTCATTCACCACTCACTCATCAAACACTTCAAACATAGGGTATTCTATTTTTTCTTAATAATATTTATGCTATGCCAGAACATTTCCTGTTACCAGTTTATAGCTAATTGACACCTCACCTCAAACTGTTCTGTAATACTTCCCAGCACTTCCTCCCATAAAAGCATTTTAACTTTCTCTAATTTTTTTTTGCCAGAACAGGAAATTATTAAAATGCTCCCATTTCAACACTGGTAATTCAGCTTACATTTAGGAGTGAATTATATTTGGAATTGGCACCATGATTTTAAATCTTATAATAACAAGGGAGATAATGTTAATGCATTGTTTTAAAAGTAGCAAAAAAATGTGTTATTCATTCATAAGACGAGCAGTAATAACGATCAGTTCAAGTGTAGTGCCATATTTAAGGCCTCTTTCACACTGTTTAACTGTTGCATCTGCCTGGGGCACAAGTGATGGCAAAGATCTTCATCTTGCAACATTGGTTGGATTAAAGGGTTCAAGTGGAAGATAGAAGTTGTGGCTGGGTTCAAATGAGGACCAAACAATGTGGGGATGAAAGCTGCCGGAGCCAGGGGCTGAAATGTTATATGCTGCGGGGGGTGAAAGGGGGCAGCGGTGACTAAATGCAGAGGGTGACCCAGGAAAGTAGGGTGTGTGGGGATGACGGTGGGAGCCATGGTTGAAAATGAAATGGGAGCAAAATGCGACTGTGACAGGGGGTGTAGATGAGCTAGAGGGAGGGTACTGCTGGGAGAACTTATGGAAGCAGAAACAGCGAAGTGCTGTAGAAATGTGTGGTGAATGGTGCTGATGGATGTGTGCTGGTGGAGCGGGACTGCCTGCATTGATGAGGCTGGAGGGAAGGCAGTGGGCCCTGCGGCAGGCAACACTCGGAGATGCTTTGCCAGGAGCTGCTGCTGCATGTGCTGCTGGGCTTGTAGCTGGAGAAGCTTGTACTTGTCTACTTCATCGGGAGAAAAGGTTATAGGCTGTTGAATCAAAGGGGCTGAGAGAGATTTATGACTCGCTTCTAATTCATCTTCCACTGTGTCATGCTTCTGCATAGTTCTGTCATAGTAAGAGTTTATATCACCCTCCTCATGATTTATAGATGCACTTACATCTTGTAAGTCTTGATTTATCTGGTCCTCTTTGGTCTCTGTTGAATCAGTCACACCAGTATATCTATTAGATGGAAAAGCACCAAGGAGACCATTTGGTACTGGGTCACATCTTTGAAGGAAAGGTTGGACTTCACTAATTGAAGATTTAGATTGCTCTTTTGTTGTCTGGTTCTTTTTTCTGCATAAAGAAAGAGAGTCTGTGACTGAATTATTTAAGCCTTTGGAGAGACAGTTATCACGTTGAGTGTCTATTAAAATGTTAACATTATTTTTTTGTGAGCATTTGACACTGTCTTTATCAGAAGTCCTATGAGCTATGTTGCCTTTGTCATTTTTTCTTTTGCCCATGTGCTGTCTCTTTTTTGAAAACAGCAATGGCATTGTGTTACAACTTGGTGGTCCAGGTTGAATTGTGTGTTGGATTTGTGAAGGAGTATCAGATTCTTCTAAACAACTGTTTGCGGCGATCTCAAACTTGGAGGTTTGCTCCTGACACTTCTTGGCTTGCACTCTTTCTAAAAGACCCTTGGCTGTCAGGGATGGCCCTTCTTCATCTGGAATGTTCGAGTGTGTCGTTTCCGAAGGGCCACCTTCATAGCTTCTTAGAAGGTAGCTGAGAGTGCCTGAGTTGAATTGTCTACACTTAACTTTTCCCACATCACACATGTGAAGGCTGGCCAAAGACTTTTGGCTTCTCTTGGTTTTATTTAAGCAGTAAGTTCTCTGTCTAAAGGAAGAACCCAACTTGCCGTGCTGAGGTCCCTGGCCATTAAAAGGATTTTCATTATTTCCATCAAGGGAAACCTGTGAGCCAGAATCAGAATGAAAAATTCTTGGGGGTTTGGGCTCTGCGAATTGTTGATTTTTACCTAGTTTATACTGCTCTCTGCAGTGACAGTCCCTGTGTTTTGACTGTCTTTTAGTTTTAAATGAGTCCCACCGTTTACCATTGCTGTTTCTCTGGGTTTCTGACTGAGGACAGTTCCTGCTTATTGACACATCAGACAAGTAGAAGCAATTGTGCTTTCTGTGTTTCCACATGTGCCTTTCAACCGAGTCACATTCTCTTTTGCAACAGTAGAGCAAATGACTTGAACACATGGTTCTCCAGCTGGACTTGTTTCTGGAAGATTCATCCAGAGCTCTGGGATGGCCCCTCAGAAGTGATATTGGAGAATATCTCTCATAAATTCGTTTCCCACTTGTAGACGCTCTGCTGGCTGTGCTGATGTTGCAGCTATTTAAACTTCCACTGATGTCCTTCCTACGTTCACTGTGATCCCCTGATGTATAAGGACTAAAATCCCAGGTACACTGGTTTTCTTCTTCAAGCCCTGAATGTGGACTGCAGGGATTCAATTTATGCTTTTTAGTCTTAGAAATATGAGGAGAGCAAGGCAGACTCTCCTGAACATTACTTCGAACCGTCCTTTTGCAACTTTGCCATTGAACATTTGAAAGTTCCATGAATTCAGTATCATCAGCATTATCCTTTCTTAAGCCATCCTTTAGAGACAGATTAAGGTAAGCAGGCACTTCAGGACTTTTCATTTCCAAGTCTCTTAGACTAGCATGTTCACTCATACTAGAATCAGAATCATTGTAGAGCAAATTGTGTTTTTTCTGGAACTTTTCCCAATCTAGGTTAGCTATAATCATCTTTGGTTTCAGAGATTGATTATCTTGGGTCAATTTTTGTTGTTCTTCAACTAAACCTGGCATTCTGCTGTCTGTCTTTGCCTTCATCTTCACAGCCTCCTTGTCCGATTCTGTTTTTACGGTCTTAGAGTTACACTCATTCTTTGTGTTTTGAGAAAGTTTGAAATCAAAATATAATGGATTGCAGCCATAAGAAATGCAGGGTTCCGTCCTGGTAAAGAACAGAAGTTCCGTAGGCCACTGTAGAGTGGTGTGACCATCCTTGCTTTGTACATGGAGGAAAGGCAAAGGTTTGGATTTCAGATCATATGGACAACCTTCTTTGCAAAGTCTTTGCACGTTTTTGCTAATTCTTTCTTCCTCATTTGAAGACTTTGCTCTGTCCTCCAATCTGGAATTAGGATTCCGGTGTGCTTTAGTCTTTTGTTCACTTGGTCCCAAAGGCAAAAACTCATCCAGACTTTCATAACACCTGTTATCACTGTGCTTGTAAATGTTTAGTGGACTGGAGGATTCATTTACTTGGCATGGGTGATTAGTGTAGTTTTCTGAAGTATCCTTCAATGTATCTATAATTTCTTTCTCTCTGCTGGAAAGAGTAAAATCTCTTTCTGAAAGATGGAGGTTAGACTTAGAGAAAGCAGCCTGAATACCTACTGAATCTTTCAGTCTTGCATTAATAGATTCATTTTTGTTTTGTGAAATTTTAGAGTTTGAAAAGGTGTTGTTTAAGGCACCCTCCAGATGGTTTGATGAGATGGCACCTTCTTCTTTAGTAAGGTTTGGATCATCATTTGCAAATCTGCAACACTTGGAGTTCTCTCTTGTTTGTTTGACTTTATAGGTGGATGACTTGTTACAATCATGGGTGTCCTCTGTGTTCTCACTGAAAACTGAGGCAGAGGACTCTAATTTTAGATAAGCTTTTTTTGAAAATGAAAATGAAACTCCTATCCTGTGGTTTGTATTGCTGAGATCTGAAGATGTTTGTGTTACCCTATTTCCGAAGAAGTGCCGTCTGTCTGATTGCAGCTGTTGTCGGTTCGGCATGGCACATCGCTGCTTATCCAAAGTGTTTCTGGGGACATTCTTTCCCTTGAGGAGAAGGGTGCTCTTCATGCATGAGACTTTTCTGCCATTCTTAACTGGGAAAATTCCTTGCTGTAGCTGCTTTTCCATGGCTATCCTGGGGGCTTTGTATGCTGGTCCATTTCCAGAAACACTGTAAAAACAGTAAATATTTAGATGAGTAGGACACTAACATTAGAATCGAATCTATATGCAAACAGCATTTCATAGTATTTCTACACTGAGTTGTTGTTCTATTTATTGGTGAATATTATTTTCTACAAAATAACCATTTTATCAAGCATGTACAAGTTGATATAACTGCTATATAGTGGCTACTTCTGAAATGCTCTGTTTAATTCAGTTATTTAGAAATTTACAAGTAACTATCTTGTGTTAAAGCTGCAAAACAAAATAAAATAGAGCATCTGCACAACAATACGTTCCTTAGAACCCATGCTCTTTTGAAATTCAAATTTAACATGTTTCATAGTCTTTCAACCAGCACATTCGAATTATGTAAGAAATTAAAATTTGCAAAGTGCAAAAATCGTTTTGATTTGATACTTCAGCACCTTTAGCATTCAATATTTACTCCTTCAAAAATCTTTCCAGGTTACTTCTGTTGAAGCAAGGTGTTCAGTCCTTAGTTTCTCAGCTAATAAACACAGTAGGAAGCTGTGTACGAGCAGTCTCAGTATTCCCAGGGATTTTACAGTAGTTTCTCCTGCTTCTTACTTTCCAGAAGTACTTTATATAAAATGTGCATGCTTTGTCTTTTGAGGGTTGTTCAGGATTGTTGATTTTGCTGATGTTCATTAATGATTCAAACAGAAAGCAGAAAATGAACAAACGTAGACAAAATCTTTAGGTTAAATTAGTCTTTTCACACCCTATCTGTTACCTTCCTTACATAGTGAGCCTATTGCTGCCCCAGGAAAGGCATCACTACTACATCACTTTTCTAACTACTTCTTTGAAATGCAATTCTGTTATTTTTCTCCCAAGTGTCTGGAAGCACATTTAACTTACATTTTCATTATTACTCACCATTTGTTTCTTGGCTATAAAAATATCTTTTAAAAAATTGAGTGACTAACTGTATTCTAAATACTTATCCTGATAGTCACATAAAAGTGTAGCTCTCAGTCCTCCTCAAGGAATATTCTTTTTTTAACAGAAGGAAACTATTTCAGAAGTGCGCACCTGGTCAAAATGCAGAGAATAAGTGACTGCAAGGTACCGAGCTCAACTTGCTACATGTACAATACAATACCTACACTCAGAGAAAATCACAGAGTAGAGAGTATAGATTGTAAGAGATGGAGGATCAGGGCACCTGCTGTGGGACAATGTCCCATGATAGAGAAAGTGTATTCATGAAATCTCAACAATATGACTACATAAGTTAGACTTGTATAATGACTTCAGTTGACATGCCAATATGAATGGAGAAAATTTCACAAGACCCCACATCTAGATGAAGAGATTCAGGCAATCAATGACTTTTGAAAAGAGGGGAATCAGTTTTCTGAAAGGAAAACTCCCCTTATGTGTTATCCAATCCCATGTCAGCAGTCCTAAACGTAAGTACGCAGGAGTGACACTTGTACTGCCTGTGGTCTTTTGCTTTAGTTGAGAGACAATTTCTTGTTTTGCAATTTTATTTTGTTGTTAGCATTTTTTTCTTATAGTATTACAGTCTGTTATTTTTCCAACCCTTATGAATTTAAAATTACAAATAATAATTTTAGTCACGATATATTGTACAATTATTTGTAATGATCTGTTCTCACGAATGAATAGGTGAGGATTTATATTCATAACATATGTCATTCTTGTGTACAAATTAAGTTTAGAAATTCTATACAACAGTGACTTTTCTTTAATTGTTTCACAATGAGAACTACTTTTTTTTCTTCTGTCAAAACAATCTTCTTGTTTTGAAAATCACCATGCTTTTCAAGACAGGTTCTTTACACATATTTAGTATCATTAATGGGGAGAAATATTCAAATACAATGTGTGGGCTATTGAATGAATAACTTGCAACAAAGCATGGATACTTTAGTAGTTTTAAATTATGATTCATTTAATTTTAATACAAATGTTTATTTAGCTATTTTGAGTGTGTACATGTATGTGGATGGGCATACCATGGCACACACAGGGATGTCTGATATATGCATATAATATGAAATTGTTACTATAATAAAACTCACTGACACATTCATTATAACACATAATTACTTGTGTGTGTGCATCTGTGTTAAATATAACTTAAGATGTTCCATCTTAGCAAATTTCAACTAAAGAATACAATAATTATTATCAAGTGTAGTCTCTAATCTCTACATTAGATCTCCAGGACTTATATTGAATATGTATTGACCTCCTGATTTCCCTATCTTCTAGCCCCTATCCATGAACATTCTTCCTTCTGTATTTTTTTCATAGTTAACACTCTTGTTCTTTCATTCTCTTTTTGGAACTGTCTTTAGTTTCTGTGATTTTTAAAATAATTATACTCACTTGTATTACCTAGTCAGAAAGTGACTAAAGAGTTAACAATTTAATTCTAACTATTGTAATGTATACCCCAATATTGTCTCCAAATTCTAAAGCAAAGTAACCTAATAATGTACTTTAATAATAATAATAATTTGTTCTCCTATGGGAAGAAATATAGTTTCAAATATAGAAAAAGAAGTCATATAAGATTGGAATATTTTGTTGTTTTGTATTCTGGCTTTTATGTTGGGGATCTTATGCTTTCAGATTCAACATCTCTAACATTTTCAAATGCTGCAAAAACACCCATAAAAATGTACTGTAATTAGATTTTTATAAAGAAACTTATGTTCAGAAAATGAGTACCTCCCAATTGATGATTTCATTGGAGAGCCCTGCTGAGTGAAGCTATCCAAGACAAGATCAAATCTGGCTGCCCAATATGAAACTCCAGTATGCTCCCTACCACTAATCTACCTTTTAGAAGAATATGGGTCATTTTACATGGATAGTATAGTTCCTACAGAAGTAATCACAGGATGATGAAAGTGAAATGTTAATAAATAGAGCAAGATACCCCATAGAGATAAATGTGAAATACTCATGGAAGGGCTTTATAGCAGAGTCAGATTTGCCAGACTCTTCAGCAAATGTGAGGCTAATGGCCATGATGATTTTAATTGTCATTTGTCTTTAATTTTATGCATCAATCCTTTTGCAATACAGAAAATATTTTTTCACTCAAAGTGGCTTCTCTTGGGGCATGAAGTTTTTAAGCAAATAGAGAAGTTGGTGTATAATGGAAGGAATAAGTAATCTTCATGATTTGAAATTCTGTGTTTAGAAAACTGAAGATTTATCTTTACTGTAACAGTGGAGCACATTATGGCCTATGGAGTGGTTTTATTTGAGTTTGTTTCATACACAAGGCTTTCTGACAGGTACCCTAACGTGATAGAATGGAAATTTTAATCTGGAAGATTTTACTTGATGACCCCAGCAACTTAGAAATTTAACAACAGGCTCATCATCATTACTATTGCATCCTCCTCAGACCGTCATCCCCTTCTTGCCACTAGCCTGGAGATTTCTCTGATCCTGTCTGTTTCCTTCTATTAGAGGGAGGGGAAATGTGCAAGTGTGGTCACTCTCATAGTAAAGACAAGCACAGCAATACTTATGAGGGCAACTCAGATTTGTTGATGAACAAGACAAATCTGTTCTGGCCTGTGAAGATCTTCATCAGGAATGTCTTTCTTCCCTGTTTATTACTTGATTTACTGAATCTTGTAACTAATCATGCAAGAATTGATAATGTGATCTACATGTTTTCCTTTATGCTACATTAAGGAACACAGGAATTCATTTTCTAAGCCCCATTTCAGCAGGTCTGGTTTGTGATTAATACTAATCTATTACTATGCTTCAATGACATGAGTCCCTCATTGGATAGACCTATAGAAAGATCATTATCCAATAGAGTGTCCACTTCTCTGATTGTGTAGGCCCTCCCAGGACAAATCTCTTTACATTACTTTTATTTCTATATACATGTAGTGTAGTACCTTTAGTTCTCCTTTATCTTACATTTTAAAATTTTGAATATGTTTTATGTATGTGATGTTAATTAACATATTCTAAACACCATATATAGTAAATATTGAAAAGTGACCACTATTTCCATGAATAATTGAGAAAATCATAAATATTTAGCAAATTTTTAACAAACTATTAACAATTTAAAAATGATTATTTTCTTTTTTTTAATAATTTATTTTTTATTTCTTCAAGTTACATCTCAATCACAATCCCCTCCCTACTCCCCCTTCCAGTCCCACCCTTCCACCCTCCTCCCCCTCAACCCCCCCCATCCTCTTCCCTTTTTTTTTTTTTTTAGTTTAAGGTATTTCTTTTTTCCCCCCACCAGCTCTCCCTTTCAGTCCAAAAAATGGTTCTTTTTCTTATAACTATAAATACAATACAAAACAACAGAAATAAATAGGCCACAATTATAAGAGTTATATGGCTTAGCATACATTCCCAATGTCCAGTCCATATGTATTTGGCACCTGACTTTAACATTCTACTATCTAACAATCTCCATGAGTTTAAAGTTCTATATCTAACTCAGCTTTCATACTAACTTGCCTCATAATTTTAAAAATATCTTCTTAGATCCAGAACACCCTCTTGATTCCTAAACAACTCAAAATTGAACTATGAGACTTTAGCTATCTATTCTTCAACCACCTCAGAGACCTGAGAGGGATAAATATATCTGATTATCTAGGAAGTGCAGGGCCTGCAGCTTCCAAAACTAAGAAATGACATACCAGTGGCTGCCTGGACAGTTCCCATTTTCTCTCCATACATTACAGCATCAATCTTCAGCCATTTTGGCCCCATTTCTCTGACAGACATTGGTTGTAGAGCAGGAATTATGAAGGATTTATCTACCCTGTCTTGGCAGAGCTAGGCTGTCGACTTATCTGCTTCCAAGTTTTGTCCTTTTTGGACAGAAGTCTGTCTACAGTTGAAGCAAGGGGTTTTTCTTGCCAAGAGAACGGCTTACCACCAATTCAATCATCTCCCACTGGAGATTCTTCGATGCTCATCTTCTACTTGGAGTAGAATAGGGGGTGCTGTCAGGAGCTGACATGTCTCGATATCAAAAAATCTTAAGTTAAGAAAACATCTTTGAATGCCATATTCTGCAGATCTCTTGAGGTTTTTGAAGATGCCCTATCTATCTCTTATATTTAGATAAGCAAATATTGCTTGTCTCTTAGCAACTTGATTTCTGAGTAGCTTCCCAACACACTAGAGACAGAAACAGGCAGATCTCAGAGCTCAAGGCCACCTGATACAAAACAAGCTCTAAACAGAGAAAAACTTTGATCCAGGACTGGAGGAGCACATCTTTAATCCCATCAGTTGGGAACCACATGTCTTTGATCCCAAAACTTAGAATGCAGAGACAGGCACATAGGATTTGGAAAGATTTAAGTTTAAAAGCTACTTACAAAAGGCAGGCTGCAATTCAAAAATCATTATTTTCTAATGATATCATTTGAAGTCTAATGTTTTATGGTAAAATAATTAAACCTTTCATTTTTTATATTGCATATTGTTTTTCATTTAAACAGCGTTAATTTAAATTCTGGCAGAGCTATAAATTTCACAATTCACCAAGTTGCTGTCAACTAAATTAATTAGCTATGTTACTATTATATGTTATGATTCATATTAGCACAATTCACAATCTGCAATGTTAATTGCATCCCAGGTAACAACTTTGAATCATTCAGTAGCTGCGAGCTTTTTTTAAACTGTCATTTTTCAGTTATACGTATGTATTAGTGTAATGCTTGGTATGGTATAATTATCAATTAAAATGGCACTGTGTAGTAAATTTGACTATATTAATTATATTTTGTTTGTCTGCCAGATGATAGTGCCATTTACTCTAGAGTCACATGTGTACAAGGGAATATACAGGACATGCATTTCCTACTCTAAAGGTACATTTTTATTTATAGTTTTAAAAGCTATCGTTGTAGATGCCTGAAGCAGAACAGTGTTCATCAGACATGACAGTGCAGTTTCATACATGGAACTGCACACAGAATAATTACAAAAGATCAAGTCAGTTAAATTATGGAATGGGGAGGGGATCATGAGGCCTCACCCCTATAGAGCTTTTGGCTGCCTACTGATGGCATTTGGGCTCAGGAGAGTCAGTTTTCTTCAGGGTCCTATGAAGATATCCATCTTTGTTTCAGTAGATAAGAATATGGTGCCACAAATGCACATACAGTCAGCACTAAATAGTAAGTATTTAATTATAGATGTGTATATAGAGAGGGTAAGGAAAAGTGGTGGGGACAGGGGAATTGGAGGGGAGGGAATGGAGGTTGGAATTGATCAAACATATAATAGTATAAAATATTATAAGCATGTGTGAATATTAAGTATTTTAAAGTTGTCATTATGAAACTTAAATTACTGAGGAACTATGTCAGAACAGGTCAAGCTAGAATAGATGACAGTTTATTAGAATTGTCTCCTGGATCACTTCATTAAACAAGGTAATAAGCTAACAGCGTTGGGAAGGAAAGAAATCAAATGACAAAATTATTAATTTACAAGCCATTAATAATTTTAAAATTGCCATCAGGCATATTTGTTGATTAATGTTACCTTTATAATGTTGAGGAGAATGAAGTAGATTCATTAATGAAATTTCCCGTGAGATGGGAGAAGGATTCTAGTAGAGTAAGCCCCTCTACTTCTTACCATTCAGATTGTTGCCTCAGCTCAGCCAGCTGATGGAGTCTCTTCAGTGCTTTTTCTTGTTTTTTCTCATCTTTCCATGACTTGGAAGCTACATTTCGAGCAAATTCTCGCTGCTTTAATTCTTTCAATCTCTGTAAAGAAGCATAAAACAGAACATATACTATCAATAAGTAAAACATGATTTCCTGTTCACAAGAGTCTTTATTAAACATGGTCCTGAATGCAAAGGAGTCTTTTAGGATGAGAGGAGAAAGCATTTCCTCCAATGTTTTTTCTGCTCCAAGATAAATTTTGTAGGCAAATGTAGTCGTTTACTAGATTATTCCTCAAAGCTTGTCTAGGTCAACGTCAGAGTGTGTTGCAAAGTGGAGACCCAGTCACTGGTGGAGTTACCACTGGCCACACAGCTGAGTCATGTGCATGTCTGTAAAAGTTTTAAAAATGGAATTCATGCACCATCTGCAAAGGGAGTTAAGGCCAAATCTTATGCCTTCCTAAGCCCACCTGTACTAGTCCCTCCCTGTAAAGAAGATTGTGATGAAATGAGTGGAATGAACTTCTCTCAGTAAATAGCTTCTATTATTGAATACTAGTTCTAAGTGGAATTTTAAGTTCATTTTTAGTTGGAGATATGTACCAAATGCAGAGCAAGATGGAAAAAAAGTCAACAATTTAGACTCTGAATAGTGGCTTGGCCTTTCTTTTTTAAATTAGCATAATACTTTCTAAATGACTTTTATCTAAAACAGTTGGTTTATAGCCAGATTAGATGTTTCTCATTACCTGTCTGAATCTCTCCTTTAGAGATGGCCTCACAGAACACCTACCAATATTAAAAGAATTGAGAAACATAGTCCAACAAATGAGCATCTTGAAGCTTGGGTCTTAATGCTGATTTGGTAGTATACTTGAGGGTTAGCCTTTCTTGATCTAGACAAGATGTTAAACATCCCAAAATCTGTGTCCATTTTTAATTTTTCATATCAGGTATGAAGATCTATAAGTTGTCACTAATCTAGTAGCAAAGTATTTCCTACACATAAAGCAAGGGCCAAAACCTTTAATTATCATTATCTTTATTCTTCAAAAAATGTAGTGTGTAGAACTATAAATACCAAGGATGAGAATCTTATAAACTTCATTTTCTACTTCTGACTAACCAAGGCTGTCAGCCCATTCATGGTCACAACTCTGATGTTTAGCATGGTCAAACCTTGATGTTATTGTTGTTTTTCTGAATAAAAAAAAATACAAATCAACTTTTCCTTTCCACAGAGACAGATAAGTGAACCTATATTATTTATAAGAAAACTTCTTCTCTTAAATAATGCAAAAAGTTCACTTTGGAATTCCACAAGAATAATTAAGAGAGTGCTTTTGTTGTGGAAGTCATAAAAATGAAGTATTTTTGAAAGAACACAGAAACCTGGAAAAATAAATTTTGTATAACATCTAGCCAAATTTATCTCAGTCAGTTGGGTGTGTTCCAGCTTATACAGAGAAAGAAGAGAGAGAGGGAGAGAGAGAGAGAGAGAGAGAGGAAGAAGAAGAAGAAGAAAAGGAAGGAGGTGAAGGAGAAAAAAGAACTGAATCAGAGAGATTGTATTATGTTTTTAGTGTACTTATCAATTCATCTGTGTGAAAAATGAAAACAAAAACAAATTTAAAACCAAAATAAAAACAGCTCCAGGCCAGAAGATCCATATAAGGAATCAAATGAAATAGATCCTAGCATCCACATAAGACTCCAAATCATCCAGATTCTCATAAAGAGAGCTGAGAAAATTTATGTTGTGTTGAGTAAAGAATTCAGGGAACTCTTCCTCAGTAGAGAGTAATTAGCTCTGTTGAGTAGCACACTGGACTTCCCTAATACATTATATAAGCAATGTATAAAAGAATAACTGATTGTAGGCTATCTATCTGAATGATAAGCAGTTATAAAACAAAAATAAATCCCAAAATAATGAATGTAAATTAACATTAAAGACCCTTTGAAAAAGACCTAAATTCCTACTATAGAAACTTTCTAAAATAAGTACATATATAACACCATTTAAACACACACACACACACACACACACACACACACACACACACACACACACATATATATAAATGTTTAAATGGTGTTTCTACATGATGAGGTAGGAACACAATCTTTTCACTAGACAGCACAGGCTAGCAGATAAAAATCCCAATGGGAAGAATGGGTTACCTATCTGAGACATAGAACCACATATGCTCCTGAAAATTACAATCTCTTGTCAGTGATCTTGGATAACCTTGAGAACTTGACAGAAAAACTCTATTGCTGAAGATACCCCAACATGAGTCATATGTTATGGAGAAATAAAACTGACACTAACCTATAAGTTTCATCTCTACTGGCTAGCTTTCATGTATAGGTGATATATATACTACAAGAGAAGAATAAACATCCATCTTATCCTGCTTTGAAACCTTTGAGCTATGATAATGATTGACAGGGTAAGCCATGTTCACTGGTACAAGGATACAACAAATGTTATGGAAGTAAACAAACTCTGGTTGAATTTAAGGTCAGCTCCACAAGACGGAATCATGTGTGGCTTGATATATTATAAGCCTTAGGAAGAACCTACTGTTACTCTGCCAAGGGATTTATTGTAATACCCATAAACTAATTAACTTCTCAACTCTCATCAAATACTTTCTTTCATGTAGTAGATGGTTATTAACACAGAGACCTATAGTTGTTCAAGATGCAGAAAATAAGTTGTAGATTTCTTGAGCCTAAATAGAACATTTATATCACAACCCGACTTGCAACGCTCAGGGGTTATCACACAAACAGGGAGAAATTATTATGAGAGACAGAAGCAGTGGCTGATTACAGATTTTAAGTGTTTCCTGGACATTACAGGGTAGTTCCAAATATTACTTCACAGAGGTTGTGGTAGAATACCCCAAAACTTCGACAAACTTAAGGCAGGTAAAATCCAATCATGGAGGTATGAGGTAGGCAAGAAGTTCCGGTTCTAGCCAAGTAGTAATTGAGAACTGATAGTTATTGGGAGAAGGAGAGTCAGTTTACTTTAAGGGCATGATTCCTCATAGGTAGACTGTGCTCTTATGGAAGATCTCAACCCCAGAAGTATTGGGAAATTAAATATTGAACTTTATCAATGTTTTTAATTAAAGAGACAATTAAGTTGGATGGGTAGAAAGTTTGAGGATGGAGGATAATATGATAAAACCACATTGTATGAAACTCTCATAGAATTAATACAAATATTATTAAAAATAAATTGATTTTAATTTTCACATTAATATTAAAATAGGCCTCTATATCAAAAGAAAATATTTCTTAGTAAACAGGTAAAATATAGATATATTCAGACATGTGAGCCTGAAAGAATTCATTACTATTAGATATAAATAAGAAATGGCAATATGTGTCATGAAGTAAAGATGAAATGATCTCAGAAACAATTACACCAAAGAACAAAATAAAGGAAAGGAACTGTAATGATGTATGATATTTCTGTGATACTTTTTATTATTTACACTGTTAGGTTTTTGAGGTTTACAGAACATATAAAAATAAAATGAATATCAAAGGCATTAAGCCTGGGAGGGGTGAAATGTCCATGCATTGTTAAAATGTTTCTTTTTTATATATAAAACACTGTATTACCAATCAAGAGCAGATTGATAAGCTAAAGAAATACACTATAAATTATGTAACAATGATTAAATTGACAAATTGAAATTGATCTTTATGCAATGGACCAAAAAGGAGATGAAAAGGAACTATTAAATGTATTTAATACAAAAACTGATAAAAAGTAATAAAAAGCCAAGCAAAACAAATGGTACAATTATAAAAGAAATTGCAAGATAACTGGAATTCAAATATTATCAGCAACAAATTAAGCAGCCTTAACAGCAAAATGAAAAGACATAAAATATCAGTTAAACAGTAAGTTCTTAAAAACAACAGAACATTATTCATTCAGGAAGATATTGACATTTCAGCCACATAGTTGGAGGTATCTGTGCAATGGGAATAAATCTGGCAAACAAAAACAAAATCTGCTCAATGTCACTCATATGTGGAATTTAAAATAATCTGTGTCGTAGAAGTTGAGTATAGAATGTTGTTTACAAAATCTAGGAAAAGTTGGTGTGGTGGTTTGAATAAAATGGCCCTCATAGGCTCATATATTTGAATGCTAAATCCTCTTCAGAGGATTAGAGGGTATGACCTTGTTGGAGGAATAATGTCACTGTAGGGCAGTTTTGAGGTTTCAGAAGCCCAAGCCAAGCCTCGTGGCTTTCTTTCTTCCTGCTGCCTGTGGATCCAGTTGCGGCATTTTCAGCTACTTCTCCAGTGCCGTGTCGGCCTGCTTCCCACCCTGCTCCCCACCATGATGACAATAGAACAAACGTCTGAAATTGTAATCAAGCCATAATTAAATGATTTTTTTTATAATAGTTACTGTGGTCATGGTGTCTCTTCACAGAAAGAACATTAACTAAAACAGGCGTTGCTACCAGGTTGTGGGACACACTTAATCATGTTGCTTATTGGTGGACTTTTGTTTTTTGAGACACAGTATCTCTGTGTAGTCCTGGCTGTCCTGTAACTCACTCCGTAGACCAAGCTGGCTGGTAACTTGTGGAGATCCACCTGTCTCTGCCTTCTGAGTTCAAGGATTAAAGGTGTGTGCTACCACTACCTGGTTTGATGGTGGACTTTGGGACTTTGAATTAGGAAAGAAGTTGGCCACTTTATGCTGGGCTAAATAGGCTAAGAGTGTGGAAGATCATGGTGCTGAGTGCAAAGTAGACTATGATAATCCAAATCCAGGGGTTTCAGAGGAGAAAATATTAGTAAATAGATTAGAGATCATACTTGTGATATTTTGGTGTGTAGTGGAGCTAAATCCAGGACTCAAGGAGATAAAATGATTAAAGAAAAGCCTGAGTGAAGCTTAGATTTTATTGGAGACCCCAAAGACATTGGAGATGTCAGGGTCATGGGATACCAGTAAAGAGAGCTCCTAACAGGATGTGGACATATTACAAGAGAAAGAAGTGTATTATAGTCATCAAAGCAGAAGGGAGTTGGAAATCTGAAGATGGAGATGCAAAGTTTGGAGTTCGCTCATCTGAGTTCTGGTTTGCATTGTTCCAGTATTTCTTCACTGTGCTCCCTTTCCACCCTTTTGGAATGGTAATGGATATTCTGTGCCATTCTGTGTTGCAAGTATGTGATCTGTTTTTTGATTTTAATTTTGCAGGGATTACAGTTATGAGATTGCCTTGAGTCTCAGAAGATCTTTGGATTTTTAAACAGTGTTGAGACTGTTGTAGACAATGGGACTTTTGAAGTTGGACAGAATGCATTTTTGCATTATGCTATGCCTACAAAGCTATGAGTACAGGTTATGTACTCATGTGGTAGTATGAATAAGAATAGGCCCCCATAGGCTCATATATTTAAATACTTAGTCATCAGGGAGTGGCACTATTCAGAAAGATTAGTAAGTGTGACCTTGTTGGATGAAATGTGTCACTGTGAGTGGGCTTTGGGGTTTCAAAATCCCAAGCCAACTCAGTGACTCTCTCTCTTCCTGCTGCCTGTGGATCCAGTTATAACTCTCAACAACTTCCCCAGTGTCATATCTGTCTGCATGCCTTCTGGTCATGATGACAATGGAGAAAACCTCTGACACTGTAAACAAGCCCCAATCAATGCTTTCCTTTTTAATATTTGCATGGTCATGGTGTTTCTTCTCTGCAAGAGATCACTTACTAAGACAGTTGGGTGCAGGTTATGAGGAGAGTTTAGCAACGAATGTAAGGATCAGTTACATATATTAATAAATACTGCTCTGCTGATTTATAGTAGATTGACTATAGATAACAGCAATGATCTGATTATTTCAAAATGCTGGAAGAATGAACTTTGAAAAATTCACATAAGAAATGATAAATGTTTAAGGAGATTAATATTGTTTACATTATTTGAAAATTGTACTGTATGCACACATCAGATCACATGGATTCCTATTATTATGAATGATTTTGTGTTTTATATATCAGGTTATAAATAAACTTTAAAAGAGGAAGACACAACTGAGTGACAACTATAAAATGAAGCTTTAAACATAAATATACAGGGTCATAGAGATGGTTCAGCAGGTAGAAGCAATTTCTGGCAACACTAAAGACTGAATTTGATTCACAGCGTCCACATGGTAGAAGAAGAGGACCAATACCTCTTGTTTTTGTTTTCTTACCTCCAAAAATATGTCATGGAACATGTACCCAAAGATGTATACCATGTTCACACCTGGCAAAAAAAGGCTGGAAGGCTTCTAGCATACTAAATCAGTAGATTGTAGAGTGAAGTTGTATTATAAGTGAGAAAAGTTATTTCATGATGAATGACAGTGGTGAAGATTAAGCAAAGAATAAATGATAAATCTGTAAGCATATAACAGAACTTTAAAACACACAAAACAAAACATTACTAAAATTTCAGAGAGAGAAATAAAAATTGGCAATTATAATAGGAAATATTTTCCCCTTCACTAACCAGCACCAAATTGTATTCCATATATCTGCAAAAGTTATATTAAGTGATCATATTGCTTAAAAGACCTTTCCAATAATTAATTTATCAATAAAAAGAGGCTAGTTTGCTGCTGGACACACTGGCTAGTCATATCAGAAATCAAATTTTCCCAGTTTTAAAATTGGAATTAGATTAGTTTCCATTGTTGTGATATATATTACAGTCACCTCACCTTAATTGTCAGTAACCCAGCTCAATATAAGGAAAAAGTAAAGTATTTCGGTTCTTTAAGGGCATTCAATGTATCAACTCATTGAAAACAACTTGTTACATTCCTGTCATTAAAAATTGGTTATAGATTAATTTCTTTATAAAGAGAAGTGAAAAGAAATTAATTACTGTGCGAAACAGGTGATTAAAGTGGATATGTTTTTATCTTTCTATAGTTTGAATGATAAAAGAGAGGTCTGATAACACTAAAAAAATACTTTGCATTTTTAATCTTTAATGAGAAACACAGAAGACAAAAAACTAAACTAATCAACACAAATATAATTGTTTTGTCTTCCCCATTGACATATTTTATTGCAATTACAAATAAGAACAAAATTGTTAACATATTAAAAAAAATAAAAAGCTCATTAGTAACAAGACTTTTCTGCCCTTTGTTAAAACTCAGTATTTGTCCCAAACCAATGGCTTATTTTCACTACACTAAGATAAAGGACCATGCTGACAATGAAGTATTCGTTGTTCAGTTTTATTTATACCAGTTTCCTGTGCTTTCCTTCTTTTGTAGCCAAGTAGTCTAATATAGTATGAAATTAGTATGAATTCTTATATAGTATGTAGTCTAATATAGTATAATAGGATGTAGTTTAATATAGTATAATAAGATGTAGTCTAATATAGTATAATATGGTCTATAAAGCATGAAATTCAAGCAACAGGAGTGGGCAGCAGATCTCCTGCATACTGAGGAGCTCACATGCTCTACGAGCTTCCTGTTCTCATTACAGGAACCTATTACAGAACAATTCTCAATAAGGCCACTAAAAATATTGTTTCTCCAAGCAGGCCCAACTTTTTTCAATAAGAGTTCAGTATTATTTGTTATGTTTAAAATTCATTGCCATACCTGTCCCGTGAGATGGAACCCATACCCGACACTGTCAATAAAGTCAATAGCCCAAGGTTAAATAGGTCATGGGCCCTAATGCAGAACTTACTGCTATTATTTTTATAAATGAATATAGCAATAAATTGACTGCCAATGTTATATTGCTATACACCCATCGCTCAGCCCTCAACAGAGATGTTTCTTCTTGCAGTAGTTGGTAATTCACACAGACACCCACAACTGGATAATGTGCAGAGAATAAAAGACTCCAGAATATTCAGCCCTAAAAGTGATGTCTACATCATATAATGTTTGTAAAGATTCATAGATCTATGCAGAAAAGGATTTGGAAAGATTCTAAGAGCAAGAGGTAGAGGATCACTTCAAGGTAACCATTTTCCAGTCTAAGTAGGACAGATGCATGTATAAAGTCATGGAGATTGTGATAGCACAAACAAGGTCCAAACCATGTAAGCCTCATGAGACCCCAACCAGTAACCAAGAAGTTATTTTCAATTGATAGCTCCTGGGAACTTGGAGAAGGAAAATAAGAATATCAGATTTCTTCAATGGAGTAACACTGGTCTTAGGCAGGCTCCATACTGCTGAAAACAAATAATTAAATTGTTTAAAAATATTTATATTATTATTAATTGATTGGTGGTGGCTAGTCCATAACCAGCCATTATAAATGAGCACACAGAGACATCATGGATTTTAACAAGCCTTGGCCTGAACTGAGCAATCTTGGCCAATCTAAGCTAGCTCTTAATTCTATTTCTGAATAAAGTCCTGTATAATATACATACATCCCTTTGTATTGCTATTCTCCATGTTATGTCAATGTTTCAGGCCACGTGGAATGATCTTCTTTCATCTACCCCATCATGTGTGTGTGTCTTCCTTCCTGTTCCTGGCTTCTTCTTCCTATCAGGCTCTCTGTCTCAGAAGCCGGAACACCTTAGTCCTGCCTATCTATGTTGTTGCCTAATCTCAGGTCTGGGCATTTATTTAACCAATCAGAGACAATATAAGTAACATACAGCAAACAGGACAAATTAATTAACATTTAGAATGCATAACATCACGCCCATCAATTCCCTCATTTTGTCTAATAAAAAAGCTAAATTTTTAACTCATATAGTAAAAACAGTAAAACAAATATTAAACAATCAAGAAAAATATGTACAAAAGTTACACATATAATGCTTACACTATTTGTATCAGGCAATCTTGAAGAAGAAAAAAAAATCATCTATCTTGGTGTGTGTAAAATTCTCAACCTAAATATTTTCTATCACATCCTATATTTATAAACCTAAAGATATTATTTAGACTTGAAAATATCGTTTTAAATCCTAAATAACTCAAGTTTAATGGAAATTTTATGTCTATTATGCTTTCAACCCCATCAAAAACAAAAGAGGGGATAAAGTTATTATTTGAGTGAGTAGGAAGCATAGGAGAGCAGATTCCAAAAAGAAAAATGACAGTTTGCTGCCTAGCCAGTCCCAAGATCTTTCAATACCTTTGGATCATCATCTTCAGCCTTCTGGCCAAGCATATCTCACAGACATAATTGTGCAGCAGGAAATAAGGATTTTCCCACTCTGTCTATGCAGAATCAGGCCATCAACTTACCTGCATTCAAGCTCTGGTCAATCTTTGGACTGTATATAGTCTGTTGAGAGAGCAGGGATATTTTTGCCCAGGGGGAATTATCTCCTGACAGAGATTTCTTTTTGATGTTCATTGTCTTCTTCCAAGTCAAATAGGAGCTGTCAGGAGCTGACTGTCTTAAGTCAAACAATTCTTAAAATAATAAAAAACCTCCTTAAATGCCATTTTCTGTATGTCTCTGAGGGTTTTGAAGATATCTATAGAAATATTTATAAATCTATCTATCTCGCAAATTTGAACAAGCAAACTGAATATTTTTAATAACTTACTATCTGTTTAATATAGTAAGCCTATTTTGTGATAAATTAAGACTAGTATCTGACATGGCCAGGAGCTTGACTGGCGAGCCATCAACCTGTATTATATAGACTCCTAAATAGATTGCAATAGCAACCCATAAAAGGATTGGAAGTAAACTTCTACTTTTAAATGAGTTTTATAGGCACAATACCTTATATAATAGTTAAAATATACATGATATGTGTCAAATATAAAATTCCATAACAATGAATCAAAATTTAACCTTATTTTTGTATCAATATACAAAATTATATAGCAATGTATCAAAAGGTAACCTTATTTTGAGAATAACAATAGTTTTTAAGTTTCAGAGCAGATTCAATAATTTACCCTTATATCTTATCATTTCTATATTATATATACATATTCCCCCCTTTTCCTTTCAAGTCTTCTCCCCCTATATAAGAGAGAAGAAGGATAGAGAAAAGAAAAAGAGAGAAAACCTTGAATCTGACTTTCTACATCTTGCTTAACAAGATCATTTAACAACTTGTAACCAGTCCCCTCAAACAACATCTATAACCAAGAAATCACCCACCCCAACTTTTGGGAATGGGGCATCATTCTCTTAAAATTGCTTCCTGCTGATTTGAGATGCAGGACACCTGTTTGGGGGACCAAATAAAATGTAAAGATGGTAAGCATGTTAATAGTAACATTTGTTGTACAGTCCCTATGTGCTCAGCAATTTGAATGTCCTGAGCAGTTTGTAGTCTGAAGCTGGACTTTGGGTAGGAAAGTTCAGGGCTTTATTGAAGTCCTGGCTGGAGCAGTCTGTGAGATTGGACCATCTCAGCAAGCTGTTTGAAGTTGTTCTGGATGCAGATTTTGGAGGAAACACCTATTGAGGCAGTCTATGAGACTGGATCACTTGGGTTATTTGTCTTCTTTGATATCTGGTCACTTTGTTGTCCCCTGGGCTGTGTTTCTCCATGCTATGCCAATGTTCCAGGTCATAGGTGATGAGGTTATTTTCTATAAACCATGACATGTGTCTTCCTTCCTGCACTTTGTTTCTTCTCTTCTTCATCTACTGGAGGCTTCTTCTACCCATGAACCTCTCTGTCTCAGAATCCCTCACACCTCTGTCCTGCCTATCTCTGTCTTTGCCCAATCTCAGGCCTCGGCATTTATTTAACCAATCAGAGACAATGTAAGTAACAGACAGCAAACAGGACCAATTAATTAAAATTTAGAATGCATAATATCACCCCGTCACCATACTCAGGAGTAGTGAGCCAACATAAATTGTATTCCATGTTGCTTGTTCATTTGTTCATTTGCCTGGCTGCTTGTTTGTTTTTTACAGGAAGGAAAAACATGAAGTGGGATGAGTAGGGAACTGAGAGAAGGTGGTGAGGAGAAAGCAAATATCAAAATATATTGTGTGAAATTCTCAAAGAATAAGTAAAAATATTTTTAAAATCTAAAGAAAACAAACAAACCAACAAACCAAGAGACAAAATGACTATATCCATTCTCAATGCACCTTTTCTTGGATATTTCATATACTATGAAATGTACTACACAGTAGAAAATTCCACTGTTGTGCATATCAGTGGTATAGACAAGTTGATAACCATGTAGGCTGTGTTTGAGTTTCTATCCACAGAGGGACCATGAGGGAACAGCCCATAAGGGAGAGTGGAGAAGCCTATTGGTCTTCTCTCCACAGGATCCAGCCCATCTATCTCTGCCACAACCCACAAGGAAGCTGTATTCAGACAGAAGATCTGAATGAGTCTGTCATACCTTATATTGATGCATTTTCATAAGTAACTCAGTTGATAGTTTGTAACTAAATATAGCCATCCATGTCCATTGGGGGCAGGAGGTTATACCAAGTTATAAAAACTAGCGTCACATTGCACATATTCAAGTGTTACTGTGGTTAAACAATGAATTTACTTATTTATTTGTTTATTTGTGTGTTTGTTTGTCTAGCTTTTTCCTTTTACTATAATTAGAAGGGCCCCTAATTGAGACCCCAAAAGACTCTGAGGCCCCAGAGAGGGTTAACCCATGAGCCAGGCTTGAGGTTGCTATTCCCAGAAATGGGTTCAGCAGTCACTTGAAAAAACAGCAGAAAATGGGCAGCTTAAGAAAGATAAGATTGTTGAGAGAAGTTACTTAAATGATAATTGCTGGTTTAAAAACCCTCCCTATTTTATGATCATTTCATAATCACCCCCTGTCTTGTTATCAACTCATATTTGCTGACTAACTGGGCCAAAAGCTTTTTCCAAAGGTTGCCCTCGCTTTCAGTTTAAATACTCAAGTCATGTTGAAGATTACCTAACTCACCCTAGAATTCCCTTGAAAGTCTTTAAAAAGAGCCTGGGAGCTCATCTCAGGTCACCATTTTGTCTAAATGGTGGAGTTCTGCAGAAAATAAACGTTCTTTGCTATTGTATGCTATCTGAGTGTGGGTATCTTCTCCAGTGTGTCCTGGACCCTATCAATTGCACAACCTAGTCTGTCCTGTGTAAGGATTGACAGGTTTGAGAATGTGGAGTAGTATTTCACACACTGTATTTGTATTGTGATATATTCTTCATTCTGATATTCACCTTCTCTACTCTTAACTGACTGTAAGCTCATAGACATAGTTGGTGGTGTCTTTGTTAACCTTTTTGTTGTTTCTTGAAAGTGCATGGGGTATGGGGGCATATTTGAGAATGCAGGTTCATACATATCTGTATTAACATGTATATGCCAGTATTGTACATGTATGCTTGCATGGGGATAAAGGCCAGAGATTGACATTGGGTGTCTTTCTCAGCCACTCTCCAGTTCATATATTGAGTCAGGAACTCAAACATGAACCTAGATCTTATGAGCTTCTTTGGCTGTTCTAGCCAGTTTGCTCTCTTTCCTTTCTTTCTAAATGCTAGGATAACTAAGCATCATGCACAAAGGAACAATAGAGACTAAAATAAATATATGTGCATATAGTGAAATTTATTCCTCTTTCTCCTTCAGGCCTTAAATATGGGATGATTAGATACATTTGTTCTTTGTTGATCCAAGTCCAGTGCTCTATAATTTTTTAACTATACATTATTGTATGAACACCAGTTTGCCATTGACTTGGCATTATAATAACTCCCACTAGCACTTTATGCCTGGAACATGAAAGTGCTTTCTCAGGAAGAAGGATGGTTTAGTAGGTTAAAAAAAAAGAAAAAGGAAAAAAAAAAAAAACCTTGATGACGTCAGTTTGATTCCTGGAGCCTGAGTATTGTTTTGACTTTACATGCATACTCTGGCACACACATGCACATGTTTAAACACAAATCATAAATGTTCCCATAACAGTAACAAAGAAAACTGTACTAAAAGAAAAGAAGTGTATTGTCTCTCTGAACCTTTTTCCTTCAACCCTCATGTAGTTATAATTCTTTATACTTGATAAAAAAAAAAAGGCCCAGACAGATTCTGTCTCAATTTGTTTTCAGACTTGTGCAGGGTTTGGCAACTATGATGCAGGCAAGAAAGGAGAGAGACATCTTTTGCAAGGATCAGGCCTTTCCATAGTTGGAAGCTGCCTCTTCCAATGCTGTACAGATTTTCATGTGTGAGGGATTTGCAGAGTCCTGTAATATGAGAGTATTTTTGTGTCTCTGTATATTACAATGTTATTCACCTTCAGAAATATTCAGTGTTCATAGTGAATGAAGATGTTCAGTCATGATAGAAAAGTGGATAAATAATGTAATATCATCTTTATACTGATAAAACATTTCACATATAATCATAAATTCTATACTGGAAGAGGAGCATCTTCACACCCTTTTTGTCTCTCACTTATATGATCAGCATAATAAGTGAAAATGGAATCGCTTTTATATATAAAACTGTGAAACAAGGCACCTCAGAGAATTGGAATTACCCCAGGAATATCATGCTGGGAGAAAAAAAAAACAAAAAAACACTGAATCTTGGTGCCAGGAATTGTCTCCTGCAGAGATTTCTCCCAGTTTTAACATCTTGTCTGACCACTTCACAGGATGAAACCAAAGCCAAATGGTGAGGGCCAGGGCACCCTTGATCTGACCCCTTAGCTATGCTTATCTTGACCTTTTATTTAAACCTAAACTTCTAGTCAGAACCAGAACAATGGATTGGGGAGTCAATGGACTTTTCTTTTTTCTCCTTTCCCAAATTGGTGCATTGTGTAAAAGTTCTTTGTTTACTTTTCAGTACTTTCAATACTAACAACAGAAAATAATTTATCGTGTCTAGAAAATTCTGCTTGCCAGTGTTGCTTTGTCATCCGTTTTTCTGCACTATCCTGTCTCTCATCCCACTAAATTAGGAACAAACTCTTAATTTCATCACAATTTTGTTATGGTGGAAGCTTGGGGAACAATGAGGAAAGATTATATTAGCACTAGAAGTTGAATGAAAATAGGAAAGCTGGGGAGAGGTTGACCTTTCTCTAACTTCTCACAAATGGGATTAAAGATACTGAAAGACCAGGAGTCAGGCAGACTCCATAGTAGGCAGACAGGGAAAGGACAGAGTAATAAAGGTGATGAACCTCCAAGATGACCAACTTCTTCCTCAGTCTCCTGGCTTGGGACAAAGGCCTGGCACCTTTGTCTCCCACAAATAGGATCCCTGCTGATGGATCAGCTCAAGGAGGTCAAGACTGTATCAGGACATGTCACATCACAGTTGCTGATCAATTAACCATCCCATTCCTATACAAACTGACAAACCCTACAGTAGGGGAGGAAGACTCTTCAGAATATTTAAAACCCCCAGCCCTCAACAAGAGTTTGAATGTTCTGCTTTTCGAGTCCCCCACTCGGCAGTGCAGAGGGTCTTTTCTCTGTGGCTACTGCACTGTATGTTTCTTCATCCTCAATGAATGCCTTTCTTCAACTGCCAATTCTACTTGTATTGTTTGAGATTTCTCTGTGGCTACCGGTTGTGCTTCAGATATTTTCTGTCTTTCAATTGTTTAATTGGAAGAGAAAGAAAAGCCGTTTTGACCCCTAGACTGAATCGATACAAAACAGTCTTTAGATATCTCATCTCGATCTTGACATTGCAGTCTTGCTGACTGGAAGTGATAGGATCCCATGGAATCCAAGTTCTAGGGCGTCTGTCTTCACTTTAAAGCGATTATTTTTTACTATGGTTATCACGCTCGCCTCACAAGTTACATCTCAATCACAATCCCCTCCCTACTCCCCCCTCCAGTCCCACCCTTCCACCCTCCTCCCCCTCAACCCCCCCATCCTCTTCCCTTCTTTTTTTTTTTTTTAGTTTAAGGTATTTCTTTTTTCCCCCCAACAGCTCTCCCTTTCAGTCCAAAAAATGGTTCTTTTTCTTATAACTATAAATACAATACAAAACAACAAAAATAAATAGGCCACAATTATAAGAGTTATATGGCTTAGCATACATTCCCAATGTCCAGTCCATATGTATTTGCCACCTGACTTTAACATTCTACTATCTAACCATCTCCATGAGTTTAAAGTTCTATATCTAACTCAGCTTTCATACTAACTTGCCTCATAATTTTAAAAATATATTCTTAGATCTAGAACACCCTCTTGATTCCTAAACAACTCAAAATTGAACTATGAGACTCTAGCTATCTATTCTTCAACCACCTCAGAGACCTGAGAGGGATAAATATATCTGATTATATAGGAAGTGCAGGGCCTGCAGCTTCCAAAACTAAAAAATGACATACCAGTGGCTGCCTGGACAGTTCCCATTTTCTCTCCATACATTACAGCATCAATCTTCAGCCATTTGGCCCCATTTCTCTGACAGACATTGATTCTTAAAAGTCAAAGAAATATTTTTGTTGAGTACATGTTTTTATCAGTAGTAGTCAGGCTCTGGTTAATTTCCCAATTCATTACAATTCTCTTATTGCAAAGACAATTTAGAGCTCCTCTGGTTCTGAATGACTAGACACAGTTGGTAAAATTCAGCTTAATTTTGTATTTAGAGCCACACCTATGGTATTCAGATTCTTTCTGCAGGTACTATTTAATATGACTGTTTTCATTTAATATGAACCCCATCCAAGCCGAATTTCCTTTCTTTCTATTTATTCACATTAGCAATTTCTAATAAACACTAAGCTAAAACAGTATTAGCTTTATTTATTCCCCTATTTGTTAAAATGTTGAAAAAAATTCATAATTGTTCATTTGCATTCTGTTGCTATGATGTAATATTCTGGTGGGAAGAAGCAACACAGGAGAAAACGCTTTAGTCGGCTTACTATTCCAAGTTAGCCATAATTTCAGGGATGTCAAAGCAGGAGCTTAAGTAGCTAGTCATAACATAATCACAGTAAGTGTGAAGAGAGAACAAACACATGCTTGCTTGCTTTCAGAGCGCTTTCCCCTCCCTTACACAGTTTAACACAGACAGCATGCTTAAGGAATGGTGCTACCCACATTCCTGAGGGTCCTCTTACATCAATTAACAAGGGAGAGAAATCTTTACAGACATGCTCCCAAGCCAACTTCTTCCAGACAAACTTCTCAGGAGACATTAGGTTGCGCCAAGTTGCCACTTAAAACTATCGCGAGAATTGAACTGGGTTCAGATTTCTGGACTAGGTTAATGTTTATTTATAAGTAAATGCAGAGGTATAATTTATATATTATCTTATATTTTATAGACGATATGTAATGTTGTGTTTAGACGTTGGTAACAATAATCACTTACACATTGATAAGGACTTGGAGGGAAGAAGAGAGAGAAGGTAAAAGGTAAAAACCTGACTCTCCCTAGGCAGGAATGAATAAGGAAGATATAGAAGTAACTAATAATACAGGGAACAAATCAGGACTCTAAACTCTATGTGTACTTTGAAAAGGAGACAGAGTACTGACAGAGTTAAGAAAAGCATTCCTAAATCAGGAGGACCTTAACTTAATCTTGTTTTGTCATTGAGCAGCTGAGATCCTCAGAAAGCCGATTAATTATCACTAAGCTTAATTTGTATTCGACACTTGGAAATCTATCAGTATCAACCTGATAGAGTTTTTGGGACTATTATTTGACCTTTGCTAAGATAAATCACTTAGAAAAGCATCTGATATGTGTCAAATTTTGAATTATTACTGTTAAATGAAGAGTAACCATATTTGATGGAACTCTTCGAAATAGGACGGCTAAGGAATGCTTCATTATTAAGTACAGGGTTCTAATAAATATATTTGATTCCATTTTATTGAAAGTAGTGGCTTTCATCTAGGCTACTTTATAAGAGGGACAGCTGAAAGGCAAAGGAACACAACTGATTTGGTGTTTGCTTACCTTGTCACATTTTAGATTTGAGTCAGAATTTAAGATGATCATTCATCAGTTTCATATAAGAATGGGTTTTCCTCATGTTGAATAGTTTATATTTTTGAAAAACTTTTATAATTTCTTCAAATACAAATATCATATAATTACTGAATAACATTATGAATTTTAGGTCAAAATATGAAGTGTTCTCAGACTTTTCTTTTTTTTTTATTTTGCAGGCACAATTATTTATTCTGTTTAAGGTATCAGCAATAATCACAGTCATACATAAATGTACAAAAGCACAGATATAATGGGTATTCTATCTTATGGATTTCTCCACCATGGACTCCAAAAAGATATGGAGGCATAGAAACTGCTTGCCGATGATATGTTGTTTCTACTCTGCTTCATTTCTCTGAACATACACATCTTTGAAAAATAATAAATAAAAGAGGAACTATGACATCAATCAACCTATATCGGGGAGTTATTTTACCAAGAAAATTTTTACAGACAAAGCACCTTTTATGTAAAAAACAGAGACCTGAAATTAATAAAGAGTATCATGCCAAACAAAAGCAGACAATTTTTCTTTGATAAATCTTATTAATTTAGCTACTGGGTATTAACGACTTCCAAACAAAAGATAGCTTCCTTTTTCTATCAGGTTTAACAAAACGTACAGTTGGAAATTTCAACAGTTTTCCCATCAAGGGAAATCAGTGGAGAATGTTATACAGCAAACTACTTCAAAATGCTGCACATTGGAGACCTGTGAAGTCTAGCCTGGGCATTTGCCATGTTGATTTCATTGCTCATTTACATTTCTTCCTCTAAGTGGACTGAATTACAAAGAGTAAGCAAAAAAAAATAATAATAATCAGCATGGCAAAACAACATTATCAGCCCAATTTACTTCGATTTTCTCTCATGGTTTTTGGATAAGATTTTATCTAATTTAATGAAATTGGTCAGTCCATATCTTCATTAGAAAAGAAAAGGAAAAAAAAAGTAAAATAAAACACCAGATACCTAGTATTTCTTAAGGAGAAAAACAGAGACATGAAGTAGAAGAATTCTCTTGACATACAGGTTATGCCCCTGTTGTTTTTGTTAAAAAGAACATAAAAGAGAAACTGGAAGCTCAGTGGTCTTCAGAGGCCTGGAGGATTTTAATGCCTGGCCTGGTCTTTTCCAGAACAAAGCAAAACAATAAAGATCTGGGACAGAGGTCAAGGTAATGTCAGGAAAGGTTGTCTTCACAAGGTCGCTTCAGGGTTAGCCATATTTCATTATCTCTCAGCGGTAGGTGAGATAAGCCTTATAGTGATATACTTGATAAAATATATCCATGAAATGTTTGGGATTTAATTTTCTTTTGGGAATATTTTAAAAACATGAACTAAGAAATGTTTGTCCCTACCTGCCAGGAAAAATGCTGGACACATACTTTGCAAGTGGAATTCAGCTGTGAATAAATGAATGAAGAAACAAATTGATCCAGTCAGTAGGTCGCCATGTGTCCAGAATAGTAATATTTGCAATACTGCTGCTTACCAGCCTGAACATGTATGTGCACATCTGTCTACTTCAGTAGACACTCTCTGTTCAAGTCCAATGAAGCAGAACACACGGGACGTGAATCTATTCTAATGTGTCTGTTCTTCCTACCTTACATATAACAAACCCTTCCATCTCTGCCCTTTGCATCGGTATACCCCAGGGTAAGTTACTGGCATTAATGTTTTCCTTCAATGCAGGGTTAAACTTTAAAGGAAAAAGTCAAAATTATTAACTTCAATTTAGAGAAAAAGAAACACACACACACACACACACACACACACACACACACACACACACACACGGCTAAATGGTTACACCCATGTCAATTGAGGGACCAAAAGAGGAATGTCCAATATTCATAGAAGCCTATATATTTAATAGTTTAATTTTGTAAGATCAAAACTAAAACCAGTTGTGAAATACTGCTTATTGTTTGAAAGTATTTTTATGAGTATAGTTTGAAAGACATATGTCAATTTTTCCATGATGGCTTGTAATTGGAATAACTGCTCAATCAACACACACCCATATATATATATATATAATATATATATATATGGGTGTGTGTTAAGTGAAATTACTAAAAAAAGTGACTTTATTATTTCTCAAAAGAAATTTTTACATTAATGTGACATTTTTCTTTTATTCCTTCCCCCCCTTTTTTGCATGCCATTTTTTTTCCTGGGTTCTGGTAGCAATGCACAGATAATGAAATGAACTGAAGCATTTTTCAAAGCCCGGCATATTATACAGTTCTAGCTACAGTCAAGGGTGCCTTTCTTAACTGGGTCGGGGATGACTGGGCACCTTCTTGTGATGCACTTCACTTCTGGAGATGTTATGCCACCAGTGAATGAAGCATGAGTGAGAGAGAAGCAATGAGTGGGCTGCATCTTTTGTTTCCACTCTCCTCCTCAGAAGGATTAAAGTGGATGCACTACAAAGCACCTGGAAGATTCTTCTTGCATGTGCTTGAATAAGAATTACTGGACTTTAAATGCAATTGTTGATGTTTATCTAGCTGCATGTGGACAATCAGAACCCAGAGATTCACTATCACAATCTATTCTGAATCCTTTAGCCAAGACCAGCGTGCAGAAGAGATGTAGCCAGGCCTGGAGGACTTGCTGTTCGCTTATATGATAGTTTGGGGAAGATTCTACAGTATAAAATGTATGCTAAGCCATATAACTCTTATAATCGTGGCCTATTTATTTCTGTTGTTTTGTATTGTATTTATAGTTATAAGAAAAAGAACCATTATTTGGACTGAAAGGGAGAGCTGTTGGGGGGAAAAATAAATACCTTAAACTAAGAAAAAAAAAAAAAAGAAGGGAAGAGGATGGTGGGGCTGAGGGGGAGGAGGGTGGAAGGGTGGGACTGGAGGGGGGAGTAGGGAGGGGATTGTGATTGAGATGTGACTTGAAGAAATAAAAAATAAATTATTAAAAAAATAATAATAACATAATTCATTTACCTTAAAACTCTTTATCACTCAAGTTTGATTGGAATCATTTCATTGACTTAGAGAGTAGAATATATTCAGGCAATATCTGTGTCATAGGCATGGACCACAATACCTTTCTGAAACCCAGGTTCTTCTGAGAGGCCCTCATCAGCAAGTTGAGTGAAGGCTCATGTGTCCCGTTGTCTCAGGATATTACTCTCTCGTCTTCCCTTCATACACTTATGATTGTTAAGATCCAGTTCATCTGTGCTGCAAAACATTGACCTTTTTGGATCTAACAAATTTCTTTGTTTTATATACTCCAAAAAATCTGCAACTAAACTTTGTTGTGACATATTAACACATACTATATCAGACGAAAATATAACTCATGTTATATTATAGTTATAGTAATAATGTAAGTGAGTAATTGCATGTTAGGTTGGTTTGTGAATAGCAGATAATAGGTTTTCTACTGACAATTCTCTCTCTGCTCTTAGGAGAATGAGAATGTGCATTAATTATCATGAAATATCTACAGAGATACTTCAGAGAGTGTGCTGAGGCTCAAAAATATACATCTGAGATATGAATCTGGACCCAGTGTCCTCATGCAGTAGGCTTTATAGATTATCTTAATTTCCCTAAAGAAGAACTGGAGAACATTTCGAGGCTACTGTCAGTTGTAGCTGATCTTCATGGTTGACTCAACAAGACTTACAGTCACCTTGGGGACAAACCTCTGGACCTGTCTCTGTCTGTGAGGGAATTTCCAGAGAACTTTACTTGAAGAAAGGACCCACCCTGACTATGTGTGAGTCTATGTTATGGGCCAGGGTCCAGGAATGAAGAAAACGCAGACCTGAGCATTGTTCTCTCTGTATTTCTATCAGAAACAAAATGATGAGCTGTCCCATGCTACTGGTGCTGAACATTCCCTGTTAAAATAGGGTATCTACTTAAATAGTCATCTAAAATTAAGCCATTCATCCTTGAATTGAGTTGGTCAGGAATTTTGTCACAGCTATCAGAGAGATGAATATCTATACTTTTCAAAAGTCTAGTATATACAGTCCAGTTATAATTTCCTTGTCATCATCCTTATAATCTCTTAGTCTCTTATTCTTAAACAATATGTCTAACTGTAATATGCAGAGTTAAGAGGACCATTAAGGATATTTTTGGTCTGAATTTCATTTCTCTAATTAGTGCTGTGTTTCACATGTGAGCAAAACCAATGTCCTAGGGGGATTTTGTTATTTGTTCTTTTATTTAGGGACATAAGAAGAATTCATTTCATTCTTTGTGGGCAATTTTTAGAAAAGAAATGAATGGTTTTGCTCTGACTTTCAAGAATTTAAAAAGAGAAACTTGAGATAATCCTTTGTCACACCTCTACCATTCATGGAGCCTGTATGACCATCTTTATCTAGCAGGTATTACCTACTCTCCAGCACTCTGTCCCAGCCACCTTACTCCCTGATCATATTTTCCCTGTTCAATTGATGAAGAGAATTTGACTGCTGCTCCCTGAACCAACAATCTACCTGTTTCTCTAAGAGCAATTTCTTGTATTTCAGTATCTTGTACAAACTAATATTATATTGATTTTATGAGTTCTTTCAATTTCTACTTCATACTCCTACTCTTTTAAACCCTGATTTAGGGTCACCAAATGCCTGCTGAGAATATCACTGGCAGATATAGTTAATTTGTGCATATCTGCCAAGTAAGACTTCTTAGTCCAAGGAATGTATTTTTCAGCTATCTTGAACCTGTTACTTAAATGCTGTTCTTAAATAGAACTTCCTTTTGGAAGAGAGTATCATATCAGAAACAGGAAAAGAAACAAGAAATTAATATAATTGCACTTCAGTTACTTTTTAAAAATGAGCATTAGATTGCTTTGGTATTAAGCAATAAATAGTAATGCTATTTTAAAGTTAAAGGACATATCAAAGTGGACCATGTGTATAAGACACTTCTCTTTAGTAGCTTAATTAATAATACTGCTTTTATTTCTAATGAAAAAAATCTATACTCAAGGATAAGTGTCACCTACACCTTTTCAAAAGGGTTCATAGCTCAGTCTGCCAGCTTTCAATATCCTCCAATTTGAACTCCTGGCTTCCTCTTCAAGGTCACAATACACTCAAGGGATGTCAGGCAGCAAACTATATTTCAGACTGAAAAAAAGAAAGAAGATAAAGGGCTAAAAGCAAAATGTCCTTTTAAAGTTAATTTTTAATATTATAAACAAGAATTTGGGAAACTAAATAAACTTTCACTCGCACCATTTGGTAGAAGCATGTCAAAGAGCAACAGCTGATAGGAATGTGAAAAATCCAGAATTTTACTGAGGCATATTGACATATCTCTGAAAATAATCTCTGTTTGACAGTAAGTGGAGAGGGTGGAATGGAAATAGAGGAAGTGTTGAATAGTGTCTTCCCAACAGTGACGCCTGCATTTAGCTTTCAGCCATTGGTAACCTGTTTTGATTCTATAACTCCCTTTCCCAACTCTGAGCAATTAATCTACAAATCAGGGCATGAACACATTTCTAAACCAGTTTACTCTACATTAGTTAAAAGTTAGGAAATTGGAGTTGAGAGACAGCTTAACAGTTAAGAGTATGGGCTGTTCTTCTATAGGACAGAGGTTCTAATCCCAGCATGCAAATGTCACCCCACATCTGTCTGTAACTCCAGTTCCAAGATATCTGATGCTCAGTTCTGGTCTCCATGGGCACCAGTCACAAATATGGTGTACAGGCATGCAAAGAGGCAAAACATTATACACATAAATTAAAATAAATTAAAAAACACGAATTCTCTCAAAAATGTTTTGAAATTGTTTTTGTGTAAGACATATTGTTTAGAAGAAGTTGTCAATGAACTCAGGCCTGTGGGTGAAATCTGACCTTTAGCTTGATTTTGTGAAAATGTTACTGAAACAGTTACTCCAAATTGTTATATATGGCTGTTTTCCAGCTCTATGGTATACATCTATCTGTTCTTATAGACAGTCTGATCTACAAAGCCTCAAATATTTAGCTCTTTCTAATCTAGCTCTTTCCACAGTTTGCCATCCCATTATAAAGGCCACTCTGTTTCTGTTAAAGATGAAGGATTTAATTAGATCCTTATTTTAATACCCAAGAAGATGTTTTCCCTGAAATAAATAGCCCAGCAAATGAAAATGTAGAAAAAACAAATGTTGGTGAAAGGAAGAGGCAATTGTATTTGGAGGAATAACACTTTTACTTAATTAATAGCAATACATTTGAATCTTTCAAAAATATACTAACAGGTTCTCTGAGGAACAGATTTCCTATGAGAATGTTGACTTAGAATTAATATTCTCAGCTTCCTGTGGAAGCCTGGCTTTGTTAACAACATAAGCCTTGCATCTTCTGTTGAATGGAATCCCACAGAGCTGCTAAATGAACAAGTAATTTTCAGATCTGGAAAGAGTCATTCATGTCTATTTAAAGCATGTCACTAGTATTGCATACAGAAACACATACACGCATACGCACACACACATACACACACAAACACACACACGCACACTACACATGCACACACACACATGCACACACACATACACACACATACACGCACACACACACACGCATACACACACACATACACACAAGGGGGGGAGAAAGAGAGAGAGGCATGATTTTTCTAAAACCCTTGTCTACCATTGTACCTTTGTATGAAGGCAGTAGCAAGGAAGAGTATTTCTGTATCATTGGACAAAATATCAGAAAAAGAGGTGACTTAAGGAAGAAGAGTATGGCTCAGTTATAAGGTGTGGAATATTGTGGTGGGGAAGATAAGGCAAGTCAATATGAATAAGAAGTAGGGGATGGATCATGTTGCTTCCCAAAGATAGGAGAACTCTCTCAAGGAGAGAGAGATGAGTATTAGTGGTCAAGTGTCTTTTTCCTTTTTGTTTAGTCAGGGTCAGCCTATAGTTAAGCTGAGTATCTCACCTCAATTAACCTAACCTGGACCATATGAAACAGTATGACCACAAGCTGAGATAATCTATTTGATATCTCTGTGGTATGCTCACAGGATTGTTTTCATGGTAATTCTAAATAGCGTCAAGCTGATGAGCAATATTAACCATCTATCACAGAAAGAAAATGTAGTCAAGTCAATATCTATTTAGTGAAGACAAAGAACATTCTATATGAATATGACTAAAAGAGTTTTTTCGTTGTATGTGAAGTTGATAAGAAACCTTTTAATGTTTCTTATGTTTGTTCATTTAATTAAAGGAAACTCATGGCATGTTAGTTTGTAAATAAAAAAAAATTGTGAAATCAAGGTTTCAGTTGAATATATACTCGAGAAAGAGGATGTTACACCAGATTTTACAAAGCTACAGCTTGAATTTGCCTTTGTTTTGTTTACTTTCTTAAAGTCAAAATGTATTTTAGATGATTTATTTTTAATTTTATAATTTTCTAGACTGTAAAACAAAATTTTGCTGTCCAATTTTTCCATTAGTTCCTCCGTAATACCTAAATGTTATTGCAAATGCATTATTTGTAACACTGAAATTTTTGAACAAAATATCATCAACCTTCACTCTTATTATTACTCAAAATATTATTTCATCTGTATGTTTTTTCTTTAGTGACTCTAAAGCTTCATGGACAGATATTCTAAGTAAATAGTAAAGTTATTTGGATCACATTTATACTTTAGTTTTCTTATACTTAGTGACAATATAAGTATAAATATAAGTATATACTTATTTCACATTGAGTTTCAAAACAGAATTATGTTGATTCTGTATTAATGATACTCAGTTTTTTTCTGGAAAGAATGGCATTTAGGCAAAGTTAAAATATGTGAACCTTTATGCAAATTAATATTTGTATAAAATTTGGTCAGTGTAAGTTTGCTTAAAATCTTGATGGTGAGCCGGGCGGTGGTGGCGCACGCCTTTAATCCCAGCACTTGGGAGGCAGAGGCAGGCAGATCTTTGTGAGTTCGAGGCCAGCCTGGTCTACAAAGCGAGTCCAGGACAGCCAGAGATATTCAGAGAAACCCTGTCTCGAAAAACCAAAAAAAAAAAAAATCTTGATGGTGAAATTCTGAATTTGAAAACCAAAGTATAGTTATGTATGCACTTTTAAAAATACATTATGAATGATTTACTCTATATTTTATATCTTTCAATATTGTGCAATGTTTTTAGGTAGACATTTAGAACTAAGAAAATACTTAGATTCATTTTGGTTTTTAAAACTAAATTTACTCATACAAATGTGCTACAAACATTGAAAAACTTCATTTTTGCTATTACAAATCAACAGAGTAAGAATGTTTTATGTTGTCTAGTATATTGAGTATATGAGAAAACAAGCACATCCATTCACTGTGGATGAGCGAGTAGACAGACGCAGTCACTTTAGAGGGTAATTTAACAATAGCAATTACTTTTCTATATGCATCATACCCCAACTCAGCAACTCCACTCTTAGAAATGCAGGCTCAGATATAACTGCACATTGAGAGCAAAGGATGTTCTTGTAGTACTAATGGAACTGATATTGGGGAAACCAGAAATGAATAATTGAATAGATACCATTCACATCTTTACATAAATATATATAAAGCAAAATACACAAGTTGTAATTATTTATATAAGCTGTCCCTCCATATTCTTTATTACCCCTAAATCTGAAATTACTTGAATTATTTTTTATTGAAAATTGAAGTTTTTTTTCATACAATATATTCTGATGTTAGGTTGCCCTCTTCTAGCTCCTCCCAGATGCTACCCACCTCCCTACTCACACAAATCCTTTTTCTTGCTCTTTCTGTCTCATTAGAAACAAACATGTATTTAAAAGAAAAGAAAAAGAATTACAAACAAAGAAACAAATCTTAATAGAATAAAACAAACAAATGAATATAAATCAGGGGTCAGAGGAAAAGCAGAAGATACATATAGTTGCACCAGAGATTTCCCCCAGCGATTTTCTTTCTCTCTCCCAGTCCTCTTACCCCATATCCCCATTCTCCTCACACCTGATTACTCCCCGTCCATTCCCCTCCCCACCTCCTCTCCCATCCAGTTCCCTCTCTCCTTCCATTTCCGATATCTATTTTGTTTCCCCTTGTTAGTGGGATTCAGGCCTCCTCCTTTGACCCCTCCTTGTTACTTAGCTTCTTTGGGTCTGTGGAGTATAGCTTGGTTGTCCTGTAGTATATGGCTAATATCTACTTATGAATGAGTTAATACTATGTGTTTCTTTCTGGGTCTGGGATACCTCACTCAGGATGGTATTTTCTAGTTTCCTCCTTTTGCCTACAATTTTTTTGATGTCCCTGTTTTTAATAGCTGAATAATATTCCATTGTGTAAATATACCACAATTTCATTTTCCATTCTTCAGTTGAGGGACACCTGGGTTGTTCCCAGCTTCTGGATATTACCACTAAAACTACCAATAAATGAACATAATTGAGCAAATGTCCTGGTGGTTTGGTGGAGCACCTTTTGGATATATGGCCTGAAGTGGTATAGCTTGGACTTCAGGTAGAACTATTCCCAATATTCTGCACACCTCATTTCTTTAGACAAAGATACGGACACTAAGAGATGTTGAATAACTTCTAGATTTATGCAACTAGTGACTAGATTTATGCAATTTATTTGAAATACAAGCCTCTTTATCCTCGGGCCCCAGCTTTTAACCTCTATTCTTTGTTGTCTTTGTTTTATTCATTGAGGACTTTATAACACATCTCCTTCTTTCCTTGGAACCATGGCATTCCCCCACCCCTAGACCATACCCTTCAAATTATATTTCAAATAATTGTATTTTCCAACCCATATACACTGTAGTTTTTTAAAAACATACATCTATGTAAGCATTGAAATATTCATTTGGGATTCAGGATCTGAAATTTAGTGCATCTCTATGGCAGAACATGAAAGCATCTGCCTTCATTCGTTAACAAATTGAACCTCTGAGACATAATCAGCTTTTAAGAAGCTGTTATTTCCCAGGAGAAGAACACTATCCAGAAGTGTTTTAGCTTTCCCTAAATGCATCAGACTCACTATAAGAAAAACCAGTTATTTTACATATACTTAAGTCTTATTTAATGATTTTCTATTTCAGATTTGACATAGCCAAGATCTTAAAAAAATCCCAAGACTCTTTTTTAAGTTTTGAAATAAAATTAATTTAAATACTTCCCCCTTTTGACACAATGCCTTACTATATAACACTGCCTCACCTGGAACTCACTTTGTAGACCAGGCTGTCTTCAAACTCAAGCGGATTTACCTTCCTCCATCTCCCAAGTGATGGGTTAAAGGCTTTGCCAACATTCTCAACCTTTAAATCCATGTTTGAATCAGTCTGATCAAGTACTTACCATCTGCAAGAGTATTAACTCCAGTAATTTATTTTGTTAATGTTCCCTTATGTGAGACACTGAGTTAAGAGTTAGGGTTGATAGAGGGAAAGATATTCACAGAGCTAAGAGTGTTTCCGGGAAGGAGAGAGACATAATTTCAATCAAAGACAGTTTATTTGTTAGTAACAGAAATCTACTGAAATATGGGGTGATTTTATGAAAGTCTAAAGTCTACCTCATCGAGAAACCCAGTCAAAGTATAGCCAGAAATCAAATGTGTTAATGCCAGGAACAAAAGGACTATGAACTAAAATTATGTATTCTTCAATAAGAGATGACATGCTATCCCACCTTTCCTCTCTATATAAAAATACCTATCCTTACTTTACTGCAGTTTTCTTTTCTCTATTTTGGAAAATATGTGACTTTTATGTGGTTTTTTCAAGCACTGATTTCACATTACCAAATGTATTAGATCCCTTTACTGTTTCTAAGTCATGGAAGGAAAGAATGTATCACACTACAGCCAAGAGACCATCCATGGCACAATTTTTATATGGGACTTGATAAGAACACAGCCTCAAATCTCATTTAGCAGGGATCACATGTTGATTAATGTAAAAAGATATCATAAACTGATTCTATAGTAACTGAGCCTAGAGAATATACATAATTATTTTGCAAAAAAAAAAGAGAATGTAGTAAGAATTGTTCTAAAGATGTAAACAGATAGGACAGTCACCATGTATGACATTATTTTGATGTGTATACAAATGTCATTATATGACATGGTATTCAAGCTGATACGTCAAAGTGATGTCATCAGTTTTCTAATTATAGCATTTACAGTGAACTTCAATGAAGACAAAACCATCTTTTTTTCTTTTAAATTCAGTGCTTAATTTATAGTACAACTTTCATTTTACCTCTCATTATGAGGTAATTTTTACAACAATACTGTAAGACAGATATTATGGATTTCTCCATTCCCCCATAAGGAAAAATGGCCCAAGGAGAGCTTAAGTACTTGCCAGGGTCATATATCTAACAAGTTGGCACATACAGAATTCCAATTTCCTTTAAACTGCAATGTTTTCTTAACCAGCACACATTACTTTTTGTATAATCCTTGGGAATAGATGAATGCTGTTCTGTAGGATTAGTGTTACTGTATCTTCTAGGAGACTAAAATGATGATTAATTTAAGGAGAGTTTTAAAAATACAGATTAGTTATGTTTAGTTAACTCATGATGTTTATGGAGACAAGGAATCCAAACCTGACATGTATTGAAATCTGAGACTGCTGAGCCATAGAAACAACACTGAAAGGAGACATGAGAGGTTCATAGAGAAGGTTGTGAGGGAAAGACATAGGGTTCACATGGTGGGGTGGGGGATAGAGACAAAGAATCTGAGAAGGAAAAGCCTGAGTTATTCTGTCAGACATTCTATAGTTTCTGGCTCGTCTATCTATTTTAGTCATACCCTCCCAATTCCTGACTAATGGTCATGAAGCACACAGGCAAATTCTTTTAACATCTTAAAAAAACACATTTTTCCACAATAACAATATTTTGTGGCTTACAAGTAACTGCATATTAAATACAATGATCTATACATTCCATACACCATACACTCTCTAGTTGGTAAGAATAATAAGCATCTTTCATCTATCAGTGCGTGCCATTGTGTAGCTATTGGATCTAAATTGTTTAAAAAAGCTGTTAAAATAAGTGAGTAATAATCTTAAGTGTGTCCTTTTATTATTTATTTATTTTGTTTTGGTCAATCTGTTGTCACAATTTCTGAAAAATAAAGATGAGAACCAAGAAATAAGAACTTATAGAAAAATATGTTTTGAAATTCTTTACATGAATATAAGACAATAGCTCCCAGAGCCTTATCTACATGAAATCCAAATTGACTCTTCTCAAAAACTACAATCTGCATGTGTAATATGTTTACTTCTACAGCACTCCCCCCATCTCAAACCTTCACCATCCCTTTCCTGACTCACCTACCTGGGTATGTTGTGGATTGATTAGCTGTAATTTCACTTCCAAACATTCCTAGTGCTCACAGGACAACTCATTCAAAACATCTAGACTAAGTAATTTTCACCATTAAGTCTTTGTTATGGTTATAAGTGATTGTAGACAGAAATGCTCAAATGCTGCAGCTCCATCATGTGTCATGAGTCTCACTCTACTCTCCCAATTAAAAGGCTTTCCATTGGGCCATCATCCCCTACTCTGCAAGTATCCATAGTTTTCTTCAACTCAGCATCTTTATCTTTTCTGGACCTTATCTTTACATTTCAGATATTGCCTCATCTTCAATATTCCTCATCTTCTACATCATCAGTGAGGACAATTCTAGTCACTAGTTAAAAGTTGTTCTGCCTTTTCCCAAGTCACAGCACAGCACAGAGAAAAAGTAGCAAGTAACTGGCATAGTGTGAAAGTCGTTGGAGAATGTTTCAGATCAAGGAGGGAACATGTATGGAGACATGGAGACACACAGATTAAGATCATGGAATTTATAAAGGGGGAATTTAGTAGTGTCGCTGCAGACAAATAAGGGGTAGAAAGTGAGTAGAGAGAAGAGATGGATTACAGGAAGTAAACTGGGTTATACAGAGTAGTTTTGCCATCAATAAAAAGGAGTTAGGAGCAAGGGGAGGTTGGAGAATTAAGTTAGCAACTAGAGGAATTAGGCTTTATTTTGAGCTGTGAAGTGCTGTGAGAAGGTGACAACAAAAATGGTTAGTCAGAGGAGGGGCATGGCCATCACTGGACTTGAGAAAGAGAATGATATTCATGTGGATCAAGAAGCCACAGCTACAGGCAAAGAAACTAACCAAGTAGGAGCTGATGGGGCACACAGGGGAAAAGCAGTGTGGAATAAGTAAGAGAGTATTTAGGCGGTGGAATTATTTTTGGAGGAGAAAGGACTACTTAAGAGTCTATTTTTAATCATGCAATTTCTATTACTGAGATAAATAATCATTTTCAGTATGATAATATTTTTTGTCGAGACTCTTCTTATAAAGACAAGGTGATAACATATATATATAAGATATTAAAATAGATATGTACATTTTATTTTTCAAGATGCAAAGGGGAAGAAGTGTTTAATACCCGCTTTCTTGGGAAATATAAAATAAGTCATTATTTCAGAGTTTGGGATTTGGGCCAAGTCAGAGGTGCTTAATATACAATAAAAACTTTATATTACCTAAGTAAGCCAATTTCCAGGAAGCATTCTGAATGGAGCACACAGATTTGGTTTTATTGTCCTTCTGGGGAGTTTCCTTTGCAGCTGTCTTTGAAGGTTTTAGGATATGATAGCTCACTTCTAAAACAAGGGTCTCCATTGGCAACACAAATAAAATTTAAATGAGAATAAGAAATAAGATTCTTTGTAAGAGGTTTTTCACCACAAGGAACTCTAATTTCAAGAGAAGACCTAGTAAATATTTTTAAAATGAAGATAATATTTGAAATTACAACCTAGGTAGATGAATCATTTATTTCCAAAACAACATGTTCTAAATAATTGCTTATGGTCTGTCAATCCTGATAATATAAGATTGTTAGGGTGTTCTGAAAACTGCTTGTATTCTATTGCCAGTTACGTCTCCCATAAAGTCTGGTGGTTCCCCAGATGAGGACATTGTCCTGTATACCTGTCTTTGTTGTAAACCTTGTTCTACCTAATTTAAAGTTCATTGGTTTTATAAAGGCCTGCAGCCTGGATTGGGTAGGGAGAAGTGTCAAGGGCTTCTGGGGAGAAAGTAAGAAGCCACAAAAGAAGAGGTAGCAGGAGAAAGAAAAATAAAATAAAATAAACACACAATGGGTTAGATGGAAAAACATGTATCCACGTGGCTTTGGAGAATAACAGTCCAGGGAACATAAGTATATTATATGGGGTTTTATTTGGGGAATAGAATTAAAAGGTAGCTTAGATGGGCTAATATTGCACAATACAAGTTAAGGCTAGTTAAAATCCATCAGGTGTCTGTGTCATTATTCATAGTGGGCTAAAGGAAATCTCCATTGCCTTAATATTCATAAGTATTAACTAAAAAAACTAATATTGCCTTCAACAGAAGACAAAAGAATTTGTTGGTCAAATCAGTGCTTTCTTCATTAATCTTTTAGATAAGTCAGTGGTTAAAAACTAGTATGAAGAAATGATGATCATAAGATCTTGCAGATTAATTTTAAATTCAAGTGAACTATACAAATGGTACATTATAAATTCTGGACATCGAAGTGATAGGAAGAGTGTCTGAGTAATTACTTGATATTTGAAATATTAACAGATGCAGGAGTTTTTAGCTGTGAAAATGGGACCAGAAGGGTGTCTGAGTCATATCCACACTTTCTTCAGTAGTAGTTGTGACAGCTTCCCAATTCCTAAGAAAACTCTTTCTCTAATATTTTCAATATTTTCAAATCTACTCAGTTTGTTTGTTGTAGAGATGACAATTATAGCACAAGACTGAGGGAAAGGATGTATAGATCAACCACTCTGGAAAACCATCTGCCAATTATCTGCAAAATGAAACAAATATTTGCTAAAAGAAGAAGCTAAATTACATTCTTATTTATTTCTGTTTATTATTTAATGAGCAATTGAGAGAGGGAGTGGGAAAGAGAGCATATGACCATGGAATTGGGTAGGTGAGAAGGGGGGAATCTGGGAGCAGATGGGGGAAGAGAAATGCATGCTCAAAATATATTGCATTCAATTTTAAATTAAAAATAAAATTGAAAAGACACAAAATATTTTTACACCAAATGTAATAAAACAAAATATTTCAAAGCAACTTTAATATAGCAACTTAAATAGCTGCAATGAAAGTAGATATATATTCATTTTGTTATATAGAAATAAACAATTTAGACACTGATATACACAAAACCATAGGTGCATCACAAAGATATTATCCTAGGTAACAAGAGCAAACTACAAAATAGAGTACATCACACTGTTCTACATATAATGAAGTGAGATATCTGACATTTTGAGAGAGATGCCAATAATAGACTTTTATTTATCAATTTACTATAATGTGTAGTTTAGTTCATGTAAATTTTATCTGAAAAAAAAAACCCTGTAAACAAATGAGGCATTAGCTTGGAAATTTTACATTAGTAGAGATGGACATATATAATGTATGACTTTGGATTGGATTTTAGACAAAGAAAACAGTGACTCAGAAAGAAATATTATTATAATCTTTGAAATTCAAATTTTGAAATTATGAGGTAATATTGCAGTCTTAAATTTTCACTGGGAATACTTGATTATACGCAATTATTATCTGTTAAAAGAAAAGGACCTCTTGTTTCTGGGTATAACTTTATTGCCTTAAGAGAAAATTATTTCACCAACATGAAGAAAAATATGTATTTCCAAGTTTCTTCTTCAGTACAAATAGGTGTTTAATTAAGTGAACTTAGTAGAAATCATTACAAATGAGTTAGAATGGGGAATTAAAACCTGTGGTATATTCTGCTTGAAATTGTGACTTGGTCAGTCTGAATACATGAATATACTAAGACAGTGTTATATAATTTAAATGTTATGAAAATATTCTCAAGTGAAGAGCTAAGGTAAAATTATATTGCCTGCCTCATAGTCTGATTCTTTGCACATAATTGTTCTTTCATATAAAACAATTGAAGATAAAAATAGTCATATCTTTCTCTATATATATGTGTGTGTGTGTGTGTGTGTGTATTTGTATATATATACTTATGAGATGTAGATGGAGTCTTGATATTTTTAAATATACATACATACATAGTAAAGAGTAATTATACCAACATAAGAATAAAATGCAACAGAGAACATATTTTTAGGTCTGTAGCTCCCATTCTAGCATCGGAGGGGACTGTTTAGGTGTCTGTCTGTCATTTCTTAGTTTTGGAAGCTGCTGACCCTGCACTGCCTGTATAATCAGATACATTTGTCCTTCTCAGGTCTCTGATGAGGTTGAAGACTAGATAGTTATAGTCTCACACTTAAATTTTAAGTTGTTTAGGAATTCAAAGGATGTTCTAGGTCTAAGAAGATGTTTTTAAGTTGGTAATGAAAGTTAGGATGGAAACTTAGGTATAGAACTTTAAACTCATGGAGCTAGATAATGCAATATTAACATTAGTTGCCAAATATATATGGACTGGACATTGGGAATATATGTTTTACCTTATAATTTTAATAACAATGAACTAGTTATTCAAAGAAAAAGAATTATGACTTTTGGGAGAAGGGGGAGAGAGTGGGAGGGTGGGACTGGGAGGGGTGCAGGGAGGGGACTGTGATGGAGATGTAACATGAAGTAATAAATAAATATAAAAAATATATACTTCTTAGAACTTTAATATTAAATGCTTGGCCTGTTTTTCAAGTAGCATTTCATTAATTGTTGAGAATTTCATGCAATGTATGATCATCAGCTCACTCCAGGCTTCTTGCTCTAACTTTTCCCAACTCAGTTTTAGAATAAACCACAAGCCCAATTTGTGCTTTCATATTCTTATAGATATGGGGCAACCCAAGAGAGTTTTGTTAACCTACTGGAAGCCTTACCATTAAAGAATATCAGCTTTCCCTCCTCTTAAATTTCCTATTTCCTCCCCAAGTAGGACTACTAGCTGAGGATAGTACTTTCAAAACTTGAGTCTGTGGAGACAGGGTAAGTAATGAGTTTCTCCAAAGTGAATGGGGTCATTTGCAATCCGTGTACTAAAAGTAGTAACTCATATTCCTCAATAGAGACCCCATTACAGGGCTACTTGTCTCTTCTCTCTGCTGCTGAGAAGTGGGATAGTTGCAAGTCTTCTTATCATCTCTGTTATGAGGAATATAAATTCCATCCCATTAATAGCCAAAATTCTAGCCAACATGCTCACTTACTATTAGACCTATTTTATAAATGTAGGAGAGATTAAAGGGAGTAAATGGTTGATTATCCACTTGTTTGTTGGTAGTTTCCATCTCAGAATAGAATGTAAATAAATGTTTCATGTCTTTATGGTTGAACTCCCCATTAGATAAAGGTAACACACTAAGCACTATCACTTACTTGGACCCTTTGTTAGCATGTTAGTCATACCTTTGTGAAATTTCTCTTGTCTGTTTATATTAATATACATAGCAATAAACTAAAATGCCAGTTACATTTGGCAATGATCAATGTTGTTTAAAGTAATTTGCATCTGCATTCTTGAATACCTATCCAAGCACATTCAGGATGCTCACATACAATCCAAACGACATAAATGTTACAGTAAAAAACTCAAGATGAAGCGAAATATGTATTCCATGTAATTATAATCTGCTTTTCAAATCAATCAACAGATTGAATTGCTAAAACACTCATGGTTTGCAATACTCCAGATCACAGAATACAAATACAAGACAAAGTTTAATATTTAAGTATTTTCTAACTCAATATAATGGTGAATATCTAGTTAAAGAGATCCTATAATCATGATCAAACCTTGCTAAAAGAAATTCAAACTCAATTATAGTCTCTAGATTAAATATTTATAATTTTGTTTTTATCTTCATGAACATACTTAATTGCCTTTAAATGTTTCTAAATTATTAACTATTTTTAAAGTTTGAATTTTCAACTCTTCTATGATCTAAAAGTCAATTTTTGTTTTAAAACTTGAAAATAACTTTGTGTTTATATTTCAATAAATCTTCCTGGAAAACACCATCTAACTTTTGACAACTTGCATTCTAGATTAGTATAACACTCAGCCAACATGCACTATTTGTATATAACAAAAAAATATTTTAGTTAGAATGTTACCTGGATAAAAGTATTAAGTAATTCTTACCATTACAACAGATCTCTATAAAATGCATGATAAACATCTGAATGTTGGGGCTTTTATAGTTTCAAAATGAACAGACTAATTGCCATCTTCAGCTAATTTATTTTCTTATAGAGAGAAGAAAAACAGTAAAGTAATATGAAAGTTTTTGTATAACAAATATTAACTATAAAAGTAAATCAGGAATGGGAATAGTGGAGTATTAAAGCATTGGGTATATAATTTAATAGAAAACCAGGAAAGGTTTCACATAAATACAAAATGGAACTGGATCAGAGACTGGAAATTAACAGCAATAAGGTCACTAAACATATATAACAAGACAGGCTAGAAATCCAATAGTGTAAGAGCCTTAATTCAGAGTATCTGGGTGGATGGTGAGGCTATAAAGCTGAGTGGACCATGAGACCTCGGCCCTACACAAAGAACTACAGGCAAGTGGGAGTGAACAGAAGAAATACAAATGGAGAATCTTATAAAAGACTGACTTGCTACCCAGTCATTCATAATTACTGGGAGGAAGGCAAAAGGGAGGGGACGCAAGCAGGTCCTTTACATGGTGGCCTGAGTTTGTGGAAATTCTAAGCATGTTTATTATCTCACAAAGTAGAAACAATGCCATCAGGTGAGAGGAAAAAAAGAAAGAAGTACTATTGGGGCCTTATCAGAGAGAACATGAAAAATTGTTACCTCTCACAGTGGAAGAATGTTGAAAGTGGAAGATGGCCTTATAGTATGACCACATCAATGACCCTGTCTGGAATATAATATATAGAAATGTTGTTCCTTGCCTGAGATAATGAGAACTATTTTGTTGAGATCATGTAATTTTATTCATGCAGAAAATAACTTTGCCCATTGTGTAAAGTGATTTTTACCATTATTTAGTGAAATGTCAAAATTTCTTTTGCTTCATTTTTAAAAGTATTTTATGTATCTGAAATAGTGTTAAGTAAGAAATAAGAACTAGATTGAATTTTATGGGAAATTTTAAATCTACTTGCCTAAAGACCAACAATACAGAGACAAAATAATAAAACATTAAGTATTGAGTCCATAATTATGCTAGATAGAAAGACAATATTTAGATGGAAAAACTCATGAATGTGCAAAGTATTCCAGAAATAATAAAGTTTCCTTTGTTTTACTTTTTAGATTTCTAAGCATCTTTATTTTCCAAAGGGGGAAAATAATGATTAACATATTGTTGATAACTTCTAGCAGTAAATATTTAGGTGTTAAAGTGAATAAAATTCAAATAATTTGAATTTGTGCACTTTAACTTTTTTGTTGAAGATTGTTTTTGAGAGAAAACATTGAATCAACAACTTGATGTTACTGTTGCCTTAGTCTTTCATCTTTAACCCTGATTATATCCACAGGAATACAGACCACAGCATCCTGTGTCTGAAAGAACAGAAATGGTTCCTCTTTTCATTAGGCATAGCATGGCTTCCATTTTGATGAATGTGCTGTCTGATGTCCCTGCTGTATAGTGAGTGGCTTGAGATCACTGCTTTTGTCTGTCTTTTGAAGTTGAATTTTTCATTAAGCCTCTTCTCAATAAATATTTCTAGAATTGTTCAGGTTTTATGGTGATACTTGGATTTGTTTTAAATATTGATCTCTTTTGTAATTGTATGAGAAGAATAGTTTTTAACAATGAAAATACTTTTAGAACCACATAAATTAGCTTTATTTTATTAAAGCAGGCCAGTTACCCAATCTGGAGGTGTAGGATGGGAAGGTGGGAGGGTGGGACTGGAAGGGTGGGGGGGGCACTGTGTTGGAGATGTGGCTTGAAGTAGTGAATACACATTTTAAAAATTCAACTTAATAGTATTTGTTTTTCTGTGCTTTATAAGCACCGTCAGATAGCACAAAAGCAGAATAAATGCAATTGTCTCAAAGACATAAGTAAAGAAACAAAATTGAAATTGGTCTTTACAGGATTCTGATTGAGAGAATTAATTAAGTGCTTGTTTTATTTTCTTGATCTGATGAGAGTGTATATGTATATATATGTGTGTGTGTGTGTGTGTGTGTGTGTGTGTGTGTGTGTGTGTGTGTGGTGTTAGGTATACCACTTATGGGAAGGATAAAGATGAAAGCATTTTAAAACGTTTTTCTTAGCTAGACAGTGGTGATACATGCCTTCTCCTCCACTCCCATCCTCCAACTCTCACCCACGGTACCAACCTGCCCTGGCACATCAAGTTGCATCAGGACTAAGTGCCTCCCTCCTCTTCCAGTGAGGCCAAACAGGACAAAGTAGCCCAGCTAGAGGAAAAGGATTTAAAGAGAGGCAATAGAGTCTAAGTCAGAGACAGCTCCTACTCCAATTGTTAGGAGACCCACTTAAAGACCAAGCAACCCATCAGTTTCCTATATGTAGGGGGCCTAGGTCCAGTCCATGCATGCTCTTTGCTTAGTGGTTCAGGCTCTCTGAGCCCCGATGGGCCCAGGGTATTTTGCTCTGTAGGTCTTCTTGTGGAATCCTTGACTACCCCAGCTCCATCGGTCCTTCCCCTAACTCTTTTGCAAGACTCTGTGAGTTCTGTTTTCATTATCTGCTGGATGAAGCCTCTCAGATGACAATTATGCAAGGTTCCTGTCTGCAAGAGTATCAGAGTATCATTAATACTGTCAGGGATTGGCTCTCTCCCATGGGGTGGGTCTCAAGTAGGGCCATGTTTTAACCAATTAATTTTAATGAGTTTTGATGAAACTTTAATTTTACTCACAAAATAGCAAGGCACAAGGTTTTTCAATTTATAAAATATTAAATAGAGGAGAAAGATAATTTTCATACATTTCTTGTGAACATATGCTGCATGTCAGGTGTTTTCTAGTTCCCATGACTTAGGTGCCTGGATGGAAGCCCAACAGGGGAAGGTGTTCCCAGTGAGAATAACAGCGTGAGCCATGGTACAGAAATATCAATGTTACTTGTCTGTGACAGTAGACACAAACACTTCAAGGTGGTTGGAACATAAGATTTGGGATTATTTTGAGAAATGCACTAGTTGAAATATTTGGTGGTAAGAAATTAAATCTTAAGAACCAAAAGGGGCAAAGTAACATCTCTATAGTGTTGTTTCCTAAAAGAAAAATCTTCTGGTAGAAAAATATACCAGCTAACATTGTAACTATTTCCAGGAAGGGGAGATACTGTAGGCTGCAGACATATAAAACTAGTTTTGTTAAAGTTGCTGTGAAATTTTGCAAAGTTGATGGAAAACAGTGGTAAAAGCAGAGAAGGTTAACAGAGTTGGTATTTGCTGACTTGCCTCATGTACAGATGGAGAAGACAGAAGCCAGTATCAAATCTGACCTCTCTAGTTGATTTAGTGCAGGAAACTAAAGGACTTAAATTGGAGTGAATGTTTTCCTTTTCTTGTTCCTTCTTTTCTCCTTCCTTCCATGCCCAACTCTTCCTTCTCTTCATCCTTCTCATTCTTCTCTCTGTCCCTTCTTTCTCTTTCTTTTGACAGAGATTCACTATGTAACCCAGACTGAACATTGGCCTGGAAATTATGATTCTCCTGATTTAGAACTCATAGTGCTGGGATCATAGCATATACCACTAGATATAGCTTGAAAATAATTATTTAAAAACCTAATTTAGAGTATATTGTGGTATTGCGAGTATCCACTGAGAAGTAAGGGGAAATAGAGGTTGTCAGTTAGAATAATAACCTGGGAAGATAAAGTGATGGGTAGATAGAAGAAAATGAACCAAACAGGAACACAAAATGTACAAGTTAGCAAAGAATATGTGCAGAGGTAAAGTAGACAAAACAATAAAGACACAGTTTTAGAAAGGCAGTCTTCCATGATCCCAAAGACATGGAATTAGATACAATGAAAAATGAAAAGCAGTCACAAATCTTGGATGGATTACTTTCTTAGTAAGCAAAGCAGAAGGATTCCTATGGACTTGGGTCAACACCTTTAGTGTGACATGTATAGAAAATGTAAGATGAAATGTGGGCAGCCACTCATGAATTGGATAGTCATTTGCAAAACAAGGCATAATTAAATAAAACTGTAACAGAAGATTAAGAAAGAAATATACTCAACATTCATATTTTTCTGATGAAGACATCTCCTTTTAGAAAATAATTTCTTACTTACAATTTGCTGTATGTGTTTCTGGTAGTTATTATAAATCAGGATTCATTGGCAGACTCTAGGAAACTGAGCTCCTAGATAAAACCAGATCTGACTGGCACTTTCTTTGGTCTCCTTTGTCATGGATAGCTGATGTATCTCTGCAGTTATGGCATTGCTTGATTTGTCTTCTGCCACCACCCAGCATTTACTATATGCTGGTATCAGTGGTTATCACAGAACATTAGAGAATAGAAAATAAAGGAAAGTTGCAATGAGTAGGGTGATTTTATGGAGATGAGAGAGAGAATCTAATCATGAGAAAGTGGGGGATGGAACCTAGAGAAGAGGTAGGTGCACTTCTTATTCAGAGAGGATTGGAAAGATGAAATGATGTATCATTACCAACCAACTGAAAATAAGGGACAGAAAATAGGGTTAAAGCCCAAATCTTCAGAATGATAAAGTATCGTGTTAGTTAAATCACTTCCTCTAAGTAGTCATCTCCTTAGTTCTAGGAAAAGTGTCCTTTTGAAGTAAATAATTTGCCTGGTTTTAGAGTGTACATCTATTTCAAGACTCAGGATATACTTACAATGCCGTTCAATAAATACAGGAAACTTTTATTAAATCCTTTGTACTGCATACATATTTTGTACTACATATTCCAAACCCATACATAACACACACACACAATTTATAGTACTAGGAATGCAAAACTCTTTTCTTACATTGATTTCTTAAAAATTATGCATTAATATTTTCACAATAGCACTCCTGATGAGAACTTTACTTTTAGAAGGCAAAATTCATATAATGGGGAAGTCATGTGGATGAAGTGCTAGCCTAAATATCATGTCTGAATCCTCAAAGCAAAATGGAGCTCACATTGAAGTTAAATGAAAGTTTGAGAAAGCAGGACAGCCACACGTGGGCAACAGAGAGAATTTGTATCTACTTCATGTTGTGCAGAACTAGACACTGAGGATATAGCCATGTGATACGGCATATCTCACATGTGCAATGCCCTGGATTCCATCCCTGGTAAAAAAAAAAAAAAAAAAAAAAAAGCATCCTGAATATACACATGAAACTGTTAATGTTTAATAAACCAATGTCCTTGGAACTAAATAGTTAAGGTGTGCAGTAGTCTTAAAATTCTTCTTAGGCATATTTATTTTAACTCAAAATTGCTTTTTGGATATTTGGGAGTTCCTAATATCTGTGTTAGAGAAATAGTCAAAGTTTGAGATTTAACTAGGACCTTTATCGTAAAGATTTTTTTAATGTAGTTCTCTGAAAATGGGGAAGAGTCAGTTCACTTGATGTTAGAGTGGCAATGTGAGAAATGGGCGTGGGCAGGGATGTTAGGACAACTATTCTCTTGGAGAAATCTCCCCATTCCATGGCTCAATTAAAACCTCTAATAGAATCTTCAAGAATCTATTTTCAAACTTCAAATTCTCCCACAAATGTAGGAGAAAAAGGATGGAATGCTTACATCGCTGCTTGTGCTCAAGGCTGCAGAGAAGCCATGGTCCTGTGACTTCTCTCATTAGCCTTGACTCCTGCTGTGGATTGGAGTGAGCAGAGGCCTTTCCCTAACAGGGCTGCAGTATGGAAACCTACTATGTGACCTGAGGGAAAACGAATGTGGCTTCCTCCGCTCCAGAGCAAGTGCCAATCACTGCTGCAACAATCACTGGGGGTCATGAAGCAGATTGCGGGTGACACAAAAGAGAGGAGACAGATGACAGCTGAAACTCCCATTTAACATTTTCATTTTCTTAACAAAATTGTTATTGTTTAAAACTATCATTTTAGTCTTTCAAGTTATGCTCTAAGACTATGAAAATAAATTTAAGTGGTACATATCAACTACATTTAAATAACTAAGAAAAATGGAATTCCATAAGCTTCTGTTTGTGCAAATTGTTATGAAATTCTTGAGGTTCTTTTAGTTATACACACACACACACACACACACACACACACACACACACACACACACACACAC